>QNUK01002582.1:0-11732 GCA_013621035.1 Clarias magur
ATAATAATAATAATAATAATAATAATAATAATTCCTATACATTTTAAGAGGGCCTATCGCATCATAGGGCTAAAGTCATAGTGTTTGAGCCCTAATAAAAAGATATTTGGACCAAGACTTGGTCAAGGTGACTTGGTGGTTATCACTATGATGTGACCTTCAAAGGTCCAGGCTCGATTCCCATCTCGTGTCTGTCAGCTTTAATTTTTAAAGTTCTTGGTGGGTTTCCTCTGGGTACTCCGGTTTCCTCCCACAGTCCAAGCACATGCAGATTAGGCTATAGGATATGATAGGCTCCAGGCTCCTGTAGCCCTGTATACAGGATAAAGCCGTATAGATGATGAATGAGTGTGTGATCAGTTGGACCAATTACTGGAAGTGGAACGTTAACCACTCCAGACACACCTTGTAGAAATATCTTAATTGGACAAACACAAGACAATTACAGGATTCATCACAAATATTAAACTCAGTGGACAGTGTCTCCAAAGCAGTATAGTACTGGTGTCCATGAGACTATCCAAACATGTCTGAAAAACTCTGTTGTTAATTCTACAGCGCTTTATTTTTACGTTGCATTTAAATAAAGTTTTGGTATTCAAACTCGCTGCGATTCTTCCTGGTTTCGGTTTGTTGTCAGCGGCTGCAGGAAGCTGGGCAGAGTGTCAGATTAGCACCGGGGACGAGCCTCTGCCACGTCAGACTATACACCGCACCGGGGCAGGACAGTTCTACGGCTTCCAGGGGGTTTACCGACAGCTTACCGACAGCACTGCGGCTCTCTAACAGGATAATCAGCGCATAAACCCGAGCTGTAGGTCACTGAGAGGCACACAGAGCTAGCGGGCTAACCGGAAGTGCTCGGGAAACTCGGGGAGATTCGGGGAGCAACAGAACACAAAACACCACGGCTGCGGCTCTTCATTTTTCTTTAAACATTTGTGTGTCCGTGGCTGAATGGAGGGCAAATACAACCTGAAGAGCCCGGGTAAGATAACTCACTTGAAGATTATTTACTAAATCTGCAGCCTGTTTATTTATTCTGGTTTAAGTTAAGCTTAGCACGATAGCTAACTCTCCGTATGTTTCCATTAAACAGCTGGAGAGAAAGAACACACACAGTAATGAGTGATAATAAACCAAATACGTGACTTGTATTTGTTTATTTAAAAATCTATGCGAGGTTTTTTATTATTATTCTTAGCCGTATTATTATTATTATTATTATTATTATTATTATATTTAATCACGTGATAAATTTTGGCACGTCCCAAATACTTTTATTTTGTACTTCCTGTAAGCTACAAAGTAAAGGCATTGTAAATAATTGTAAAAATAAGCTTATCAGCTTTACTGTAATCAGTGATGTTATTATTTCAGGATGAAGCCCATATACACGTTTGTCTGTCTTTCTGTACGGCAGAAGTCTCTTTGTAACGTATTAATACAAAGAAATCACATTCTGTAAGGTTGAGTTTCTTACGCCTTGTTTACACTAAATTGTACTTCCTTCATTGTCAGCCGATGACGGTAATTGGAGAGTGAATCACAGATGAGAAATTGAAAAAGTAGATCGGATGGAGATAAAGTTTTTTTTAAAACAATTCCAGCTCAAAATACTTTCCTTTTTTTTTTTTACGTATATACAGACAGACATACAGAACATTTTCAGAGAGGTTTTTGGTCCTTCATTGTACGAAACATATAAAGATATAATTGAAAGAGTGAGTTCTGCCCAATGTGCAGACAAAACCTAACTTTTATTTATATACATTCCTCTTACACAACAACACCTTTGAACACCTGGTACATGTCTCGTGCATTAAAGAGTGACACATTACGCTTTTGTCTGTTTAGTTACATAATGTTACAGACTGACAGCTAGAATTCATTCAATTATCACTTTCACTATAGCAGCTGCTTTTAAAATTTTTATTTTATTTTTATTTTTTAACAAAAACCACTCTTTGTGGCTGCGCTGATAATGGAGACTCTTTCGAAGAGTAATTACTGTGTGTGTGGGTAAAACTTGTGTGTTTGCAGGTACACTGTGCAGCACAGACTGTATCCTCAAGTCACATTCATATCGCATCATCCAGCCTGTGTTTAATTCCACAGCTTTCTTTTTCTTTCTTTCTTTCTTTCTTTCTTTCTTTTTTTCTTTCATCTATCTATCTATTTTGTTCTCGCTTCCCTCTCTTTTTCCTTCTGTTGTTTTCTGTCTTATCATTCCTTTTCATTCTTGTTATTTCTGTCTTTCACTTTATTTTCATTATTTTTCTTCTTTTCCCCTTCTTTTCCTTTTATTTAAACTTTCTTTTGTTTAGTCTTTCTTACTCTTGTATATCTTTTGTTATTCTTTCCTTTTTTCCCTTCCCTGCATTTCTTTCTCCCTTCACTCCTTCCTTTTTATTTTTTTTGCTTGTCTTATTCTTTCTTTCTTTCTTTCTTTCTTTCTTTCTTTCTTTCTTTCTTTCTTTCATCAATCTATCTATTTCATTCTCGCTTCCCACTCTTTTCTTTTTCCTTTTGTTGTTTTCTGTCTTATCATTCTTTTTCATTCTTGTTATTTCTGTCTTTCACTTTATTTTCATTATTTTTCTTCTTTTCCCCTTCTTTTCCTTTTATTTATACTTTCTTTTGTTTAGTCTTTCTTACTCTTGTATATCTTTTGTTATTCTTTCCTTTTTTTCCCCTTCCCTGCATTTCTTTCTCCCTTCACTCCTTCCTTTTTATTTTAAAATTTTTTTTGCTTATCTTATTCTTTCTTTCTTTCTTTCTTTCTTTCTTTCTTTCATCTATTTCTTTCTCCCTTCACTCTTTTTTTTCCTTTTGTTGTTTTTTTGTTATTTCTTATCATTACATTTCATTCTTACTTACTCCCCCCCCCCTCTCCCCTCAGTAGAAGACAGAACAGTAGCGTTACCTCAGCAGAGATGTGTGTGTGTGTGTGTGTGTGTAATGCAGCACTGTGCAGCAAAGATGTGTCTCTGTATCGTGATTTCACTGCATAATAAAAATCTTTTTTTTCCTTGTAATGATTTATATTCAATCGCTCCTAGCGCTAAACAATGACAACACACAGGCAGAGAGGATGCTTTATTTCTATTATTTCAGATTAAGGAGGTACGAGGAAGCGGCAGTGACATTACCAGCTGTGCGGTCAGCAGCTGTTTGTGGGCAACAGCCTTGAACAAAAAAACAAACAAAAAAAACGAACAAATCTGCTTTAATAGGATTTTTACCAGGAAAAAAAACTGTTAGTGTGTGATAAATGCAGCGTTTTAAACAGTATCTCAGTTCAGCAGTCTTTTCTGAATTCTTTTTTCTGTGAGCGCTTCATATCAGTCAAGAAACATCACGCGTTCAGGAAAGACGAGTTCCTCGGTCGAGACAAGCTGCAGGATGTCTCCCATGGCCGTAAAGAGAGGAGAACAAGCAGAGCCGGGCCAAGTGCATAAATACTATACTTGAGTAGAAGTAGAAATTCTCTAGGGCGAGTATCACTGAAGTAGAAGTCCTCCATGTATCCGAGTAAAAGTACAGAAGTACTCACATTCAAGTATCATAAGTACAGGGCTTGTATTAGTAATTTTTTTTTTTTTCTCATCCTCCCTTCTGATTGTGAATTTATTATCGCTGTCTGCACCCAGCTCTGCTTCTGACTTCAAACACCTGCCACTTTATTAGCCGTGTCTGGAAGAAAAACTAAATTCCACATAATAGTCAGCAGGTGGTGACATTCCTGCTTCCAACATTGTACACCGATGTGGTCATGTAACGCAACGCAATGCGGAAATGTACTTAAGTACAAGTACAGATATCTGCTGTACGTCTGAGCGGAGTGAAAGTAAAACGTATCCTGTAATAAAACTACTTTCAAGCAAAGTAATGGGGGTCGACCCCCAGAATTTTCTGGACGTGGTTAAAAAATTAAAATTTTCATAGTTTAAACCCTAAATCTGCTCCCAAAACGCTTCATTTCAAACTCGGCTTAATACTGCTGTGTCTCCCGCAGTGCTAGAATGTAAAATACAGATTTTATGTACTGTAATTCATGCTGTCGTTTTCTTTGGTATTAGTACTGTAGGCTAAATGCGGTAGTAATAATTCACCATCACAAGCCGTGCTTTCCTCTACGGTTGCTTTGTGTTCTCTCTACAGTACTGAAAAATGTATACAGTATTATATTTTATATGGAAGTTTAGCTGAATTTATGTTAATGTGTGTTGCAAAATTAGTAAATTATATTGTTCTTAATAGTTTAGTGTTAAAACGCATGAAATCAAATATTGCCAAGAAAACAATTTGTGGAGGATATTGGCATTTGCCGCGAAATTGCGGTGGTTTCCACAAACGATTATTATTCCTGTTCTAAGGGAAGAACCACGATCGACTGAGGCGGCGAACTCTGAACCGCGACTGCAGGAGTCAACTGTACTTGGTTACTTAACATGTTCTGCAAGAGAGAGCAGGAGCTTCCTCGTTTCCTGGACGTTGCGTGAAGACGATTACGTTGGAGTGAGGAGGAACGTGGAGGCGCTTTGGCACGCAGGATACACGCGAGGTGTGAGACGACGTCGTGCGAGAGGAGATCGCTGCTTGTGTCACGTCCTTTGCATCTCCGTATGGTAGAACGTTTTGACATGTTATCTTTCGATGCTTCTTTCCTCGCTTTAAAAGCACGTTTGGATTTTACACTCCGTCTCGTAAGTCTGTGCGATTGCTCCTCGGCCCAAGCTCCTCGACCTGTCAGTTGTGTTTCTCATCAGATATGTAGCGGTGATTGTATGATTTCTGGCATGCGCTCGTCAGCGTACGCCACACCGCATAGATGTCCATTGCCTTCAGTCAGTTTTTAGGCTGCGTAAGAAGTTTTCACAGAGGAACGGGTTGGCTTCACTTCGCGACTGTAACCCGCAGCGACTGTGCTTGTCTCTTCCTGTCGTCTCAAAACACCAGACCGAGTGATGTACCCATTGTTTTTTTTTTTGTTTTGCTTTTATTAATTAATTTGCGGTTGTATCTGTACCACCCACGGCTTTTAAAGCCTGGTGTGACTGTTTAGGTGTTTAAGGACACGAGACGGATGTAAAACACGAGCTGAGCCGCATTAACCCCGGGCCATTGGACCAGAGCTAAAAGCGGGAGATGCTAATGTGAGCCAGCTGCACAAAGTGAAATGAAGCACAGCTGTACAGCTGTTTCACGAGCGCCGTGATTTGCATCCGAGCAGGAAGTGGTGCTTTCGGGTGCATTAGCGCGCTCGCTTGCAGCTTGTTTCAGTCCTCTTGCGTTTCCATGAAAACACACACTATATAAACTCTTAAAAAAAAACTTTTTGGGAATTTGTTCTTTCACCTCCTCTCACAAACTCTTTACAGACATATCTGTGTCAGTCCATCACCGCTCCCGACTCCTGCGCGGCTCCGCTGGCGTTCCCGCTCCGTCCATTTCCAATCCTCTCTATCCGTCTGTCTATCTCTCTCTCTCACTCTCTTTTTTTTTTTTTTTTTTTAACATTCTCCTGTTCTCTTTCTGTCTCACTTGTTGCCTGCTGATCAAAGCCCGTCAAGCTTGTCTCCGGGCGCTCATTACCCAGCATGCCTCGCACATGTGGCGGCATCTGTAATGGGCCCCTGCTGCGCGAGAACCCGAACAGGTTGAGTTTTCTGTCTTTCTCCATCTTGTCGCGGCGTTTCATCAGCAGCGTAGAGCTCGTGTAGGGCGTGTTGCTGAAGGAGGCTGGAGTGACCCACAGTGCTGCAGCTCAGAACCTGCCCTGTGTGATGAGGTACAGGGGAGGTACTCCGCACACAAACACACACACACACACACACACACACACACACACATGCATGCCACGCTTCCAGTGCCCATGATTCACAGAGGTGCCTACAATGTTTTGGTAGTCGATTATTTATATCTTCCACTTCATTCATTATTTTTATGTTATTCTTTACTTTTCTTTTCTTTCTTTCTTTGAGCCTTACTCTTCTACTTTCATTTTTTTCATTTGCTACATTCATTTGCTTTATTCTATTATTTATTCTTTCATTCTTTTATTTCTCCTCTTATTCCTTTTCCCTTCCTTCTACCTTTTCATATATTTTTCTTTCACTCTTTCTTTATTCCTTTATTCCTCTTTCTTTATTCTTTTTTTAGCCTTACTTTTTCTTTTTTTCTCTATTGCCTTTCATGTTTCTCATTTTCTTTCTTCTGTTGCTTTTTTCTTTCTTTTTTTCCTTGCCCATTTTTTTCCTTCTTTTCATCCAGTTCTCTTTAATTTTTTTTCTTTGTCTTATTATTTTTTCTTATTATCTTTTCTCTTATTATCCATTTTCTTTCTCATTTTATTTATTTTTTTATTTTTTCTGTTTATATTTTTTCCCCTCCTTCCATCTGTTTGCCCCGCTCCCTCTTCCTCCCTCCCTCCCTCACTCCCTCTCTTTCTCGCTCTCCTCATTTGTTGGATTATTAGAAGAGACAGTACTGTGGCGTTACTTCAGCAGAGAGATCCCTGTGTGTGTAACTCTCACTCAGAAGTGTGTGTGTGTATTATAAAGTCAGTAGGGTTCTAGCGTGACGCTCCATCACTTTTAATGGTTTGTATTTCAAACTGACTCTTTAATGAGTCTCAGACGTCTGTGGCTGAATTTCTCAGACGTTAGGACGCCGTTTGTTTTAATCCGAAGCCCCTGAAGTGCTGCGTCCCCCCTGTCACGTCTGTCTCGTCACACAGAGCTCACGAGACCGTCCGTCCGAGAACCTCCAGAGCAGCCCGAAACTCAGCTACCAACACGATGAAATCGGTTTTCTCGCCGCCGCGCTGCTCTCATTTCGGGTCATGTGACCCTGCGACGGCGTACTTCAGCCACTGGGACTGAAGCTGCAGAAATGCGCGGCTCTGCTCGAGCTGGAGAAACACCAAGCGAAAACCAAGCACTACAGCAGGGCCACTTCAAAACTCAAAAATCTCAGTCCTGCTTCTCTCACAGGACAAAAAACATAACGTGTGTTTGTCTTTTTGTAAAGAAATGGTTGCGCCATTATGGCAGGAAAAAGGCCTCCTTACTCAGCTTTGACTGAAGTTAAGAAAAGTTAAAGATGTGCCCTAGTGATGGGTTGTTCATGAACGATTCGTTCTTTTTGAACGAATCTTTAATGTGACTCGGAAGAACAAGTAGTCTCGGAGAGTGATTCGTTTATTTTCTACTGGGCGCGCATGCGCAAATCATCAAAAAACCTCTGTTGGTTATGTACAGGAAACAGAAATGAACGCTTCTCAACAAATCTTCCAAGTCTGAGTCATTCGTTCTTTTGTCACATGACTCCTATAGACGCTATTCAGTGCAAAAGAACGAACGACTCAGACTAGAAGATATGATGGTAAGCTGCCTATTCTGTTTATAATATGTCCTTAGCTGCATTGTAATATTAGCATTACTGGAACTATAGCCAAACTTTGTGTATGTAGACGTGTTGGGGGTCTGTTTATTGAAAATGTAACATTTTATTTTATTTCTGGCCAAAAGAACGAAATGAACTAAATGACTCAAAAAAAGATTTGTTCATTTTGATGAATTAAATTCAAAGAGCCAAGTCACTAAAATGACTTAAACTTCCCATTACTACCACGCCTGTGTTTAGCGCGCCTTTCAAACACAACACCGCTCCCAGGGGGCTTGCGCTCCTTCAAACTCTACCTCTCTGTGTTCTTCTTTTTTTCCCTCCAGGTTTTTTTCTTTTCTTCTTTTATTTTATTCCATTCTACTTTGTGTTTATTTCTTTTTTTTTCTTTGTTCCTTAAACCCACCCACCACCTGATTTCCATGTTTGTACTTCTTTTAAACACTCTTTTCTTTTCCTCTTTCACCCCCCTTCTGTCTCTCTCTCTCTCTCTCTCTCTCTCTGTCTCTGCCTCATCCACACTCACTCACTCCCCCTCTCTCTCTGAAACCACAACTTTGCAGGAGTTTAAGCGGCTGGTACCAGCTGGGTATCGCTTCTATTTTAGGTTGGAGTTTTTCATTTCTCTTCTATAAGCACGCAAATTAGAGTGCAATTTTCCCCGCTCATTAACACGTACGTGCCTCGACTCGACTTTGGCAGAACAATCAATCACGTGTCGTAATTTCCCCATTAACGTATGTGAAGCATGGGCCCTGGAGAACGAGACGTTTGTTGTGGTGTTCCCTTTAATTGCAGTGGAAAGCTCACACTGTGAGAGCGATGAGGGCCGCTTTCACACAGCAGAGGGAAGAATCATGTGGCCTGAGACAGAAGCAGTCTAGCTGGGCTACGCCAAACCTCACCTCATCCTCATCTCTGAACCTTACCTCATCCTCATCTCTGAACCTCATTTCATCTTCGTCCTCATCCCTGAGCCTCATCTCTGAACCTCACCTCATCCTCATCCCTGAACCCCATCTCTGAACCTCATCTCTGAAACTCACCTCATCCTTGAACCTCACCTCTGATCCTCATCCTTGAACCTCACCTCTGATCCTCATCCCTGAACCTCACCTCTGATCCTCATCCCTGAACCTCACCTCTGATCCTCATCCCTGAACCTCACCTCTGATCCTCATCCCTGAACCTCACCTCTGATCCTCATCCCTGAACCTCACCTCTGATCCTCATCCCTGATCCTCATCCCTGAACCTGATCCTCACCCCATTCCTGAACCTCATCCCTGACCCAAACCTCATCCCTGAACCTGATCCTCATCCCTGAACCTGATCCTCATCCCTGAACCTGATCCTCACCGCATTCCTGAACCTCATCCCTGAACCTGATCCTCACCCCATTCCTGATCCTCATCCCTGAACCTGATCCTCATCCCTGAACCTGATCTTCACCCCATTCCTGAACCTCATCCCTGAACCTCATCCTCATCCCTGAACCTCATCCTCATCCCTGAACCTCATCCTCATTGTCATCTCATAACATCGTCTTCTCTCTCGTCCTCATCCCCGAACCTCAACCGTGTCCCGAACCGATCCTCATCCTCACCCCTGCCTCCAGCTTTTGCCTGCTTCAGTCATTCAGGATCTTTTCTATATTATTTTTCTCCTATATTTTTTTCTTTTATCTTGCCTTCATTTCCCTTCCCTTCTTTTTATTTTTGACTCTATTATCCTCCAACTTTCCTTATTTCTTTTAGTTTACCCTTCTCTTTCTTTTGCCATTACTTTTTCTCCTTCTTGTTTGCTGGCTTGCTATCTTTGGTTCCTTTTTACATTTTTCTTTTTTTTGTCTTTCCTTATCTTTTCTTTTTCTTGCTCCCTCTCTCTCCGTATATAGTTCTTTATCTTTCCATTCCATTTTACTTTCTTTTGTCTATCTCTCATCTTTGTCTTTCATTTTTGCAGTTTTTTTTACTTTCCTTCTCTCTCTCTTGTTCCTTCTACATTCCTATATGTTTCACTAGTTTTCTTCCTTTTTTCTTCTCACTTTTTTTCTTTTTGATCTTCTCTCTACTTTTTCATCTCTTTAAATTTTTCTCTCCTTTTTTTCCCTTTTTCTTATTGGTTTTTCTTTCCTTCGGTCTTCCTGCCTTTCTTTCCCCCCTTTTTTTCTGTTCTTTTTCTTCTTTTATTAATTTTTTCTGTCCTTTCTCTCTCTTGCTGACTTTCCTTCCTTCCTTCCTTCCTTCCTTCTTTCTTTCTTTCTTTTTTTCTTTCTTTTATCCGTCTATCCATTCCATCCATTCGTCCGTGCAGTTTTAGCCCAGGAGCAGGAATTTGTCCCACTTTGTGTAATTGTTTTTCCCACTCGGGCAGTAGTGATGTGAGGAGCGTGGCGAAGTGGACGCGCTGCTGTGGAACTTCTCATGCTTTGAGCTGCCACTGGCGCTCCCCTGTGGAGAACATGAGCGAGGAGAACCCGATAATAGATTCTGTGCTCAGCCTCCGGAGTTTATTAATGAGAGACCAGCAGAGAATGGAGTCTGGTGCAAGAGATCTCTGCTGTAGTTTCCCCTGATCCTTCAGTAGCAGCTCATGACATTACAGAACGGTGAATCAGTACTGAGGTGAAATTTCCAGAAAACATACAAACCAGTTTATACAGTATGCTCACTTAAAAAAAGAAGAAAAAAAAAACCCCGTCTCAGGTATTGGTCCAATATTGTGCTTGTACTCATAAAACTGTTGCGATAGCTTGCGATACATCCCCTTCTCCCCCTCCTGTCCAGGCTGGTGTCAGTGTTTTGACGAGAGCTTTGATGAGAAGATGAGAAGGGATGGTGGATCTGTCTTTCTGCTCGTGAAAAACAAAACAAACAACAACAAAAAAACACAGTGTATGAACTGCAGAGAACACAAGTCAGCTTGTGTTCTCCCAGCAGGTACAAGTAAGGGGCGTTTTCACATCCCAAAAACGGGATGTTTTTGATCCCAAAGACTGGTTCATTTCGATCAATGAGAGCACAAATGTTCCAGGCTCGGGAACATCTCGGCGTGCGCGTAGCATGCGCCGATCTCATCCTCTGACCTACACAGCCGTAGCTGATAAAGTAGGAAAGCACCTGAGACCGCTGCTCTAGGCATTGTGCGAAGATTCACTTCCTTGTTCTCTTGTTCTGTTTGTGTTAAATTGCATCGACTCAGTGCATGCTGCCACCTGCTGTATTGGATCCACGAGAACAAAGAAATATAACAATTTGAACACTGACCAGTGTGGAGGGGAGGCAAGCGTTCCTGGTCATGGTTCAAATCAATCAGGCCTGGTGCGAAAGTGCGCTTAGATACATTAGCATGCAGCGCATCTCTCTTAAATCTGTCTTTCTTGCTAACCCAGCTTAGCAGCTCAACTCTTGGTCTGTCCGTATCTTCCTTGCTTGACAACGACTGTGCGTTCTGTGGCATTAACGACTAAAGAGAGAAACAACTGTTTAATAAACCGCCAGCGTGGAAGATTATAGCCATGTTGCGCATGGAAATGAGTCCGTATGAGAGAAATGTCATTTTATTTTTTCACGTAGTTAATGTTTGTTGTTTAAAAGTTTTTTTTTTTTTTTTTTCTTGCTCTGAAAACACAACCAGAAAATGAAGTGCACGACTGCGAGAGCTTGACTGTGTCAGCAAAAACGTCTCGCATCAGTTTAACCGCGCAGCGGATTGATAAGGAGATCACGCTACTCCGATTCGCTCTACATACAGAGCAGCTTCACGGTTCAAGACCCAGTACTCGGGTGTTAGCAAGTGAAGAAATGCAAATACTTGCGCTTGGTGTGACAAGGAGGTCATCCCCGACATCACTACTTCCTGTCTGTGAAGATTTGTCAGTCATCCACGTGAACTTATCTGGAAGTTGAGTCATGTCCACTGGACTTCCTCCTGATTCAGTAGATAAGTTTCACTACTCATCCAAGTAGCTTCTTCAGTTCTTAAGTCCTCCAAGGTCAAAGGATCCTCCACTATCTGAAAAGGCTCACCACGTGAACAATGGGCAAGATGAGAATAAGAGTGAGGGTTGTTGGAGAGGAGAGAGGAGAGCGATTAGGGAGAGTCGTTAAGGTTGTAACGACCAAAGAGAGTCAGAGGAGTCCTTAAGTGTGGCTCTCTTGGTGGGTGTGTGAAGAGGTCTTGATCTTCCTTGGGATAAATGAAAGGGCAGTCACTCAGCTCTGCCGAGAGAAGGATTTTCCATCTGCACATAGATCATTTCTTTCACCCCTCTCTCAGTCAGTCCTCTGTCCTAAATTCAGTCCTTGAGGTGAAGGTATA
>QNUK01002583.1:0-11718 GCA_013621035.1 Clarias magur
CTTTACATGTGTGCTGAGAGGTAGAATCGTGTTATTTGCCTGAGGACGTTGAGAAAAGTTCTGCATTTCAAGCAGCAGAGCAGAAATAAAATCGTTCAGATGACATACTGGAACACGGTGGCGGGGCGTGGCGGGGCGGGGCAGGCCGGGGGGAGGGGTGTTGGAGTGGATGGTGCGGGGAATGCTTTCATCTAACTCTCCTCTACTCTTCACCTCACCTGAGCACAATAAATTCATTATCATGTACATACAGGTACATACAGGATCCGCCTCCATCAGTAACGAGTGGGTTATTAGAGTCAGGATGCTAGAATACCACGACATAAACATGAATATTACTAAATAATGCTAGGATGTAGCAGTAGTCAGCGGTGAGCTTCACCTTCAGGTGAGTTTGGCTGCGTTGGAACAGGCTAATGTTGAAGTCAATGAACTTCCTGTGTTGTCTCTGTACATTACAACCAAATTCAATGTGCAGCTCCTGGACATCAATACCACATGCATACTGTATAATAAGTCATTTAAAATATGCAATAATAATAAAAAAAAAAGGTGTACATATGTTGCAAATGTTTCATACTAAAGTTCTAAAGTACTAAAGTAGTGCAATGTACAGAATTTACATCGGTGTAGTTATAGTTATGAATTCTACATTTTTAACAGGGTCCTTAATTGCGCTGATTAATTGCGCTGTTTCTGAATCTAAGTAAACATGTTTACTACATGTTGAGAATTACAGGATCAACATTTATCAATTTTTTGTTTTTCTCTAAATCCAAGAAAATGTCTGACTTGTGGTCAGACTCAAATATAATAACAGTAAAGTATCATCGTTGTCATACCCGTGCAACTGTTAGCTTACTTGTTCTTAAATGATATAGCAGAGAATTTAGCTAATAAGCCTCTCACGTTGCTGGCGCTCTGCACTCCTGGCTTTTTGTCCGCCGTTCTTTGGTTTTATAAGTAATTTAACGTGGAATCTGACAGCCGACTGTTGTTTTAACTGGCTACGAGGTCAAACTGTTTCACAGACCGTAGCCAATCCTATAAACATAACACGTGCGCAGCCCACGCAGTCTGCTCTAGTGACCCGATATCACATCTATTTTAAAGCCATGTGTCTTCTCGAGCCAAGTGTCCAGTGGTCCACTCGGAAAACCCCCGGCACTCCTGCTGGCCAGTCCGCCTACCTGCATGTCACCAGTGTTTAAGCAAAGATTCCGATCCTGTAAAAGTTTGATTTTTTATTATATTCTGTTCAGCCAGATGTCTCAACATGCCTCTGATGTCACTATTCAGGTTCTATCAGAATGTCAGCGATAAATCTTACCCAAAACACAGAAACCTTATTGTGACACAATCATTTCTTTCTCTCTTGTGTTGTTTCAGGTCCTCGCATGTTCACACTCAGTTGCAACTCGACACTCGAAGGAAAGCAGAAGGAGGACATCCAAGCGGCCACGACGGTTCTCCTGGTTCCTCTTCTCTACCTCATCTCCTTTGTGTTCGGCTTCCCCGCTAACCTCCTGGCGCTGTGGGTTCTTCTCTTCCGCACAAAAAAGTTTCCTTCCACTGTTCTGTTAGTGAACCTCACCTGCTTGGACCTCCTTCTTCTGCTCATGCTTCCTTTCCGCATCATCTACCACTTCCAGGGAAACAACTGGGTGTTCGGGGAAGGCTTCTGCCGCTTGCTAATCGCCCTGTTTTACGGGAACATGTACGGCTCGGTGATTTGCCTGGCGCTGATCGCAGTGGACCGTTACGTGGCTCTGGTGCATCCGTTTGGTGCCAAAACGCTGCGGAGTCGCAAGACGTCCATATTGATGAGTGTGATGGTGTGGGTCGTTGTGATAATCGCAGCCATCCCTTTGCTAGCTTCACAACAATCCTACTTCATACGCAACCTTTCCATTACAACGTGTCATGACGCTGTTCCAGAAAAGGAAAAGAAAAACATCTTCGAGCCGTATTTTGTCACGCTTTTCTGTCTTTGCTTTCTCCTCCCGTTACTCGTGGTGATTTTCTGCTACAGCGCCGTGCTGCGCACCCTAGTGGCCGCTGGTACTCGATACAGCCACGCGACCCGAGTCTCGGCGCTCGTGATGGTGGTTTTCATTGTCTGTTTGCTGCCCAGTAACGTCCTCCTGCTCATGAACTACTCCAAAGTAGACAGAAACAGCGATTATGAAGATGAAATCGACACAAACAATGGCGACGGCAATCGACTCTACGTGCCCTACATGATCAGCCTCGCGATCAGCACCTTTAACAGCTCCATCGACCCTTTTATCTTCTACTACGTGTCCGAGGACTTTAGGGAAAGAGCTAGAAAGTTGCTAACCTGCTCGAAAACCTCCTACGAAGCGTCTTCTTCTGGAAGTTCCTCAGGGACCATGAGGTCAAAGGTCACGCTGCTTTCCATGTCGGGAAAAACGAAGGGACATTCGGAAAACGGTGCATCGAATGTGTAACGTGATCACTTTCAGGTCAAGGGGAGGGAGGAGTCACAACAACAACAACAACAACAACAACAACAACAACAACGACAACAACCACATAAATAAAACCATTTCCCCACCGACTGCTGGATATTAGAAGTTTTGTTAGCTAGCTGTCATGCATTTGATCTTGTTTGCTTCATTGCTAACATGCTAATAATACTACTAATACTGAGCTGCTTTTCTAAATAACTAGCATGCTAGCTGTAACGGTGTGTTAGAGGCTTTAGACTCAGTCCTCCATCTTATGAACTCACCCCCGTCCTGGTGACGTAATGGAACGATTCAGCAGACAGAATGGCCTGGACCAGTGGGAAGTGAAAAGGGGAAGTGGTTTTGGTGGAACACCACCGTGGACACGCCACCTGATACGTCTCACATTTTAAAAGGAACCTGGGACGTTTTACTGACGTGAGGGACAAAAAGAGAAAGAATTGAAAACCTTGATTTTAACCTTAAAGCTGTAAAACTCAAGCTAATGATAAAAGCTGTATAACTCCATGTGTGTGTGTGTGTGTGTGTGTGTGTGAGAGAGAGATTTTGTATAAACAGGAAGATGTGTGTGTATCAGCCGGATAAACTGTTTAATGAAGATTATAGCATTCTTTATCTGTGATTAATGAAGAAACTTATGCTGTGTTTATGAAGGGTGAAAATAAGCTTATGATGCGTATTTACTGTTAAATCATGAAACCTGCAACCTACAGTGCGTCCTCAAAGTCTGGCTACATAGGCCATTAACACATGTTTTTTAAAACAAAAATAAATAACATTTCCTAGCAACATGAGCGTACCACAAACCACAAACCACACCATCACCTTTTGGCTGCGCTGCTGTTTGGATCCGTCCACTGCGGACTGCCGTGAGACCAGTAGCGAAGATTCTGTCTGTTGACTTTTTACACCATTTAAATAAAACATAGCTTCATCACTGAACAACAGTCGTGATTTTATTCACTGCTAAACCACCACACCTGCCTCCCTCGGGAAAACAACAGATAAAAAAAAAGAATGAAGTGTCCTATGTACCCGGACTTTGTGGACACGCTGTCTATAGTCATAAAGTTAGATTAAGTTATTCTGCTGCATTGTCCGACTCATGAGGCTTCAGGGATCCGCCTGAGGACCGGCTGTAACCAATCGGCTTCTTTACATTAATAATGCCACGTGCTATTAATAACTGTATTATAACTCATGTGTTTAATGTAACTGTGCTTTAATAAACTTTTCGGTTTTAAAATAAAACCGTTAAATATTGCTATTAAACCTCCTGCAGCGTGAAACATAAATGTTGTAATACTGTGCGTTCTGGTTTCTATAGTAATGTGACTCGTTAGGACAAACGTTTCCGCCAATAATTAACCAATTAAAATGTGTGTGGTTATTGATTGATAAAGTTTTATTTGTAGTGAAATGTTCATTTCTGTAACGGCAGAGGAAGGAGTTCCCAAAAGTCTGTACCATGTTCTTGAATCCTGGTTTCTGATTGGTCAGAAGATGCTGATTAGTTCCCGTTAACATCAGCTCTGACCGCAGTGCAGCTTTATATGAATGGACTGCTGGTAAAACCTTATAATAATAAACGAATGAATGGATCTAATTCTCATTGTGCAGGGAAGGAGTCTCCAGTGCGAGAGCTGTGTGACGAGGTAAAGCTGTAGCTTTAGTCTTCAGGACAGAGGAGTTCATGCTTCTTCTCTCCAGTTTCTCAGGCACATGACACACTGTCATTTTTCCTTCATTAACTTGAAGAGAGAATGAAGAGGCGGTGAGCGAGCGAGTGTTTCTAGCTGCTATAACATCACTGACAGAAGGACGTTTTCTTTCACAAACTTTATTTCTGTGATTAATTTCTCTGTGTTTTGCCGTAACACAAACTTCCCTCATTCACTGCAAACATTACGTTGAACTCCTCATGCAGAAATGAAACTTCTGCATAATCTGTTTATGGTGCTCGGTCTTCATCTGTGGCTTTTTCTGAAACAGAGTGTCCCACAGACGCATATTTACACACATGTATTTAGATTTGTTGTTCTTTGTGCTTCTGTGGTTTTGTCTCTGATTAGCGTTGTGTGAAAATGTACAATCTAATGGAACATCTCTAAACAGGAACACACATGTGTGCACACACACCGACACACACTCAAACAGCACACACGGGTGAGCAGGATGCTGCACAATAGCCTTGGAACGAGTGTGTGAATGTCACATGATACAGAGTTAAAATACAAATAAAATAAAATCTGATAAAAAAGTTATTATTGTGTGATACCTCACACATACTGAAGATCAGGAGAATAAATTGTACTTTGATCTGTAGATGTGGTGAAAACTGCATTTAAATCTATAAATATTTTCAGTATAACAGATATCAGCGATCCTCAGTGTATACATCACGTACGCCATCTTACATCATCACATACACACGCATTATTATTATTATGATTATTATTATGATTATTATTATTATTATTGTTGTTATTATTATTATGGTTCTTATTATGATTATTAATATAGTTGTATTAATGTGTGTACTATTATTATTATTTATTTGTTATTTATTGTTGTTATTTATTGTGTGTATTATTATTATTATTATTATTATTATTATGATTATTATTATTATGTAGGTAGGAGTAGAAGTGTTATTGGTTAATTGTTAAATTATGATTTTAAACTCAATTATTAAAATGAGTTTAAATATCATACAGTATTATTAACATAATAAAAAAAAAAGTTAAATAAAACAGGATTCAAATTAAGAAGCTTTGATGATTCCCAAAGGGCAGATTGTAAATCAGTAGCTCATCACAGACACGGTCGCGGCCCCTCAGCGGGTCTCAGCGGGTCTCAGTAATTTAAGGTTGTTACAGTGTTTCCTCCTCGTCACCGTGTCTCTGCTCCAGAACCACTCTGATCCAGGCTTCACTTTAACGCTTCTGTGTGTGTGTGTGTGTGTGTGTGTGTGTAATCAAGTGGTTGCATGTGGGCCTCTGTAACGTCTCCTCAGTCCTGTTGCTTGAGATAAAGGAGCAGTCTGACACAGCAACACACACACACACACACACACACACACACACACACACACCGTTATTGTTCTTCAGAAACACGCTCGTCTGGCTTGGTATGTAAACGTTCTCTGAGCTTATTTATTAGTTGGGATAATAAATGGCGCTCTGTGTTCCGGACTGAACATTAAAGAATTACCTTACATTATTATTCTGATATTCTACATTTGTTAAAGTAATCATGCAGTAAACTATTAAGAAGTAGATTTGAAGGACTAAAGTTTCCTGCATTATATTTGATTGCTGTGTCGTCTGTGTAAAAATCTAAAGCTACAAAAATGAATGTTTCGTACACGAGAATCAATGAACTTAATTAATTAATTAATTAATTAATTGTTTCATTCATTGGATGTTTTCATGTTTTGCCCGTTTTAATTCATGATTAGATCACTGGGCGGGGCTAGTTGACATTAGATGACAAACAGGAAGTGATGTATTTTAATCTCAGAGTCACAGGGAGTTTGAAGAAGCGTCCAGAATCGGGGACGTCTGTGGATCTGAGCTTCTTGTGAGATCAGACAGGACGTGATGATCATAATTAATAGTTTTGATTAAATATTGTGTTTAAATCTGACATGTATTTAACAAACTAATGTTCATAGTTAAAGTGAAGAGCTCTTAATAAGGTCCTGTTTTAGCCGCACGCGCATTAGCCTAAGCGCTAGTCAGCTGTCTAGCTAGAAATTTTACACGTGAATTAAATCACTGCCACTAGGGGGCGTCTTTCAATGTCCCCAGATAACAGATTAAAAAAAAGTGGCACAAGAGGGCCAAGGTAATGATGTTTGCTAGTATAGCTAGCTAATCTGGACTAGCATTCTAACCCTGTGTTTGAAGCTTGTTATAAACCCTGTGAAAGTCTTTAAAGTCATGAACTAGCGCTCATACCTCGCTAAACGTTTGTTAGCGTTATTTGTCCCGGATCGCTCTGTGTGAAGAATTTATTTCTCCTTGTTTAATGATTTCTCCAACATTCCGGACACATCTGCATCACTTGCTCCGCCCACATGACATCATTAACAGTTCCTCTCCTTTCTTTCAGTTTAAATCGTCTTTTCCAGCAAAACCTTCCTTCCTTGTCCTCTTTCTCCATTTTCCACAGTTTACTCAACCATTCCAGACTCCCACTGACCCGAGACCCTGGCTTGTCTTGTCTTGTCTTGTCTTGTCTTGTTTTGTTTTGTCTTGTCTTGTCTTGTTTTGCCTTGTTTTGTCTTGTGTCCTTCACGCTATTCACTGCCTGTTTTTTTTTTAGGTAAATAAACACAAATTATGACGTCATAAAACACATCATCCAATGAATAATATGCAGCATTTCCTTAATGATAGACGAATTGGAGCCGTGTTCAGCAACCTGATCAGTTTTTAAATCAAATGCAAAAAAAAAATGCATTTAAAGTAAAACAGTAATAATTAAATAATAAAGGACCCTGAATCAGCGGCAGTGAAGGAGAAGAAACTAAAGTCATGAAAACTTGAGCATTTCCTTTTAGTTTTTTTTTTTTTTCCTGTGAATCAGGTGCCACTTTACAACTACATAACCACAAGTCATTTGCTTTTCTAAATAAATTCCACACCCAGTCAGCAAGAACTATGAACATTCTTTCTTCTGTTTATTTCCCACGCATCTCTCGAGTCTCTGAACAGTTTTACAAACTTCATAGAAACTAAAAAACAAACAAACGATAAATAAATGAAATGAAATGCATGTAAGTTGAAGAGTATAAGTGGTGAGAACTTAAACAGTTTAATATAAACCTAGTACAAGGTAATCAATGTTCTGATGTAAAAATATAACAGTTCCTGCCGCTACATTATTTATTACACTTCTGCATTTTTGCAGAACCAGTAAATGTTTTTATAACACCAGGGTTCCGTACATGTTCTTACAGGTTGTTTACAGGTTCTTACAGGTTGTTTACAGGTTCTTACAGGTTGTTTACATGTTCTTACAGGTTGTTTACAGGTTCTTACAGGTTCTTTACAGGTTCTTTACAGGTTTTTATAGGTTCTGATCGTACCTGCAACGCCTTTTAGAAAGTAAAGCATTGTGCTGTAAGGGTTCCAGAGAACAAAACAAATAATGTGTTTTATTGTGTTCTACTATGATACTATTATTAAATTGATAGTTAATTTTATATAAATTAGTAATGAAGGTGTTTTTGTAGTTGTCTGGCAATGCTGTGTGAAATTCCGCCTCTTGTCCGCCTCCTGGTGTTCACAAATGTTAATGCGGCACAGAGACACAGGGTGTGTAATAATAATATGTAATATGTAATAATAATAATAATAAAATAGACAAATTTTCTATTCTTTTTTTTGTTTTGTTATTCGACTGCAGACACACACACACACACACACACACACACACACACACACACACACACACACACACACACAGCATTTATCATCTAATTCAATTTAGCTCGAGTTAAACAGATTTAAGGTCAAAACATTAATATTTTTATGCATTTTTATCCTCTTCACTTCTTTTCAGCACAACTTAAATTCTAAGGTATGTGTTCTGTCTTTGACAGTTGACCTTTGACCCCTGTGTGTGTGAAAGGAGCCCAGAATGGTGACAATAAGTGAAGGTGAGAGAAATGCTCCACATCTGCTTCACATCTGGATGTTGGAAAATCTGGTCTGTTTATAACCACTATGTGTGTGTGTGTGTGTGTGTGTGTGTGTGTGTGTGCAGACGTGCCATTTTGGGTGGTGTTAAGCAGTGTGTGTACACTGTGTGTTCTTGTCACCTCTACAATCTGGTCCTGCTGGAAGATCAGAAGAGCCATGAAGACGGAAACACAGGACACGTACACACTGTACACAGAGAAGACGGCGGTACACACACACACACACACACACACACACACGCACACACACACACACACACACGCACACGCACACACGTAGAGGGGGTTTCAGATGCACTCTTGTGGCTGTAAGCGGTATAATGGTTACATTTTAAACTCCGCCTATTTATTTCATATGAAGTAAATAAAATGAATATTAATAAACGTAGTGTACATGTTCAGTAAATGTAGTAAAAACTGATTGTTTTATTCACATTGATTTATTTACATTTAATATTTTTACACACACACAACACTTGCGTGCTCATACACACACACACACACACACACACACACACACACACACACACACACACACTCTGCCTTTTACACACACACACACACACACTCACACTTTTATCACGCACACACACACACACACACACACACACACACACACACACACACACACAACACACACACACACACACACACACACACACACACACACACTCCTTTGCCTTTTACACACACACACACACACGCACACACACACAATATTTTACACACACATGGAATGAGCAGCTGGAGGAATAACACATGAAGGGAAAAAAAGGCGATGAAGAAGGCAGAAGGAAAACGAAGGAGAAGGAGAAGGCAGAAGGAAGAGAAGAAGAAGAAGAAAGAAGACTAAAAGTGACAACTTGACTGTTTATTACTATTACTATTACTATTGTGTTATTGTTGTGTATTATTATTATTATTAAAGCACACATTAATGTCTTTAAATGTACCAATGTTTTGTCACACAACATAGGTGTAAATCATCAATATCATATCAATATCAAATAAAGAAATAATTGTACAGATTAATAAATGTGTGTAGAATCAAAAGAAAATTTAAATGAATTCAATAATTGTCCGATGTCCTGGTGCTCGGCCGTTCCACACCGTCCCTCAGGGTCTAATCCACTACACCCTACAGACAGTCCACTACACTATTTACTATTTAGCTTATTATTTACTTAAACAAATAGATACATAAATAAATACATATTGACAAGCATATTTTTATTTGATTTAATTTCACTCTTGTTAATTAATTTTATGTTTAAAAATATCATTATAATGCAGTGACGTATCGCTGATGTTCCTCCTGACTAGAGTTTTAAATCTCACTTTCGCATTACAGTAAAGTAATAAATCTCATGTCCTTCCTCAGTCTGTATGTTCTGTTATTGTGTGTATGGCTATTATTATTATTATTATTATTATTTTAACGCTCAGGTCATTTGCAGTGTTCTACTGATAACTTTGAAATTTTTTCATGATGTGATTTGTAATTATGAATAAATTGTATTTATAATTATATTCAGTATGGAAACTCATTTGCCACTACATTTACTGCAGCCCCACAGTAAATCTAATCCAAAGTGACATTTTTATCTCATTACACCAGAGTTCAGGGTTAAGGGTCTCGCTCAAGCGTGGTTGTTGGTAGTGGGGTTTTAAACATGGAACCTTCTGAAACATCATTTCACTGAACATTGTTGGATTATGCAGTATTAGTTGGGAACAGGCAGAAAGATTGTGTCCGCCTCCAGTTCCTGACCTACAGTTTGTGGTGTCGAGGCAACACAAGAGAGATAGAGTTTAAACACAAAGATGCGCTAGAACACACAAACGTTTGAGCGCACATACAAGAGAAAGCATGAATATACTTTAGAATATTATATTTTTATTCCAATGTAAGCTTTCTGCATGTTGTTACGATAATTATTTTGAACATATTTAAAAGAATTATCCAAAAATCAATGGATAAAACAAAGTTTTAAATACATGCTTTTAGTAATATTTAGTAATCATGCTGTACTTTCACTTAAATAATACTTCCTATGACATATATTTTCTATATTTTCTATGATTTCTGGATTATGTACTATAACACAATGTTTAAATATATTTAATCCCAAAAATTGGTAAAGGGCATTCCTTTTGTTTGGTTTTGTTTCTTTGAAGTTATATTTTAGTTATATTGTTTTACCGTTGCTTTTTCTAGAGGGCTCTAGTACTATTGTTTGTTTTCTGTATGTTCCTTGAGTTAGTGGATTCATGGAGCTGTCCTATTCAGTGTTCTGTGTCTCCCCAGTGTCGGCCTTCTTGTGTAGCTCTTTGTTTATAGATCCCCTTGTCTGTTTAGATATGTGGAGCCACATGAGGGCTTAGCTGCTAGCAGGGTTAGCCGCTAGTAGGCCTTGACTGCTAGTAGGGTTAGCCTCCAGTAGGCTAGCCTCTAGTGGGATTGACTGCTAGTGGTTCTGGTCGCTAGTAGGTTAGCCACTAGGTATAGCCTTGGTATAGCCTCATGTGTGCCCTGCCTCTTGTGTTCCGGTCTCCTTGTAGGTCCATACTAACCCGGTTAGCCAATAACTCCCTTAGATACTAAGCTGGTTAGGTCATCATTCCCTTCATCCATATTCCATATAGCTACTAACCCAACTAACCACTAACCCATCCAGTCTAGTCCTGTCTCTAGTCCTGTCTCAAGTCCTGTCTCTAGTCCTGTCTCTAGTCCGGTCTCTAGTCCTGTCTCGTCTCTAGTTCCCCTATGTGTCTTTAGCTAGCTCCAGCTCCATGTTTCCCTGTGTGTCAGCTCCTAGTCCCTGTGTCAGCGCTCAGCTCCCTGTATTCGCTCCTTTCCTGTATTTGCTCTGAGGCCTAATTATAGTTTAAGTTTGTCGTTTTAGTTTGTTTGTTTGTGTCTGTTTTTGAGTTTGTTAATAAAAAGACTCTTGCCTGCTCTAATTCGCCCACTGCACCGTTCTGTGTAAGGGATAACCCCTAGAGGGCACCAGAGCGCCCCGAGTCTTTTTTGTTTGTAGTTTGTTTTGTTACTTCATTTCCTGTTATGCATCTCGGTCAGGTGACGTGGGCGCTCACCTGAACCGAGTTGATCATTACTTTCTTTATAAATAGCTTGTTTCAGTTCTGTTTGGCGTCTTGCATCTGTTGATTTATACTCGTTAAAGTCTGCATGTTTAGTTCGTGTCTTCCAGTAGTCCTTATACGTGTTTCGTTTTCATATAAAGTATATTTGTTTGTTTAATTTCCCTTTTATCCATGAATAAAAACATCGTTGCGTTAACACCTGGACTCTCTGCACTTATGGTTTTATTTTGTTATTAAAAACTGCGCCTATTCCTGCCCTTTTCCTGCCCACTACAACAACAGCCAGTGAGAAGATCTACCACCAGTTCATGACATTAGTGCATATTTTACACATGATGGTGCAATATAATGTAATATACGTAATGTTTTTGTTATTTACAATGTAGATTACACTATATAAAATATTAC
>QNUK01002584.1:2500-11717 GCA_013621035.1 Clarias magur
TGAAGTTTTGAATCTGTCCAAACACTTCACACCTACAATAGGGCAAATTCAATTATTAAGCAAGGGCCTTACATTCATCCCTACACCCAAAATAAACATAAACACAAAAAAACAACTGATCGCAGATACACAGCAATATCATAGGAGACTGCTTTTGGCAGCCTTCTATAGATATGAGAAGGAGGGAGAAATTCCTCCGTTTACAGGGAAGTCCGGCTGGACTCCCAAATTATCTCAAGTCCCAAACACCATCAGACAGATAATCAGAGCGGACAAATATGCGATCAGAAACATACCCTGGAATTACAGGGTAGTTTCAAACCTAAGCCGGGATGAAAAACAGGCCTTGCTAAAACTAAAAAATAATAGGTCCATTGTGATCAAGCCAGCCGATAAAGGCAGTGCTGTGGTCATAATGGATCGATATGCATACATAATGGAGGCGGAACGGCAGTTGAACCAGGAAGAATATTATGAAAAACTTTCAGAACCCATCTTCCTTAAAACGGTTCCTGTCATACGGGACATACTCACCAAATTAAGGCAAGAGGGTTTCATAAACAAAAAACAAGAAACTTACCTGATGGGTCCTGATGAACCACGCCCCAGGTATTTCTACCTCCTCCCTAAAATTCATAAGGATCCACACACCTGGAGCGTTCCGTTTGAGATGCCACCAGGCCGCCCCATTGTCTCTGACTGTGGCAGCGAAACACAGGCCACAGCAGAGTATGTCGAATATTTCCTCAATCCGATAAGTACCAGACACCCTAGTTACATTAGAGACACCTATGATTTCATTGAAAAGATTAAAAATCTTTCCCTCCCTCCTGACTGTTTCTTGTTTACTATCGATATAGATAGTTTATATACTAATATCGAAACACCAGCTGGTATGGAAGCAGTCAGAGAGTGGTTCATTAGATTCCCGGACAAAAACAGACCTGAGGATGCAATTCTAAAATTGCTGGAGATTAATCTTACCAAAAATGATTTTGAATTTAACTCCAAGCATTACCTTCAGGTCAAAGGCACAGCCATGGGCAAAAAGTTTGCCCCCTCCTATGCCAATATATTTATGGCAAGATGGGAGGAAAAGGCACTGGCTGCTTGGCAATTCAAACCCTTTAGTTATTTTAGGTTTCTCGATGACATTTGGGGTGTCTGGACTGGAACAGAGGAATATTTCAAACAGTTTGCGGACCACCTAAACAATTTTCACCGTTCCATAAAAATCAAATATACGTTGGACAGAGCGGGAGTTAACTTTTTGGATACTGTTACTTACAAGGGCAAAGGGTTTGTGGAGACAGGCAAATTGGATGTCAGAGTCTATTTTAAAGACACTGACACACATGCACTTCTCCACAAATCAAGCTATCACCCTAAACATACTTTTAGGGGTATTGTGAAATCTCAGGTACAGAGATTTCACAGAATATGTACCCAGCCCGAGGATTTCCTGGAGGCGAAGAGCACTCTCTTTTCAGCACTCCGGAAACGAGGTTATTCCCGTTCCTTCCTGAGAAGTTGCGAGGATCGATTTCTCGAAAAGAGAAAAAATGATAGCAGGGAGATGATCCCATTAATCACAACCTTCTCTAAGGGAAGTGTCCACATAAATAGGTTGATGAAATCCAATTTTCATAAATTTCTTATGCAAAATAAAGTGTTGGACAACCACAAAATAATTTCGGCCTACCGCAAAAATCAAAATCTCAAGGATATTCTGGTCCGAAGCAGGTTACCACCCTCGGGAGAGGAAAAGAGGAAACCTGCCCCACTCAAAGAATTCAGACCAAAAAGATGGATTCAAAATCCACAAACCAAAACTATCTATGAGATTTCCCCAGCCTTGAAACAGGACACAAGCAATTGTGTCTATTTAATTTATTGCACCAAATGCAATAAACAGTATGTAGGGGAGACCAGAAACACTTTGACGGTGAGGCTGACACAACATAGATATAATATTAAACATAAGAAAGATTCACACACTGTGGTTGTTCAGCACTTTATAAAGCATGGTATTGAATCCCTAAAAGTTATGGGATTACAATATAATAGATGGTGGTCCCACCAAAACAGAAAACAGGTTGAAAGAACATGGATTAATAATTTAAGTTCCATGCATCCATGGGGTTTAAATGAACAATCCAGAGTAATTTAGGCTCATGATCAGAAGAACCAGTGGTGGAGATGTTAGTGCTTGGTGACTGTGGGGTAGGCCAGTGCACAACGTGGATGCTGGGGCTTGCTCACTCTACGATTTCTACCCCTAACCCCAACTTCTTACCCCTAACCCCAACTTCTTACCCCTAACCCCAACTTCTTAACCCTAACCCCAATTTCTTAACCCTAACCTTTCACTATCCTAAGCTTTCTAACCCTATTCTTCATTAGCCCTAACCATAACCTTTACTTTAACCCTGATTTTCTAAACCCTAATTTTTTATAATTTCTTTTATTATAATCAATCCTTTTACCCTAATTCTCCTAACTTATTTTTCCCAACCCTAATTTATCCTAACCCTATTTTACTTTAATTTAAACCCCTAAGTTCTTCTAACCCTAATCCAATTGCTTTCCTCTTTGTTTCCAGCGTGGGCCTGTGCATGACCTGGTGTCACGGTCTTTTCCCCTAACCTAACCCTAACCCTAACCCTAACCCTAACCCTAACCCCAACCCTAACTGGCCCGTGCCTCGTGCTTGCATGACTGAAAACTATACACAATCCTTATTATATATACTATTTTGGGGTGCATCACTATATTTTATGCAATTTCATAAATAGAACACTTATATTCTGACTGGAAACTTCCTCAGAAATATCTATAATTATTAGACATGGACTCATATGGATAAAAAAACACCATCTAATCTCTGGAAAAACCCTATGAAAAATAAATTATTAATTTTTATACACTCTGATGGATAAAAACATCATATATATTCCTAATAAAAATCTCTGGAAATATTAAAAATATATTCATAACCCACAGAATTCATTGAAAAAGAAAAAACTCTAGAAAAATTGAAAGAAGAGTCCATAATTTATCATTCAAAGTCTTTATTTTATTGTTAAATACAAAATCCACAAAGCAGAACAGTGGTACAGAGAGCTATTTTTCTGATTGGCCAGCTCAAACTTAGTCCCGCCCCTAAGATTTAAAAAGGGACAGCTGAAAGTGCAGCCATTCAGACAGCATTCACACACACACAGAGAGACACACAGAGACAAAACCTTAAATCCTTTGCTTTCTAAGCTCTTCTCAGACAATTTCTTATAAATATTGTAGAACAAGCCAGCCTGAAGAAGATTCTAAAAGAATCGAAACGTTGCAACGGCTTGTTCAAAGTGCATTTTTCAAAAATTTTCAAAAAATAACAATTTTTTCATTCAAATAATACTTGACTATTTGATATCCAAAATCAAACAAACATGGTTCTGCTTGATAATGATGGTTGGACAGTGGTGACACACAGACGCAGGCGTCCCACTCAGGCCCCTAACAGACCTAGGGCCCATCCAGAACACAGCAGAGCATATCATACACAGCAAGAGACATTCTGCTCATATGCAGATGCTGTGAAATATGGCCGCCACATGAGGGCAGCACCTACCCACTATGAAGGTACTTACCTGAATACTTACCAACGGTCTAATAGACCACAATTTTTTGAACCGCAGACCCGAACAGGGCCTGCTTCATTCAGATCTGGCCAAAATGCCTCCACACCATGGCACAAAGCACAATATCGGACACGAGCTTGCCATCCAAACCTGCAAAAAAAGACAAACACAAATACAATTCAGGAGGAGAACACAAAACCCAAACACTCAGAGGAACCCTATTTCATTACTAAAACAGTCATCATGTTCAACATCATCAAAGTGATACATCATGCCAACAATATAAATCAGGGACAGCCTCCTACAATAAACCGAATTGAACAATATCTGTCAGAGGTTATCAGACCGTCCATGTCACACTCTGTAGTAAGGGCCCTTATAGATGGTAATGCCCGAAACTGGGCCTACACTACCATGCTCATCCTCAAACAACACTATCACGAGGCACTGACTGAGCAATTGGGCAACCTGGAGGATTACTCTTACACTGACTGGGAGCAATGTTTCGACACTGCCATCCTATGGGCCAAACGCAGATTTGGCAAAAGATTCACACAACAAACAATACAAGAGTGTTACAAACAAATAAAAGAAGTGTGTTTGTCCTGTCTATCCTCTGCTGAAGAGGAAGAGGTAGCAACCATACACAGTGAAGTGGAGGAAGTAACAAACACACACAGTGTCCTCCCCACCTCTCCTCCACCCCCAGAAAACACAGAGGCTACACACACAACAGGACAGGCCTACATACACCCGGAGATCAGCACACCACCCATTCCAAAAAATCTCTCCCAGTCCAAAACACAAACTCACAAGAAAACTGCATCCACTATGACAGATCCATTCACTGTGGGGTCCCCAGCTACATCCTCGGTCAGAGATGGGGATGCAGACAGCTACACTGACAGTACCCCTGATTCCCCTTCCCCCCAAAAAGAACACATGCCTCTCACACACTCCAACCCAAGCGTGAGAGAGGAACAAAACACCAGTTTGGTAGAGGAGGAAGAACAGGGCCTACAAAAGGAATGGCCACATACACATCCCAATATCAAGAACAACAGAAAAATGACTAATCGGATACTCACCTTTCCAAAAACATACAAATCCTTATCACATAGACATCCAGGAAGACACAAAATCCACACAGCACCTTCAAAAAAATAATAAGAAACCCTACTTACCGTGTCAGAAATCCCCAGGAAACACACCAAACCTGGAACCGTTCGTCCTGCAGAAAAAAACAGAGAAAAGTTAAAATGAAACATGAAGGATCATACACCCCTCAAGCCAGTATCAAAAAAGTCAATCTGACAGTCATCAAGCATTGATGGCCTGTGCACTCTTGGTTAGCGTGTTACTCCTATTTCTTACAAGAAATAGGAGATATTTCCCTCATCTCCTCTCTTCTTCTCTAAATCTGACCATAACCCTTTATCTCTTCACCCCTAAAACTTAACCCCTCTCCTTCTTCAACCCTAAAACTTAACCCCTCTTCTCCCTCAACCCTAAAACTTAACCCCTCTTTCTCTCCAACCCTAAAATTTAACCACTTTTCTCTTTCTTCTAACCGCTAACCCAAACCCCAAACCTAACTGGCCCGTGCCTCGTGCTTGCATGACTGAAAACTATACACAATCCTTATTATATATACTATTTTGGGGTGCATCACTATATTCTATGCAATTTCATAAATATAACACTTATATTCTGACTGGAAACTTCCTCAGAAATATCTATAATGATTAGACATGGATTCATATGGATAAAAAACACAATCTAATCTCTGGAAAAACCCTATGAAAAATAAATTATTAATTTTTATACACTCTGATGGATAAAAACATCATATATATTCCTAATAAAAATCTCTGGAAATATTAAAAATATATTCATAACCCACAGAATTCATTGAAAAAGAAAAAACTCTAGAAAAATTGAAAGAAGAGTCCATAATTTATCATTCAAAGTCTTTATTTTATTGTTTAACACAAAATCCACAAAGCAGAACAGTGGTACAGAGAGCTATTTTTCTGATTGGCCAGCTCAAACTTAGTCCCGCCCCTAAGATTTAAAAAGGGACAGCTGAAAGTGCAGCCATTCAGACAGCATTCACACACACACAGAGAGACACACAGAGACAAAACCTTAAATCCTTTGCTTTCTAAGCTCTTCTCAGACAATTTCTTATAAATATTGTAGAACAAGCCAGCCTGAAGAAGATTCTAAAAGAATCGAAACGTTGCAACGGCTTGTTCAAAGGGCATTTTTCAAAAATTTTCAAAAAATAACAATTCTTTCATTCAAATAATACTTGACTATTTGATATCCAAAATCAAACAAACATGGTTCTGCTTGATAATGATGGTTGGACAGTGGTGACACACAGACGCAGGCGTCCCACTCAGGCCCCTAACAGACCTAGGGCCCATCCAGAACACAGCAGAGCATATCATACACAGCAAGAGACATTCTGCTCATATGCAGATGCTGTGAAATATGGCCGCCACATGAGGGCAGCACCTACCCACTATGAAGGTACTTACCTGAATACTTACCAACGGTCTAATAGACCACAATTTTTTGAACCGCAGACCCGAACAGGGCCTGCTTCATTCAGATCTGGCCAAAATGCCTCCACACCATGGCACAAAGCACAATATCGGACACGAGCTTGCCATCCAAACCTGCAAAAAAAGACAAACACAAATACAATTCAGGAGGAGAACACAAAACCCAAACACTCAGAGGAACCCTATTTCATTACTAAAACAGTCATCATGTTCAACATCATCAAAGTGATACATCATGCCAACAATATAAATCAGGGACAGCCTCCTACAATAAACCGAATTGAACAATATCTGTCAGAGGTTATCAGACCGTCCATGTCACACTCTGTAGTAAGGGCCCTTATAGATGGTAATGCCCGAAACTGGGCCTACACTACCATGCTCATCCTCAAACAACACTATCACGAGGCACTGACTGAGCAATTGGGCAACCTGGAGGATTACTCTTACACTGACTGGGAGCAATGTTTCGACACTGCCATCCTATGGGCCAAACGCAGATTTGGCAAAAGATTCACACAACAAACAATACAAGAGTGTTACAAACAAATAAAAGAAGTGTGTTTGTCCTGTCTATCCTCTGCTGAAGAGGAAGAGGTAGCACCCATACACAGTGCAGTGGAGGAAGTAACAAACACACACAGTGTCCTCCCCACCTCTCCTCCACCCCCAGAAAACACAGAGGCTACACACACAACAGGACAGGCCTACATACACCCGGAGATCAGCACACCACCCATTCCAAAAAATCTCTCCCAGTCCAAAACACAAACTCACAAGAAAACTGCATCCACTATGACAGATCCATTCACTGTGGGGTCCCCAGCTACATCCTCGGTCAGAGATGGGGATGCAGACAGCTACACTGACAGTACCCCTGATTCCCCTTCCCCCCAAAAAGAACACATGCCTCTCACACACTCCAACCCAAGCGTGAGAGAGGAACAAAACACCAATTTGGTAGAGGAGGAAGAACAGGGCCTACAAAAGGAATGGCCACATACACATCCCAATATCAAGAACAACAGAAAAATGACTAATCGGATACTCACCTTTCCAAAAACATACAAATCCTTATCACATAGACATCCAGGAAGACACAAAATCCACACAGCACCTTCAAAAAAATAATAAGAAACCCATACTTACCGTGTCAGAAATCCCCAGGAAACACACCAAACCTGGAACCGTTCGTCCTGCAGAAAAAAACAGAGAAAAGGTAAAATGAAACATGAAGGATCATACACCCCTTAAGCCAGTATCAAAAAAGTCAATCTGACAGTCATCAAGCATTGATGGCCTGTGCACTCTTGGTTAGCGTCTTACTCCTATTTCTTACAAGAAATAGGAGATATTTCCCTCATCTCCTCTCTTCTTCTCTAAATCTGACCATAACCCTTTATCTCTTCACCCCTAAAACTTAACCTCTCTCCTTCTTCAACCCTAAAACTTAACCCCTCTTCTCCCTCAACCCTAAAACTTAACCCCTCTTTCTCTCCAACCCTAAAATTTAACCACTTTTCTCTTTCTTCTAACCGCTAACCCAAACCCCAAACCTAACTGGCCCGTGCCTCGTGCTTGCATGACTGAAAACTATACACAATCCTTATTATATATACTATTTTGGGGTGCATCACTATATTTTATGCAATTTCATAAATAGAACACTTATATTCTGACTGGAAACTTCCTCAGAAATATCTATAATTATTAGACATGGACTCATATGGATAAAAAACACCATCTAATCTCTGGAAAAACCCTATGAAAAATAAATTATTAATTTTTATACACTCTGATGGATAAAAACATCATATATATTCCTAATAAAAATCTCTGGAAATATTAAAAATATATTCATAACCCACAGAATTCATTGAAAAAGAAAAAACTCTAGAAAAATTGAAAGAAGAGTCCATAATTTATCATTCAAAGTCTTTATTTTATTGTTTAACACAAAATCCACAAAGCAGAACAGTGGTACAGAGAGCTATTTTTCTGATTGGCCAGCTCAAACTTAGTCCCGCCCCTAAGATTTAAAAAGGGACAGCTGAAAGTGCAGCCATTCAGACAGCATTCACACACACACAGAGAGACACACAGATACAAAACCTTATATCCTGTTGCTTTCTAAGCTCTTCTCAGACAATTTCATATAAATATTGTAGAACAAGCCAGCCTGAAGAAGATTCTAAAAGAATCGAAACGTTGCAACGGCTTGTTCAAAGTGCATTTTTCAAAAATTTTCAAAAAATAACAATTCTTTCATTCAAATAATACTTGACTATTTGATATCCAAAATCAAACAAACATGGTTCTGCTTGATAATGATGGTTGGACAGTGGTGACACACAGACGCAGACGTCCCACTCAGGCCCCTAACAGACCTAGGGCCCATCCAGAACACAGCAGAGCATATCATACACAGCAAGAGACATTCTGCTCATATGCAGATGCTGTGAAATATGGCCGCCACATGAGGGCAGCACCTACCCACTATGAAGGTACTTACCTGAATACTTACCAACGGTCTAATAGACCACAATTTTTTGAACCGCAGACCCGAACAGGGCCTGCTTCATTCAGATCTGGCCAAAATGCCTCCACACCATGGCACAAAGCACAATATCGGACACGAGCTTGCCATCCAAACCTGCAAAAAAAGACAAACACAAATACAATTCAGGAGGAGAACACAAAACCCAAACACTCAGAGGAACCCTACTTCATTACTAAAACAGGTATCATGTTCAACATCATTAAAGTGATACATCATGCTAACAATATAAATCAGGGACAGCCTCCTACATTAAACCGAATTCAACAATATCTGTCAGAGGTTATCAGACCGTCCATGTCACACTCTGTAGTAAGGGCCCTTATAGATGGTAATGCCCGAAACTGGGCCTACACGACCATGCTCATCCTCAAACAACACTATCACGAGGCACTGACTGAGCAATTGGGCAACCTGGAGGATTACTCTTACACTGACTGGGAGCAATGTTT
>QNUK01002585.1:0-2500 GCA_013621035.1 Clarias magur
GTGTGTGTGTCCGTCTGTATGTCTATGTGTGTCTATGTCAGTGTGTGTGTGTCAGTGTGTGTGTGTGTGTGTGTGTGTGTGTGTGTGTGTGTGTATGTCTGTGTGTCTGTCTGAGTGTGTGTGTCCATCTGTATGTCTATGTGTGTCTCTGTGTGTCTATGTCAGTGTGTGTGTGTGTGTGTGTATATGTCTGTGTGTCTGTCTGAGTGTGTGTGTCCGTCTGTATGTCTATGTGTGTCTATGTCAGTGTGTGTCTGTCTGAGTGTGTGTGTATGTCTGTGTGTCTGTCTGAGTGTGTGTGTCCGTCTGTATGTCTATTTGTGTCTATGTCAGTGTGTGTGTGTGTGTGTGTGTGTGTGTATATGTCTGTGTGTCTGTCTGAGTGTGTGTGTCCGTCTGTATGTCTATGTGTGTCTCTGTGTGTCTATGTCAGTGTGTGTGTGTGTGTGTCCGTCTGTATGTCTATGTGTGTCTATGTCAGTGTGTGTGTGTGTGTGTGTGTGTCCGTCTGTATGTCTATGTGTGTCTATGTCAGTGTGTGTGTGTCAGTGTGTGTGTGTGTGTGTGTGTGTGTGTGTGTGTCTGTCTGAGTGTGTGTGTCCATCTGTATGTCTATGTGTGTCTCTGTGTGTCTATGTCAGTGTGTGTGTGTGTCCGTCTGTATGTCTATGTGTGTCTATGTCAGTGTGTGTGTGTCAGTGTGTGTGTGTGTGTGTGTGTGTGTGTGTGTGTGTGTGTATGTCTGTGTGTCTGTCTGAGTGTGTGTGTGTGTGTGTGTGTGTGTGTGTGTGTATGTCTGTGTGGGTCTGTCTGAGGTAAAAGGCTCAGGAAGGTTCATTTAGTTCATGTCAGTGTGTGTGTGTGTGTGTGTGTGTGTGTAGGTGGGTGCAGGTGTGTGTGTGTGCATATGTTCAGGTCTGTCTGAGGTAGAACTGGCTCAGGCTGTCTGTGTCTGTCAGTGTGTGTGTGTGTGCAGGTGTGTGCGTGTGTGTTGTATGTCTGTGTGTCTGTCTGAGGTGTGTGTCCCATTCAGGCTGTCTATTCAGGTTCATGTCAGTGTGTGTGTGTGTGTGTATATGTTCAGGTGTCTGTCTGAGTGTGTGTGTCCTGGCCTGTATGTCTATGTGTGTTCATGTCAGTGTGTGTCTGTGTCGGTGTGTGTGTGTGTCCGTCTGTGTGTGTGTGTGTGTGTGTCTGTGTGTGTGTGTGTGTGTGTGTGTGTGTTGTGTTGTGTGTCTATGTCAGTGTGTGTGTGTGTGTGTGTGCGTGTATGTCTGTGTGTCTGTCTGAGTGTGTGTGTCCGTCTGTATGTCTATTTGTGTCTATGTCAGTGTGTGTGTGTGTGTGTGTGTGTGTGTGTGTATATGTCTGTGTGTCTGTCTGAGTGTGTGTGTCCGTCTGTATGTCTATGTGTGTCTCTGTGTGTCTATGTCAGTGTGTGTGTGTGTGTGTCCGTCTGTATGTCTATGTGTGTCTATGTCAGTGTGTGTGTGTGTGTGTGTGTGTCCGTCTGTATGTCTATGTGTGTCTATGTCAGTGTGTGTGTGTCAGTGTGTGTGTGTGTGTGTGTGTGTGTGTGTGTGTCTGTCTGAGTGTGTGTGTCCATCTGTATGTCTATGTGTGTCTCTGTGTGTCTATGTCAGTGTGTGTGTGTGTCCGTCTGTATGTCTATGTGTGTCTATGTCAGTGTGTGTGTGTCAGTGTGTGTGTGTGTGTGTGTGTGTGTGTCCGTCTGTATGTCTATGTGTGTGTCTCTGTGTGTCTATGTCAGTGTGTGTGTGTGTGTGTGTCTCTCTCTCTCTCTCTCTCTCTCATTACTACCCCTGCTGTTCTCTCATTCAGGACTACTGGTCTACCCAAATGAGAGGAACTGCCCCTGACTGGTCTCTCGTGTTTGAGACTGTCCCTTACTGGTCTCCCTCTCATTCAGGACTACCTCTTACTGGTCTCTTTTTTTCGGGACTGCCCCTGACTGGAGTCCCTGGTCATCTGCCTGACTCCTCCCCCTTTTCACAGCACTCATTAGGCTTCGAGTGAGAAGCCCTTCTTTACTGCTGTCTCTGCTGGTGTCCCCTACAGCGCTCCTTACCCTCGGCATCAAGCATCTTGGGGATGTCGAGGTATTTCTCTGCCACTTCAAAAGCAGTGTTCAGGTTGGTCATAGGGTCATCCTACACAGGAAAAAAAAAAACGTTAGCAACTCCTGACCTTTGACCCCTGGCACTGTCAGTGTCTAACCACAGAGAAGAGATCTGATCATTCTGACTTACACAGACTTCCTGACACTTTTTAAACTCATTTCCCCAGTTTTCTTTTGATTGTGTGAAGCTGCTTTGTGAAAATGACGATCAGTAAAAGCGCTATACAAATAAAAATAACGACTACAGATGAATTCATTTGAAATTAAATTCAGCTGAAACACAGCACGCTGCAGTCGTGTGCTCCTGAGGAGAGGGTCACCTTGCGCAGTTTGCCGTAGTCTATGAGCTCTGGGCGATGT
>QNUK01002586.1:7500-11709 GCA_013621035.1 Clarias magur
AGGCTGAATCCGTCTGGAGGAATTGCGCTCTAGCCCAGCCCAGGCACCTCTGCTGGGCCACGCCAGGTGCCCAGGCCCCAGTCGGACCCCTGAGTCAAAAGTATTCAATTTTAAATTTTAACACCCAGGCTGAATCCGTCTGGAGGGTGAATGGCCAGGCACCTCTGCTGGGCCACGCCTGGCGCCCCGGGCCCCGGTCGGACCCCTGGAGGTCAAAAGTATCCGGACACCCAAATTTTAACACAGGCTGAATCCGTCTGGAGGGATTGAGCTCTAGCCCAGCCCGGGCGCCTCTGCTGGGCCACGCCTGGTGCCCCGGGCCCCGGTCGGACCCCTGGAGGTCAAAAGTATCCGGACACCCATATTTTAGCACAGGCTGAATCCGTCTGGAGGAATTGCGCTCTAGCCCAGCCCGGGCACCTCTGCTGGGCCACGCCAGGTGCCCCGGGCCCCGGTCGGACCCCTGGAGGTCAAAAGTATTCGGACACCCTTATTTTAACACAGGCTGAATCCGTCTGGAGGAATTGCGCTCTAGCCCAGCCCGGGCACCTCTGCTGGGCCACGCCAGGTGCCCCGGGCCCCGGTCGGACCCCTGGAGGTCAAAGGTATTCGGACACCCAAATTTTAACACAGGCTGAATCCGTCTGGAGGAATTGCGCTCTAGCCCAGCCCGGGCACCTCTGCTGGGCCACGCCAGGTGCCCCGGGCCCCGGTCGGACCCCTGGAGGTCAAAAGTATCCGGACACCCAAATTTTAACACAGGCTGAATCCGTCTGGAGGAATTGAACTCTAGCCCAGCCCGGGCACCTCTGCTGGGCCGCCAGGTACCCCGGGCTGGTCAGAGACCCCTGGAGGTCAAAAAGTAATCGGACACCCAAATTTTAACACAGGCTGAATCCGTCTGGGGGGTGAGCTCCTTGTGAGCACCTCTGCCCAGGCCACGCCTGGCGCCCCGAACTGGTCGGACCCCTGGAGGTCAAAAGTATCCGGACACCCAAATTTTAACACAGGCTGAATCCGTCTGGAGGAATTGAGCTCTAGCCCAGCCCGGGCACCTCTGCTGGGCCACGCCTGGTGCCCCGGGCCCCGGTCGGACCCCTGGAGGTCAAAAGTATCCGGACACCCTTATTTTAACACAGGCTGAATCCGTCTGGAGGAATTGCGCTCTAGCCCAGCCCGGGCACCTCTGCTGGGCCACGCCAGGTGCCCCGGGCCCCGGTCGGACCCCTGGAGGTCAAAAGTATTCGGACACCCATATTTTAGCACAGGCTGAATCCGTCTGGAGGAATTGAGCTCTAGCCCAGCCCGGGCACCTCTGCTGGGCCACGCCTGGTGCCCCGGGCCCCGGTCGGACCCCTGGAGGTCAAAAGTATCCGGACACCCAAATTTTAACACAGGCTGAATCCGTCTGGAGGAATTGCGCTCTAGCCAGCCAGGCACCTCTGCTGGGCCACGCCAGTACTTGATTTAGTCGGACCCCTATGAGTCAAAAGTATTCCAGTTGCCAAATTTTAACACGGAGGCTTCCAGATCCGTCTGGAGAGGTGCGCTCTAGCCCAGCCAGGCACCTCTTGGGCCACGCCAGGTACCCCAGGCCCCAGTCGGACCCCTGGAGGTCAAAAGTATCCGGACACCCATATTTTAACACAGGCTGAATCCGTCTGGAGGAATTGCGCTCTAGCCCAGCCCGGGCACCTCTGCTGGGCCACGCCAGGTGCCCCGGGCCCCGGTCGGACCCCTGGAGGTCAAAAGTATCCGGACACCCAAATTTTTACACAGGCTGAATCCGTCTGGAGGGTGAGGCTCTAGCCCAGCCAGGCACCTCTGCTTGGTACCTGGTGCCCCAGCGGGCCCCGGTCGAACCCTGAGTCAAGAAATATCCGGACACTTATATTTTAACACAGGCTGAATCCGTCTGGAGGAATTGCGCTCTAGCCCAGCCCGGGCACCTCTGCTGGGCCACGCCAGGTGCCCCGGGCCCCGGTCGGACCCCTGGAGGTCAAAAGTATCCGGACACCCATATTTTTAACGCAGGCTGAATCCGTCTGGAGGAATTGCGCTCTAGCCCAGCCCGGGCACCTCTGCTGGGCCACGCCAGGTGCCCCGGGCCCCGGTCGGACCCCTGGAGGTCAAAAGTATCCGGACACCCAAATTTTAACACAGGCTGAATCCGTCAGGAGGAATTGCGCTCTAGCCCAGCCCGGGCACCTCTGCTGGGCCACGCCTGGTGCCCCGGGCCCCGGTCGGACCCCTGGAGGTCAAAAGTATCCGGACACGCAAATCTTAACACAGGCTGAATCCGTCTGGAAGAATTGAGCTCTAGCCCAGCCCGGGCACCTCTGCTGGGCCACGCCTGGTGCCCCGGGCCCCGGTCGGACCCCTGGAGGTCAAAAGTATCCGGACACGCAAATCTTAACACAGGCTGAATCCGTCTGGAAGAATTGAGCTCTAGCCCAGCCCGGGCACCTCTGCTGGGCCACGCCTGGTGCCCCGGGCCCCGGTCGGACCCCTGGAGGTCAAAAGTATCCGGACACGCAAATCTTAACACAGGCTGAATCCGTCTGGAGAATTGCGCTCTAGCCCAGCCCAGGCACCTCTGCTGGGCCACGCTGGTGCCCCGGGCCCCAGTCCCGGACCCCTGGAGGTCAGAAGTATCCGGACACCCAAATTTTAACACGGGCTGAATCCGTCTGGAGGAATTGCGCTCTAGCCCAGCCCGGGCACCTCTGCTGGGCCACGCCAGGTGCCCCGGGCCCCGGTCGGACCCCTGGAGGTCAAAAGTATCCGGACACCCATATTTTAACGCAGGCTGAATCCGTCTGGAGGAATTGAGGCCTAGCCCGGCCCGGGCGCCTCTGGGCGGCCGGGGATGGCCTCCCGGGCCCGGGGCTGACCCCCGGAGGTCAGAATTTTCCCCGTTTTCACATTTATAACTCAGGCTGAATACCCATGGAGGAATCGGGTCCCAGGCCGACCCACGCACCTCTGGGCGGCCACGCCGACCGCCCCGGGCCCGGGGCTGACCCTGGAGGTCAGAATTTTAACCACTTTGCTATTTTGAATCAGGCTGAATCACCATGGAGGAACCGAGGCCTAGCCCGGCCCGGGCACCTCTGGGCAGCCAGGGAAGGCCTCCCGGGCCGCGGGCTGACACCTGGAGGTCAGGATTTTAACCACTTTGCTATTTTAACTCAGGCTGAATCACCATGGAGGAACCGAGGCCTAGCCCGGCCCGGGCACCTCTGGGCGGCCGGGGAAGGCCTCCCGGGCCCGGGGCTGACCCCTGGAAGTCAGAATTTTAACCACTTTGCTATTTTAACTCAGGCTGAATCACCGTGGAGGACGTGAGGCCTAGCCCGGCCCGGGCACCTCTGGGCGGCCGGGGAAGGCCTCGCGGGCCCGGGGCTGACCCCTGGAGGTCAGAATTTTAACCACTTTGCTATTTTAACTCAGGCTGAATCACCGTGGAGGAACTGAGGCCTAGCCCGGCCCGGGCACCTCTGGGCGGCCGGGGAAGGCCTCCCGGCCCGGGGCTGACCCCTGAGGTCAGAATTTTAACCACTTTCATAGTACATCTCAGGCTGAACGACCATGGAGGAATCGAGGCCTAGCCCGGCCCAGGCACCTCTGGGCGGCCGGGGAAGGACTCCCGGGCCCGGGGCTGACCCCTGGAGGTCAGAATTTTAACCACTTTGCTATTTTAACTCAGGCTGAATGACCATGGAGGAACCGAGGCCTAGCCCGGCCCGGGCACCGCTGGGCGGCCGGGGAAGGCCTCCGGGCCCGGGGCTGACCCCTGGAGGTCAGAATTTTAACCACTTTGCTATTTTAACTCAGGCTGAATCACCGTGGAGGAACTGAGGCCTAGCCCGGCCCGGGCACCTCTGGGCGGCCGGGAAAGGCCTCCCGGCCCCGGGGCTGACCCCTGGAGGTCAGAATTTTAACCACTTTCATAGTACATCTCAGGCTGAACGACCATGGAGGAATCGAGGCCTAGCCCGGCCCGGGCACCTCTGGGCGGCAGGGGAAGGCCTCCCGGGCCCGGGGCTGACCTCTGGAGGTCAGAATTTTAACCACTTTCATAGTTTATCTCAGGCTGAATGACCATGGAGGAACCGAGGCCTAGCCCGGCCCTGGCACCTCTGGGCAGCCGGGGAAGAATTTTAACCACTTTCATAGTTTATCTCAGGCTGAATGACCATGGAGGAA
>QNUK01002587.1:7500-11677 GCA_013621035.1 Clarias magur
CAATACGACGCGACAGTGCGCTCCGAGGAGAACATCCACAGAACCTCCAGTTACTGTAATCCCTCTTCTCACCTTTCATTCACAATAGGTGTGAACTTATCAAACCGGTTTCACTGATGGGGGAATTGGCAGAATTGAGGGGTTTAAAAAGAATTAACAAGACCGAGCAGACGTCTCTGTCTAAAATGTATTTCACCAGCAAACCATAAACATGAATAGAAACAAATAAAATGTTTAATGGTATCAATTAAATCAGACTTCATAGTTGGAGTTGATACTTTGAGTGTAATTCCTACATTTACTGAATATATTCACATTTTGTAAAATAACGAAGCCCGTTTCTTTCCTGGACCTTTTGTCCACATCACAATGAACTGAAGCTCAGCACGTCTACTTTCCTTGTTTTAATCTGGAATGTTTAAGTGAAATACATTTTGCATATATGCTTAAAAATTCCTTTTTATTTACGGTCTGGTGTAGTATGTTTGATCTGCATTATTGCAGGAGGCGATGACTTTCTGGGGGAGTATGTCTGCACCTTTTGTAAAGTGAAAGTGCAAGACGCGGGTTCAGCCATGCCGATGAACAGCTTTATTTCAGTCATAAATCCACAATCACATTCCAGCTATTATTTCCAGCTGTGGTCAAATAAAGGATGAAATAATTATTAAATGCTGGACACAAACAGCAAAAAGAAAATGATTATTATTTTTTATTAAAAGGCCAAAGCACTTCGTGTTCATATTTGTTAAAATCACGTGATTGCAACACAGCGCAGCTAAATTTGTTGTTCTTGAGAACAAAGCGCCATCTAGTGGTGGCACCAGGTAAATGAATAAATAGAGTTTGAATGGGCGTGTTTACTGCGAAATCTTGACGCACCTTCCTGGCAGAAGAGGGAGTGGGACCACGGGGGCCAAAGGGAAGCCGCACAGGATCCACACAGCATTCACATGGCCACAGCTATTTTGTATGGCTCCTACTGTAGGTTTGCAGTTGTGCTATATTCTTTCCATTTTCAGATGATTGATTGAACTGTGCTCTGCGAGATTTTCAAAGCTATCAGGTGAAGTCACTATTAGATTCCACTGGATTTTAGTTATGGATGTCAGAGTAAAGGGGGCTGAATACAAATCTACATATTCATGCCACACTTTACATATTTTCATTTGTAAAAAATTTTTAAACCATTTATCATTTTCCACAATTATGTGCCACTTAGTATTAGTTTATTACAAAATTCCAATAAAGGACATTTATGTTTGTGGTTGAAATGTGATAAAATGTGGAAAAGTTCAATGGGCATTTTTGCAAGGCACTGTATACATGCTGTTAAACGATGTCTTGGCGTCATCAACCAGCAACTCAATGTTGTGACCATATTTGTTCATATACTTGCCTATATACTATGAGTTTTGAGGGAGACATAGTTTCCTGTTTTTCGTATTGTTCCAGCGAAAATTCTTCGTTTGTATGTAACAGCGTTTAAATTATATTTTATTTTTATAGTTATATTTTTCCCATTTATACTAAACAATATTAACTAGTTTATGTTTTAATACTACTGTACTTTTTCCATTTTTTTGCGCTTTTTGGGAGAATGCGCGTATCATCTGACAAACAACAAGTGAATCCATCACCAAATAATCAAAACTCCAGCACAAAGGTATGTTATCATGTTTACCGTTCAGCTCGTTCATTGTGTAGAGTGCAGGATGTTTAGACATTCTTCCTCCGTCATTAGTGATAATTTTATTTGTGATAGGTGTGTGTTAGTTAGCACTCTGACGGAGAAGATATTAGCATTAGAGGAGCGCATCCAGACTTTAGATAGGGTTAGAGAGCGCGAGAGCAGCGTTATTCCCGTAGCGGAAAGTCTGGGTGCCGCAGGCGGAGATAACCAGTCCCTGACTCCGGCAGTAGAGCCTCACAGCGGGGCAAGTGGGTGACGACTCAGCGGCATACTCGTTCAGCCAAAGCTAACGCTAAGGCTAGCCCATCAGAGCACACCTCGTCTGCGCTTCACGTGTCCAACAGGTTTGCTCTCCTCAGTGATGCACCCGCTGAGAAACGTGAAAGAGCTCTGGTTATAGGAGACTATACTGAGGCACGTGAAATTAGCTAGGCCTTTAGGGGCGCCAGCAGCAGTGGTCAGGTGTATCCTAGGAGCCAGAGCACCGGACATAGCAGGTAATCTTAGGGCTCTAGTTCTCTAAGGTCTATAGGTCTCTAAGATAGTTGTACATGCTGGTGCATGTAACTTCCTCCGTCGTTAGTGATAATTTTACTTGTGATAGGTGTGTGTTAGTCAGCACCCTGATGGAGAAGATACTGTGTCAGCATTAGAGGAGCGCATCCAGACTTTAGAGAGGGTTAGAGAGTGTGAGAGCAGTGTTATGCCCGTAGCGGAAAGTCTGGGTGCCGCAGGCAGAGAAGACCAGTCCCCGACTCCAGCAATAGATACACCTTCGTCAGTCAGAGGTTAGCAAGCATAACTTTACAGAGGTGTTTAAAATGGCGAAAGTGATGTCCGAAGAAGTAGTTTGCTCTGGTCCCATCCCAATGAGATGTGGCGACATAGCTTACAGCAGGTTATGGTCGCTGAACCACAGGATGTCCAGGTGGTGCTCCAAAAACTACGTGGGCTTCATAGACAACTGGAAGACCTTTGAGGGCAGAGCTGGCCTGTTAGGGCGGGACGGTGTCCATCCCACTCGGGAAGGTGCTGCTCTCATTTCTTGCAGTATAGCGCATAGTCTCAGAAGAGGCCTAGTTAATCGGTGACAATCCAGAGCCCAGGCCAGGGAGCAGACAGACAGGCTAAACCAACCATCTGCTAGCTGCATAGAGTCGTCACTCAGGGTTCATCATATTGAGACTGTGTCTGTTCCTAAAGCTAAACATAAACATAAATTTAGAAAGACTCAAAGTCTGTTTTAGTAATTTAATTAACATAGATACCACAAACTCAGATCACACTGAATGCGCAGCCGGCACCTCTGATCTGAAGCTAGGACTGTTAAATATTAGATCTCTTGCATCTAAATCAGTTATTGTTAATGAAATTATCACAGATCAGGAGTTTGATATATTATGTTTAACAGAAACCTGGATTAAACAGGACGAGTATGTGGCTCTAAATGAAGTTAGTCCTCCTGGATACAGCTACATACACCAGCCTCGGCTAACTGGTAGAGGAGGAGGAGTCACAGTTATTTACAACGATAATCTGGCGATCGTACAAAAACACAGTTTTAAATTTAATACATTTGAAGTTCTTTATAGTAACATAAAGTCAGCTCAGTCGATCCCGCTAATTATCATTTACAGACCCCCTTAGCTTAGTACTCTAAGCTTCTCTTTGAATTTGCAGATTTCCTCTCAAATCTTGTTGTTTTTGTAGACAAAGCGTTAATTGCTGGAGACTTTAACATTTTTTTTGAGAATCCAGAAGACCCTCTGAGAACAGCATTCTTGTCCATACTGGACTCAGTAGGAGTAAATCAGTGTGTAGTAGGACCCACTCATAAAGCAGCTCACACTTTAGATTTAATATTATCCTTCGAATTAAGTATAGGAAATATAACCACAATTCCACGTCTGAAGTTATCTCAGATCACTATCTTGTCTCGATTAAAGCGTGTCATAGTAATAATGTACGCACAGCACCGCGCTACCGCCTTAAACATACAGTCACGTCAAATACCACACAGAGCTTTATCAATAATCTCCCAGAGTTATCAACTTTGATTGGATCACCATCTGACTTCACAGAAATCTATCAGGCGACTGAATATCTAGAGTCAGCACTTCGTTATAGCTTAGATAATGTAGCTCCAGTTTAAAGGAAAATGATTAGAGATAAGAAACTCGCTCCTTGGTATAATGACTACAAACGCACTTTCAAACTACTGGGAATGACTTCAGTCATTCAATAGTTCTAGACTGGAATTTCTCACAGTCTACCTGAGCCTCCAGGAACAAACTGGACTCCTTTTAATTTAATTAAACACATCTACTGAACTTCCAGTCTTACACAGTATTATGTTGATCAATCCCTGCTATCCGTTATCACCCAGATGAGGATGGGTTCCCTGTTGAGTCTGGTTCCTCTCAAGGTTTCTTCCTATTACCATCTCAGGGAGTTTTCCTTGCCACCGTCGCCCTCGGCTTGCTT
>QNUK01002588.1:0-5000 GCA_013621035.1 Clarias magur
TGTGTGTACATATCAGTGGTGTGTTCAGTAGTCATGTGTGTGTACATATCAGTGGTGTGTTCAGTCATGTGTGTGTACATATCAGTGGTGTGTTCAGTCATGTGTGTGTACATATCAGTGGTGTGTTCAGTCATGTGTGTGTACATATCAGTGGTGTGTTCAGTCATGTGTGTGTACATATCAGTGGTGTGTTCAGTAGTCATGTGTGTGTACATATCAGTGGTGTGTTCAGTAGTCATGTGTGTGTACATATCAGTGGTGTGTTCAGTCATGTGTGTGTACATATCAGTGGTGTGTTCAGTAGTCATGTGTGTGTACATATCAGTGGTGTGTTCAGTAGTCATGTGTGTGTACATATCAGTGGTGTGTTCAGTCATGTGTGTGTACATATCAGTGGTGTGTTCAGTAGTCATGTGTGTGTACATATCAGTGGTGTGTTCAGTAGTCATGTGTGTGTACATATCAGTGGTGTGTTCAGTCATGTGTGTGTACATATCAGTGGTGTGTTCAGTAGTCATGTGTGTGTACATATCAGTGGTGTGTTCAGTAGTCATGTGTGTGTACATATCAGTGGTGTGTTCAGTAGTCATGTGTGTGTACATATCAGTGGTGTGTTCAGTAGTCATGTGTGTGTACATATCAGTGGTGTGTTCAGTAGTCATGTGTGTGTACATATCAGTGGTGTGTTCAGTAGTCATGTGTGTGTACATATCAGTGGTGTGTTCAGTCATGTGTGTGTACATATCAGTGGTGTGTTCAGTAGTCATGTGTGTGTACATATCAGTGGTGTGTTCAGTAGTCATGTGTGTGTACATATCAGTGGTGTGTTCAGTCATGTGTGTGTACATATCAGTGGTGTGTTCAGTCATGTGTGTGTACATATCAGTGGTGTGTTCAGTCATGTGTGTGTACATATCAGTGGTGTGTTCAGTAGTCATGTGTGTGTACATATCAGTGGTGTGTTCAGTAGTCATGTGTGTGTACATATCAGTGGTGTGTTCAGTAGTCATGTGTGTGTACATATCAGTGGTGTGTTCAGTAGTCATGTGTGTGTACATATCAGTGGTGTGTTCAGTCATGTGTGTGTACATATCAGTGGTGTGTTCAGTAGTCATGTGTGTGTACATATCAGTGGTGTGTTCAGTAGTCATGTGTGTGTACATATCAGTGGTGTGTTCAGTAGTCATGTGTGTGTACATATCAGTGGTGTGTTCAGTCATGTGTGTGTACATATCAGTGGTGTGTTCAGTAGTCATGTGTGTGTACATATCAGTGGTGTGTTCAGTAGTCATGTGTGTGTACATATCAGTGGTGTGTTCAGTAGTCATGTGTGTGTACATATCAGTGGTGTGTTCAGTCATGTGTGTGTACATATCAGTGGTGTGTTCAGTAGTCATGTGTGTGTACATATCAGTGGTGTGTTCAGTCATGTGTGTGTACATATCAGTGGTGTGTTCAGTCATGTGTGTGTACATATCAGTGGTGTGTTCAGTCATGTGTGTGTACATATCAGTGGTGTGTTCAGTAGTCATGTGTGTGTACATATCAGTGGTGTGTTCAGTCATGTGTGTGTACATATCAGTGGTGTGTTCAGTAGTCATGTGTGTGTACATATCAGTGGTGTGTTCAGTCATGTGTGTGTACATATCAGTGGTGTGTTCAGTAGTCATGTGTGTGTACATATCAGTGGTGTGTTCAGTCATGTGTGTGTACATATCAGTGGTGTGTTCAGTAGTCATGTGTGTGTACATATCAGTGGTGTGTTCAGTCATGTGTGTGTACATATCAGTGGTGTGTTCAGTAGTCATGTGTGTGTACATATCAGTGGTGTGTTCAGTCATGTGTGTGTACATATCAGTGGTGTGTTCAGTAGTCATGTGTGTGTACATATCAGTGGTGTGTTCAGTCATGTGTGTGTACATATCAGTGGTGTGTTCAGTCATGTGTGTGTACATATCAGTGGTGTGTTCAGTAGTCATGTGTGTGTACATATCAGTGGTGTGTTCAGTAGTCATGTGTGTGTACATATCAGTGGTGTGTTCAGTAGTCATGTGTGTGTACATATCAGTGGTGTGTTCAGTAGTCATGTGTGTGTACATATCAGTGGTGTGTTCAGTAGTCATGTGTGTGTACATATCAGTGGTGTGTTCAGTAGTCATGTGTGTGTACATATCAGTGGTGTGTTCAGTAGTCATGTGTGTGTACATATCAGTGGTGTGTTCAGTAGTCATGTGTGTGTACATATCAGTGGTGTGTTCAGTAGTCATGTGTGTGTACATATCAGTGGTGTGTTCAGTAGTCATGTGTGTGTACATATCAGTGGTGTGTTCAGTAGTCATGTGTGTGTACATATCAGTGGTGTGTTCAGTCATGTGTGTGTACATATCAGTGGTGTGTTCAGTAGTCATGTGTGTGTACATATCAGTGGTGTGTTCAGTAGTCATGTGTGTGTACATATCAGTGGTGTGTTCAGTAGTCATGTGTGTGTACATATCAGTGGTGTGTTCAGTAGTCATGTGTGTGTACATATCAGTGGTGTGTTCAGTAGTCATGTGTGTGTACATATCAGTGGTGTGTTCAGTCATGTGTGTGTACATATCAGTGGTGTGTTCAGTCATGTGTGTGTACATATCAGTGGTGTGTTCAGTCATGTGTGTGTACATATCAGTGGTGTGTTCAGTCATGTGTGTGTACATATCAGTGGTGTGTTCAGTAGTCATGTGTGTGTACATATCAGTGGTGTGTTCAGTAGTCATGTGTGTGTACATATCAGTGGTGTGTTCAGTCATGTGTGTGTACATATCAGTGGTGTGTTCAGTCATGTGTGTGTACATATCAGTGGTGTGTTCAGTCATGTGTTGATGATTTGATTGTTAATTTTAGGATCTGCTGCAGGTTCTAATGATTGTTTATAGTTAATACTCATTTAATAATCATTTAAAAACTGCAGTGTATATTTATTCTGCTTACCTTTGTGTAATATTCAAATTTGTTTGGTGGTCTGAATAATTTAGAAAAAAACAAAAATCTGGAAGGCGCAAATACTTTACACACCATGTACTTTACACACCATGTTCAGTACTTTACACTCTCATGGCCTGTACATTTGATCTCCATGGTCCTCCATAGTAACAACCTTCTTACTCAGGAGAGTGGAGGGACTCGACCCGAGTGTCCTCTGAGGTTCGGTCAGGAGCTTGAACTTTAATGAATATATAATTCAACTTTCATGAGTATAAGTGAGATGACGTGAAGGTGCAGTGACGTCTGTGTGAGCAGAGTGTTAATACCGGACCTGCACCCGTGCCGGACGTCCAGCTGTGGACTCGCTCGCAGAAAGTCTCGAGTTTGTGTAGATTTGAGAAATTTAGTGAACCTCGAATGATGATTCACAATCAAACTCACTTCTCACTTCTAATTAATAATGAATGCAGAAAAATTCATTAATTTATTTGTGTAAAAACCAAAGTAATGGCACCCACTGCATTAGTGGAGCATTTAGAGCACTGTGTGCCTAGAGGGCGCTCTTTCACTGTTGAGTCACCATTTTCATCTCACTTTGCCATTTGTGGAGTTTGTGGGGTGTCTGAATATGTCACAGCTAACAATACTAGGTGTACCTAATGAAGTGGCCACTGAATGTACAGTGCATAAATGTGGCCACTTCATTAGGTACACCTAGTGTTGGGTTGGACCCTTTTGCCTTCAGAACTGCATTAATTCTTCACGGCACAGATCCAACACGGTGCTGGAAATGTTCAGTAGGTATTTGGGTCCTGACACGATGTCATCACGCAGTCGCTGCAGATCTGTCGGCTGCACGTCCGCGATGCGACTCGTTCCATCGCGTCCCAAAGCCGCGCTCCTGGACTGAGATCAGGTGACTGTGGAGGCCGTGTGAGTGCAGTGACCTCACGATCGTGTTCAACAAACCAGTGTGAGATGATTTTATCTTTGTGACACGATGCGTTATGCTGCGCTCAGAAAGGGGTGGAGCCGACCATCTGCTTGTGGCAGCAGAAATCGAGACTCGTCAGACCATCAGGTGATGTTTTTTGGATCTTCTGTTGTCTGATGTGGGTGAGACCATGTGACCTGCAGCCCCAGTTTCCTGTTGTTCTCTGAGAGGAACGACACCAGGCCTGGTCTTCTGCCGGTGGTCACATCTGCTCCAAGGTTACGCTGGTCGTGTGTTCGCTCTCCAGCAGACCGCAGGTGTAACCAGTTGTTATGGATGGACATTTTTTCTTCTTCACACCATTCTCCGTCTCTTAAATCCCCTTTCGTCCCGTTCTGGTGCTCGGTCCGAACCCCACCAGGTCTACATGGCCACATGCATGGAGGTGCTGCCGTGTGATTGGCCGAGTGTATATTTAGCGTGTAACGTGTGCAGCAGCACCGCTTCCCACGGCAGGTTTACGATCTTCACCATGAAGTGGGTTTGTCAGTTGAATTACGTGACCCGTGTGGGTATTAGTTAAACGTGTGATGTAATCATTTACACCGTGTGGCAGTTCGATGTGAAGCGGCTGTGAAACACTCAATAGGTTTTAGATTAGAAACAAAGCGTGATGTTGAACACAGCAGCAGAAGCTCATGGCTGTGTTTAAGCTCTGAATGAATCCTCAGAGAACCTCTAAAGTCCTGCAGCATGTTTCTAATCCCTTTAAGTCGAGCTGATTGCTGTGGTTTTGTTGCGGCGTGGCCCCGTTGCTGCCGTTCCGTCTCGTGCATCTCTTTTCTCCGAGCTGAATAGCGGCGAATCCTGAAAGCTCGAGGGGGCCGTCGGGGGTCACGGAGGCTTTGAGAGAGGCAATCTCTGTGCCTAGTGTCCCATTTTCCTGCGCTAGAAACACATTCCACTAAACATCACGGCTTTATTTCAATATGAAAAGACTTTGGAAAGTAACAGCGTGGAGAATGAGACTGTGAGTCACCGAGTCTCACACCAGCTCACAGGAACAGCAGACGTTAATACTCACACCGCCGCTGGAACATTC
>QNUK01002588.1:10000-11665 GCA_013621035.1 Clarias magur
TCCTTATAAATAAACGAGCATAACTTAAATAAAGACCAAGACAGGTTTTTACAGTAGCGAGTGTGGTGCATTGTGGGATACATGGCTCTGCAGGGTGTCTCTCCGAGTCGCACGATGGCGTGTGTCTCTGTGTCCCCTGTGCTGAAATTATTGCACATTTTAGTGCTTTTGTGTGGAAATTAGCATAATATAATTTACTGTTTAAACAACAGGATCTGACCTCACTCTGTCCTGACTCGTGTCATCACTGCAAACATAATATTATTAGAATCTCATGAATATTCATATTTTTGTGTTTTGCCTGTTCTCAGGTCACATTATAGCCCCAACTTCATTCTTTAATGATTCATTTATTCAATTCAATTTTAATTTCCCTTTTTAAAAAAATGATAAAAAAGACAATTAAATGCATTAAAATCTCCCGTAGATGGGCTTCCTAGGAAATTATTTGAAATACTTATTTAAATGTGTTCGAGTCAAACTGGGACTTGAGATTGTCCAGAATAACAGAACGCAGTGCTGAGAGTAAACACTCCCTTGATGTCTCTGTATAATCCCCTGATACACTGATGCACTTCTCACAGCGTCTCACTGGAGCTCGGACACCATCGGGACAGAAAGTTCTCTCAGTACGCCGGAGACGTGATTCTGAAACGCCGGCGTCCCAGGAACTCCTCTAATGTACAGGGGGCGTGGCGGTCACTCCCAGGCCAGGTCCTGTAGTGTGTGAGTGGTGATGGTGAATGAGTGTGTGTACAGTTCACACACACACACACACACACACACACACACACACACACGCATGCGTCTGTTCTGCACGTCGGTGACGTCAGGGATTGTCCAAGCTGCTAAAACATCAGAAGAGACGAGATCATATCTGCTTACACACATGGCGGAAACAAACTCCACACCGTCCCGAACGTCCCGAGCTCTAACACACCTGCACTCAGTTACTCAGGTGATGAAATAGGACTCGGCAGTGGAGGGGCTTCGTGAAGTAAACGCGCCCGTGAGTCTTTCTGGACGTCACCAGCCTTGTGTATCTGTGCGAGCCTCACTGTCTATGACTTTGATCCGTTGATTGATCGAGCGAGCCGAGCCTGTTTCTCGACTGTGCTTGGTTTTGTCATGTGAGTTGATAAACTCCGTCTTTCTGACCTGCCCTTGTGTCCATCTCTACGTTATTCCTGACAAAGATCAGACATTGAAAGTTCCCCGAACGACAGCATTGGGCTCCGAGCGGATGGTCGTTCGTGTCCTCATCACTGCACTCTGCTCTCACTGCTGCACTTAAAATCCTCTCACAGTACCAGACTGTGTCCGTCGCGTTTACACACACGTTCAGTAGAGATTTCACCACAAGTCCCGGTTTAACTCGAACAGCCCTTGTATGAGAATAAACTACTACTAAAAGTCAGAGTGTTGATGAGAGCGAGTGCTCAGTGATCTTCATCAGCAGCGGATTGAAACACTTTAATGTTACAGGTGCGGTGACGCCTCAGTCATCTCGCCTTCTTCGTCTGACGAGCTGAGCTTCAATATTTCCTCTTGAGGCTTTATTTTAGCACACACACACACACACACACACACACACACACACACACGCACACACACACACACACACACACACACACACACACACACACACACACACACAGCGCGCAC
>QNUK01002589.1:2500-11619 GCA_013621035.1 Clarias magur
ACACACACACACACACACACACACACACACACACACACACACACACACACACACACACACACACACACACACACACACACAAAAACACACACACACACACACACACACACACACACACACACAAACACACACACACACACACACACACACACACATACACAGACTCTCACAAACACACTCTCACAAACACACACACACACACACACACACTCTACAATCTATACACAATATGCACACATACTACACAGTTGCATCCTTGACTTACACATACTGTACTCCACATAGACACAACAATTACACATGCTTTCTAGACACATGTAAACACAGACGCTCAACTACAAACACATACTCACATCCCAATCACACATAGAACACACAGTACACATCATAAATAAACACAACAAATCGGAACCACAGACAACACACATCTCACACACATTCTAGAATCGTATGACCGATGACCTGCTCAAGCACCAGGGCCATTACCGTTGCCACATAACCCATCTGACATTGTGTGACAGCTAAAAATGCCTAACTAGAAAGACACGTCCAGCCATTAAACTTATGTCATATTTGTTTAAGAGGTCGTAGCATGCTAAAATGTCACACAGACTGTGAGGTGCTTCCAAGTGGTGATGGCACAGTTGTTTGGTCCCGCATATCGCTGCTTGTGATATATTATATTTCTTTTTTGTCTTTCGGCTGTTCCCTTTCAGGGGTCAACACAGCAAATAATCCGCCTCCATCTAACCCTATCCTTTGTATCCTCTCCTCTCATACCAACTAACTTTATGTCCTCTCTAACTTTATCCATAAATCTCCTCTTTGTTCTTCCTCTAGACCTCCTGCTTGGCAAATCCAACCTCATCCTGCAACAGCATCCTTCTATCGATATATTCACAATCTCTCGCCTGAACATGTCCAAACCACCTCAATCTGGCCTCTCTGATTTTATCTCCAAAACATCTAACATGGGTTGGCCCTTTGATGAACTTATTCTCAAACCTATGCTAACGTATGCTTTCTCTAAATCCACAAATAATACAATGCAACTCTATATTACCTTCTCTGTACTTCTCCATCAGCATCCTCAAAGCAAAACCATATTACTGTTCACAAATGCTCACATCTGCCCTTAACCTAGCTTCCACTACTCTTTCTAAAACGGTTCATTGTATGGCTCATCAGCTTTATGCCTCTGTAATTGCCACAGCTCTGCAAATCTCCCTTGTTCTTAAAAATCAGCACCAATACACTTTTCTCCTCCATTCCTCTGGAATCTTCTCACTCTCCAAGATCTAGTTAAACAAACTAGATAGAAACTCTACTACAACCGCTCCTAAGCACTTCCACAGGTATGTCATCAGGACCAACAGCCTTTCCACTCTTCATCCTCTGTAATCCCTCCTCACCTCACTCTTACTAATATTTGCTACTTCCTGCTCCACAACACTCACCCCTTCTACTCTCTTTTCTCTTGCATTTTGCTCATTCATCAACTCTTTAAAGTACTCCTTCCAACTTCCCATCACCCTCCTGGCATCTGTCAGTACATTTCCATCTTTATCTTTAATAACTCTAACATGCTGCACTTCGTTCGCATCTCTATCTCTCTGATTGGCCAACCTGTACAGATCCATGGTAAAACAATTTGAACCTTGATTTTCAGCTTCTAACCTTTCTTCTTTTCCAGCTTGTCTCCTGGACACACAGTGTGTCCACCTTCCTTGTCTGCATCATGTCAACCAACTCTCTTGCCTTCCCTGCCATAGTCCCAACATTAAAGTCCATACTATCACTCTTAACTCACGCCTTTCCTTTTCTCTCTCTGCTTTCGATCACGCCTTCCTCCTCTCCTTTTTTGACCAACAGTAGCCTAATTTCCACCAGCAGCCTGTAGGTCAACAGCACTGGTGGCGGTCGTAGTTAACGTGGGCCGCAACCGATCTGGTATGGAAATTATATTTGTAATTCGCATCATTGCTTTGACAAATGTTTTACATCGGATGCACTTCCTGACAAAATTCTTTGCATTTATCCAGACTTGGAACTGGCAAAAGAAGCCACTGGATTGCGTCGCCCATGGTTGCATTGCTTGTAATTATATAAATTATTTTCATTTTAAAAAGCCGCATGGCCAACTTCTTGGCCTTCGTCTTCGTCTTCGTCTTCTTGGCCTTCGTCTGCTGGACTTCAGGAAGGGACTTCACTAGCAAGGGCCAAACTTTCCTGGGCCATAGAGGGGCGAAGCGCGCACATGCCCAGAGAATGCTCATCCAGTCACGTGGCAGGTCATACAAGCCATGACCATCAACAGGACATCACCAAAGGAAACTCACCGTCAGCCGCCTGTGACAGTGACGGCTCCATTCCATTCCTCGAATTGCAGAGGCTAACGGCCTGGTGTAGGCACAACAACTAGTCTCTGAATGTTGCAAAAATAAAAAACATAGTTGTTGACTTCAGGAGGACACAGAGCGGCCACTCTCTGATGAATATCAACTGCTCCTGTGTGGAGATTGTCAACAACACCAAATTCCTGGTTGGCCATCTGGAGGAGAACCTCACTCGGTCCCTCAACACCAGGTCCTTGCACACGATAGCATTAAAAACATCTTCTCTTCCTGAGAAGGCTGAGGATGGCCCAGCTTCCACCACCGATCCTTACCACTTTCTATAGAGGGACTATCGAGAGAATCCTGAGCAGCTGCATCACTGGTGTTCCTCTCGGACCGCAAGACCTTACAGCAGATACTGAGAATAGCAGAGGAGGTCATCGGGGTCTCTCTTCCGTCTATTGAAGACATTTACTCCACACGCTGCATCTGCAACGCCATCAACAGGGTGGCTGATTGGACACACAGATCACACAAACACTCACACACACATACACACACACACACACACACACACACACACAAAGACTCAGATAACAAAAAACATTGAGACTGAACAAACAACACATGCGCAAACACACTGATGAACAACCATTTAACAAATTGTCCATACTGACTGAACAGATAAACTGAAATAACTGATTATACACACTGATCAACAACCATCTCTAAATGGTTCACAGCAACCTGCAATTGCTTTTTTGCACAATATCCATTACTTGTTATAGGCACAAAACTATTGGATCTTTCCCGCTACTTCAAAGGAATGTGTCCTGATGAGGAATGAGTCCTCAACTCATTACGTCATCAGCACAAAGTAATGAAATGTGTCATGTTGTCACGTTGTGCTTTTGTTACTCTTGTTTGTACATTTGTACTTTATGTTGTCTCTTGTTTTTTCTATAGAACTTAGTTTTCTGTTAACTTAACAATCTGTCTTGTCACAGCTCGGCAGCTAAGTAGGTTGCTTATTTAGCTAGTTAGTTTTTGTTCATTCATGATGGTAATTTATGTTGTATGTAGGCCCTTGCGCCTAGAGGAACGTTGTTGTTGAACAGATGTCACTGTGTACTAAACTGTATATGGTTGAAATGAAAATAAAAGCCTACTTGAACTTGGCTCAGTTAGCGTGGCTTTTAAACACATAAAGTGTACAACAAAGTAAAGCCCCATGCATTGTGTTCACTCGCATGTAAAAACCTACACCTAGACATTGTGGGCACGCCCATTGCTGGGATGATGGGATCCAGTCAGCTATGTCTCTCCACTTCAGAAACATTACCTCACACCGCATCATTCCTAGGCTGACCCGCCATCAGAAATACTCAGGCCTCCGACCTGCATTGGGGGAAGTACTGTCTGTCGATAGTCCACCATTTCCCCATGTATTTGCTTGCCGCTCTTCTGTCTCTGCTCACCACTTACTGAATGTATCCATATTATTTTATTCTATAAACTATAAACAAAAAGATGTTTTCTGTATTTATAAATTTTCTCTTACTTCATATTTAGTTGCACGTTTTCTTATTCATACTCTATTAATTTATTAGTATTGTCATATTCTTTCTTTGAATACTCTTTTTTTCTTTTTTATGCTTGGGTCATGCACGGTTGTCAAAGCATTTCTCTGAATATCATGTTGTGTATGATTGTGTATTTGACAAATAAAAATTGAAAAATAAATTGAAATAAAAATTCACATTTATTAACATTCACATTTAGCAACTTCGTCATTCATTTTAACATTGCTTCCTTTTCAACTGTATGGATAAAACATAAATGTGTGAATCACCTTTCACATAAAGTCAAAATGAGATTTGTGATTATTAGAAAAGTGAAAGAAAAAATTTCCAAAACATTCATGAGTTCTGGCATACATGATGAATAACTATTTTTTTTTTTGTTATTCTTTTTCACGTTTGAGAATGAAAACTGAATATCAACTTATTTCGCATGTTCTACGTGACCATGCATTAGTTGAGAGAAACAACCGCGTTCCTTGACACGAACAGCGCTAACAGGGCAAACGATTTATCTCAGCATGAGAAGCATAAAATTGGAGGTGAAAGTGAAGGATATTTTCCAACGTGTGTGTTTTACATGACCATGCCTTAGTTGTGTGAAAACCGCTTTCCTGAGGTCGTACAGAGCTAAGAACACGGCAAACGCTTTTTCTCAGCATGAGAAGCATAAAAGTGAAAGGAAGGATATTTTCCAACACTTTCATGCATTCTGGCATAAATGTTGAATAACTACTTTTTTCTTAGTCATTTTCAATTTTTGAGCATAAAAAGTGCATATAAACTCATTTTGTGTGTTTTACATGCCCATGCCTTAGTTGTGTGAAAACCGCTTTCCTGAGGTCGTACAGAGCTAAGAACACGGCAAACGCTTTTTCTCAGCATGAGAAGCATAAAAGTGAAAGGAAGGATATTTTCCAACACTTTCATGCATTCTGGCATAAATGTTGAATAACTACTTTTTTCTTAGTCATTTTCAATTTTTGAGCATAAAAAGTGCATATAAACTCATTTTGTGTGTTTTACATGCCCATGCCTTAGTTGTGTGAAAACCGCTTTCCTGAGGTCGTACAGAGCTAAGAACACGGCAAACGCTTTTTCTCAGCATGAGAAGCATAAAAGTGAAAGGAAGGATATTTTCCAACACTTTCATGCATTCTGGCATAAATGTTGAATAACTACTTTTTTCTTAGTCATTTTCAATTTTTGAGCATAAAAAGTGCATATAAACTCATTTTGTGTGTTTTACATGCCCATGCCTTAGTTGTGTGAAAACCGCTTTCCTGAGGTCGTACAGAGCTAAGAACACGGCAAACGCTTTTTCTCAGCATGAGAAGCATAAAAGTGAAAGGAAGGATATTTTCCAACACTTTCATGCATTCTGGCATAAATGTTGAATAACTATTTTTTCTTAGTCATTTTCAATTTTTGAGCATAAAAAGTGCATATAAACTCATTTTGTGTGTTTTACATGCCCATGCCTTAGTTGTGTGAAAACCGCTTTCCTGAGGTCGTACAGAGCTAAGAACACGGCAAACGCTTTTTCTCAGCATGAGAAGCATAAAAGTGAAAGGAAGGATATTTTCCAACACTTTCATGCATTCTGGCATAAATGTTGAATAACTACTTTTTTCTTAGTCATTTTCAATTTTTGAGCATAAAAAGTGCATATAAACTCATTTTGTGTGTTTTACATGCCCATGCCTTAGTTGTGTGAAAACCGCTTTCCTGAGGTCGTACAGAGCTAAGAACACGGCAAACGCTTTTTCTCAGCATGAGAAGCATAAAAGTGAAAGGAAGGATATTTTCCAACACTTTCATGCATTCTGGCATAAATGTTGAATAACTATTTTTTTTCTTAGTCTTTTTCACAGTCTGAGCATAAAAAGTGCATATTAACTCATTTTGTGTGTTTTACGTGCCCATGCCTTAGTTGTGTGAAAACCGCTTTCCTGAGGTCGTACAGAGCTAAGAACACGGCAAACGCTTTATACCAGCATGAGAAGCATAAAAGTGAAAGGAAGGATATTTTCCAACACTTTCAAGCATTCTGGCATAAATGTTGAATAACTATTTTTTTCTTAGTCTTTTTCACAGTCTGAAAATAGAAAGTGCATATTGACTCATTTTGTGTGTTTTACGTGCCCATGCCTTAGTTGTGTGAAAACCGCTTTCCTGAGGTCGTACAGAGCTAAGAACACGGCAAACGCTTTATACCAGCATGAGAAGCATAAAAGTGAAAGGAAGGATATTTTCCAAAACTTTCATGCATTCTGGCATAAATGTTGAATAACTACTTTTTTCTTAGTCTTTTTCACTTTTTGAGCATAAGAAGTGCATATAAACTCATTTTGTGTGTTTTACATGACCATGCTTTGGTTGAGTGAGAAAACCGCTTTCCTGAGGCCGTACAGCGCTAAGAACACGGCAAACGCTTTATCTCAGCATGACAACCATAAAATTGAAGGGAAGGATATTTTTCAACACTTTCAAGCATTCTGGCATAAATGTTGAATAACTATTTTTTTCTTAGTCTTTTTCACAGTCTGACAATAGAAAGTGCATATAAACTCATTTTGTGTGTTTTACATGCCTATGCCTTAGTTGTGTGAAAACCGCTTTCCAGAGGACGTACGGAGCTAAGAACACGGAAAACGCTTTATACCAGCATGAGAAGCATAAAAGTGAAAGGAAGGATATTTTTCAACACTTTCATGCATTCTGGCATAAATGTTGAATAACTACTTTTTTCTTAGTCTTTTTCACTTTTTGAGCATAAAAAGTGCATATAAACACATTTTGTGTGTTTTACATGACCATGCTTTGGTTGTGTGAAAACCGCTTTCCTGAGGTCGTACAGAGCTAAGAACACGGCAAACGCTTAATCTCAGCATCACAACCATAAAAGTGAAGGGAAGGATATTTTCCAACACTTTCATGCATTCTGGCATAAACGTTGAATAACTACTTTTTTCTTAGTCTTTTTCAATTTTTGAGCATAAACTGACCATGCCTTAGTTGTGTGAGAAAAAGCTTTCCTGAGCGTGTACTTCGTTAAGAACACACCATCAGCAATGTAAAAATGAAACGAATGATAATTTCCAACAGCTTAATGCATTATGACATTCATATTGAGTAACACACACACACACACACACACACCAATTTTTAAGTTAAGCAGGCCGCTTTTGCTGGACAAAATGACTGGCTGACACGTACAAGTGATCGTTGCCTGCATGTGCATGCGGAGCACACACCCAATGAAGTGGTTTGGGGTGATTGCAGAATTTTCATGATTATTGTTATTATTTATTATTTTATAGCACTATTGTTCACACACAAACGCAACAAACATTAAACATACATTAATCATACAGTACTGCACACACATTCCCATATGACACAGAAACGTACAACACATACAAACTCGCACCCAAACACACACACACAGAGACACACACTACATAAAGTCACAAACACAGGTATGGTACAAAATTTGGTACACTGACGAACACAGGCATACTACACACAAACAAACACACATGCCACAAACATTCTACAAATACACAAACACACTCACACTCTCACACACTCACTAAACTTTAACGATTCCAATTTAAGCAGGCCATTTTAAAAGGACAACAATGTCGAGGTTTAGTATGTGACTCATGACGACCCACAATTGACCCTAGCCTGAATGTAAACATGGATGACTCATCAATGATGGTGGTTGATGAGAGGTTGGAGTGATTGCAGAAGTATAATTATTATTAATTTCTTTTTTATTTTATTTTGTTTCAATCATTTGGGCCCTGTTGCAAGTCAGACACACAGACACACACACACTCTACATATACACACATAGTACACCCACACTAAACGTAATACACTCACACGTTACAAACACATACACACACACATGCACACTCTACATATACACACATACACTACACGTAATACACTCACACATGTTGCAAACACACACACACACACACACACACACACACACACACGCACACTCTACATATACACACATACACTACACGTAATACACTCACACATGTTGCAAACACACACACACACACACACACACACACAGACACACACACACATACGCACACTCTACATATACACACATACACTACAGGTAATACACTCAACTTCAACACACACACACACACACAACAACACACACACACACAAACACACACACACACACACACTTCACGCACACCTACATATACACACAGACACTAACACGTATACATCACACATGCAAACACACACACACACACTCCACTAACACACACACACCCACCCCACAAAGCACCTTACATTAAAAACATAACTACACGCATAACACAAATACTGCAAAACACACACACACAGCAACACACACAAACCACACACAACCACACACACTACACACACAACAGCAACTCTACATATACCAAACATACACTAACGAATACACGTCCAATGTTTGAAACACCGCCACACACACACACACACACACACACACACAAGAGCAATCTACTAACATCACATACATACAACGTAATAAACTCACACATGTTCAACACCACACACACACACACACACACTCTCGACAACAAGACGCAACACACAGACGCAACACACGCACTCACACACACACACAACACACAACACACACAACACACACACACACACTACACACACCACACACCCATCACATACATAAACAACACAACCGCATTTTTAAGTTAAGCAGGCCGCTTTTAGTGTACAAAATGATAGAGGTATAGTATGTGACTGGCTGACACGTACAAGTGATCGTTGCCTGAATCTGCATGCGGAGCACTCATCAATGAAGTGGGTTGGGGGGATTGCAGAAGTATCATTATAATTATTGTTATTATTTATTATTTTATAGCGCTATTGTTCACACACAAATGCAACAAACATTAAACATACAGTACTGCACACAGACACCCATACGACACAGAAACATACAACACATACAAACTCACACCCAAACAAACACACACTACATAATGTCACAAACACAGGTAGTGTACAAAATTTGGTACACTGACAAACACATGCATATGACACACAAACAAACACACATGTCACAAACATTCTACACATACACAAACACACTCACACTCTCAAACACCCACTAGACTTTAACGATTCCAATTTAAGCAGGCCATTTTAA
>QNUK01000259.1:600000-955838 GCA_013621035.1 Clarias magur
TGGAAGAATCTAGAAAGAGGGCGTGTCATGAAGTTATTTAACTAGTTATTGTATTCTATTGCTATGCGGTGTCAATGGCATTGTCCTAAATGTGTGCGTGTTTTCTAATGTTAACCGCTATACGTTAGCATGCTAGCTAGGTTAACCTGAGGTAGCCCACTGCTAGCATTGAATTCAGTTGTAAATATATAGCTCAGTTTAACTATAGACCATATAAGTTCAAGTTGATTTCTTAATGTGTAAATCTACATAATGTGAGTGGGGTTAAGAAGCGAATAAAATGATTCGGCTGTAAATGTCCTGTGTTTGTTTTGTAGTCATCCGTCAGCCCTTACACGACAGAGAAGATCGAGAGGAGGGCTGTGTTCCTCTCCAGTGTTCCTTTTATCACCTCAGAGCAGACTCTGGGAAAGGGGAAGAGGGAGAATTCCAAGAGGTCAGCATTAGACCCTGAGGAGACTTCACTCCTGGTAGGAAACATAGTTTTTCTCTTCCCTTTATTTTCCTTAGTATTTGCTTAGTCAGTCTTAAATCTGTTTGTCTTCATGTGTCAGAAAGGGTTAGTGTTAGATGGGTTAGGGTTAGATTGTGTCTAACCCTAGGGAAGATGTTGTAGCCTTAGTAGAAGCTTTATAAACTGTCACAGAACTAACAAAAAAAATTACTGAAAACCATTGTTGTTGCAACCATTGTTACTCCCTTTTCCCATTCATGGGCTGCCAGAGCAGATAGTAGCATCTTCTCCTAAGTATTGCAAGCACAGATAGTGGACTGACCCAAAACTGACCTAACTAAGATGTTTGAGCTTGGAAAATAGAGCTGCAAAAATATCAGATGTTATAAATAGGAGGCCGATGTTCCACTCTGAGGCCGGAATTGGCACAATGTCTGCTGTCTGGATGGTATATAATCTTTTTTTTTTTTTCCCCGATTTTCTCCCTAATTTAGTCGTGTCCAATTCCTCCCTGTCACTCGGGGGCTCCCACATTAAGGATATTACTACTACTTAATTTCACAGATGGAAGCAGTGAAGGCACATGTCTGCTCCATATACTTGTGGGCCATTGCCCTCAAAGGCAGTGAGTATTAAGATAAGATAAGAAAACTTTATGGTTTAAATGTGTGTCCGGTGAAGCTGCATTGCACATGCACATGCATCATCCTTTGAGCTACATAGTCAGCTAATAAAGGAGAAAGGCAGGCAAGAGGGTGGCTGTTGACATTCTATCCAAAATATCAATAATGTTAGGCATATCACAAAGATCAGCTTCCTTGTACTGTTTTTTCTCTTTGTGTTTATTGGTGGCTTGCAAACCATTTAGGTGCATACTGCCACATATGGACAAATGCATGTCACAGTGAAATACTAACATGAAGTTAATATGTGATTTTGTTTGTAGAATTTTATTACAAAATACTCACTCACTACTAAGCATGAAGCAAAATCCATTCAGCTCACAAGAGTCATTTGAAAATTACTATTGTAGGGTAGATGAGGCTTTAGCTTTCCATGCAACACTGACTCCTGATGTGTCATGTTTGCTGACATATTGGCAACAGAATACAGGATGGTTTATCTATAGCTTCAAACCCACAGCTGTCCTGTCTGTCCCGTTTGCAATTCTGCATTGAGACCACCTGATATCTTCCAGTGGCTTGTGAGAAGTATCTTTATTACTGTAATGTGATGAGAAAGCAAGCACCCAATTTGCAATGACTGAAGCAAATGTTTTCCTCAATCTGATTTGTTCCAGTGTTTCCCTTTCTTTCTTAGTTTCTTCATGACTTGTTAAATTTTATTGTCTCTAGTCACTAAATTCAAGTGTAGCTGGACATTTATTATATAACTACAACAATTAAGTATTGCAATGTTTTGCAATGCACATATTTTCCTACACACTGCACTATGAAGCAAGTGATTTTTTTTTCTCCACTTTTTGCCATGACAATGTACCCGGCATCTGAAAACAATACTTTTATGCTTTCTGGAATAAAATAGAAAACAAATAAAAATTTGTCTGAGACAACTTTGCTGTCCCCATACAGTATGACAGTGAAAAAATGTTTAATTTTAGTTTATCCTTTTTTTTTGTTTTTCAAAAACATTATCATTTATTTTTGTATGTTTGTCAATATTTGTCACATTTTCACAGGTTTTTCATACATTTTTAATTGTAAAGCATGAACTAAAGTAGTAATCATTAATAATTAAGTATGGGAAAAGACTGTGAAATGTAATAGGACGTTGGTAGTAACAGTTAAATAATTAAAACAAATAATTTTTCCATTCGCCATTATGAGCAAAAATGCATATTATTCTCTGTCTATGAAAAATATATTTTGTAATTTCAAAGTATCAGTATTAATTACCGTTCAACATCAGTAATGGTTCACATTCATTTTGTGAAAATGTTTCCTAAAATTAACTATTCATGGTATTACATGATTGCATATCGAATCTACATGTTTCAGCTGTTCAAATGTTCTTTCATGGTTTAGAAGTTTATTTATTTTATTTATTTATTTATTTTTTTTTTTTATAGTTTTAGTTTGTGTTGAATTTTTCTGCGAATTTCAGGAAAATTAAGGCCATAAACCACAGGATTGAGGAGAGGAGGTATAATCAGAAACTCTAATGATAGAATGATAGCTATTACTGGAGGTAAATTTTCAAAACGTGTGAAGGACATTTCACAAAAGATTGTAATTGAATAGTTAACAAAAGTTACTAGATGGGGAAGGCAAGTATGATATGCTTTGGTCTTTAACTCTTTTGAGCATTTCTGACAAACCATAAGAATTTTAATATAAGAATACAAAATGAAAATAAATGGGATCAAAACTGTAGTTACTAGGACAGCAAAACCATAAATGTTTTCAAAAGTAGCATTTTCACAAGAAAGCTTTGCAATGACCCAGTTGTTGCAATACAATTTTCTTAAGTCATTACCACACAGTCTGAGTCTAGCTGTGAAAATGATCCCAAAACCAATAGAAAGCATTGGATAAAGCCCAGAAATAGCTAACATAACAGTAAGCACCTTAGGTGTCATAATGGTGTGGTATTGCAGTGGCTTACTTATAGCAACAAGTCTATCATACGCCATTAATGTTAAAATTGTAAATTCATATGATGCATAGGTATAAATGACAAATGTTTGTACATGACAGTCAGAACGAGTGATTGAGTGAGAATATAGTAACAAATCAGTTAGTAATCTTGGAAAGAAGCCAGCAGTGCCATAAAGAGAATTAATTGATAAGCATGCTATCAAAATGTACATTGGGTGGTGCAAAGTAGATTCCATAAATATTACAAAAATGAGAACAACATTGAAGAATAATATAGTGCAGTACAGGAGAGATGCTATAATAAAGTAAATGTATCGGAAGTGGCCCAGGTTTTCAAACATGGAAAAATAAAGAATTGTATAATTTTCCATTGCATTTAAAAACTTTGATGTCATTGCCTTGACCTGAAATAAATAAATAATATATACATATTAATATTTATACATGCATATTTTATATACACACACACACACACACACACACTTTTTTTTAACTGTACACACACACACAGTCATTATTATGAAAATAGTATATATATATATATATATATATATAAACTGTAAAAAAAAAAAAAGTACTATACCAATATTTGCACCAGAAGGGTCCATGTGAATACTTAAAACATTCAATGCTTGTCTGAGCTTATATAGTATATGACATGCCACTAAGGATTTCCCTTTGTATTCATGTAATGACGTTGCTGTCAGTCGTTTCTTATTTGTTGTTTGTATCTAATATTTAAAATCTACAAACACCTAAAAGTTTTTAAAGTGATAAGCTATTCAGTTTAACAAAAGTGTCATATTAACCATTGATTATCATGAGCTTTGGACTTACAGATGTTAGGGCTTGCAACGTACAGGATTCTGTGTTGTGGGAAGCATTTTTTGGGTAAATCAAATCATGGCCTTGATATACGGGTCCTGAATTATATTCTTGCACTGCTCCTAGTGAACCTAAGCTGGATGGCAGGGAAAGTGACTGTAACAGCCCTAGAGACTTTTTAAGGTGGGTAAAGTGAGAGAGAAAGGAGGTAAAACTGTAACAACAGTAAGTTATAACAGGGTAAAAAAGATTCATTTAGCATAAATAAATCAAGGGGTGAAGGTAGAGGAGAAGTGAGGAAAAAACCAAAGAACATATTACTTAATATATAATAATATTTAAGGAGTGAGTAAGATAAAGAAACATGACTCATTCAAAAGGAAAAACATTAGATGGAAACTATATAAAAAGTGTAACACAGATGCAGGTGCAGAAGGCAAAGAACATGATGACTTTGGGGGTTAACTTGTCTGGTAAGGGTTGTGGAAAGATTCAGTGATTCAATTTGGTGCCAGGAGGTTCTTTACAGTATAAGGTATAGTGTTGAGTTTTAAATCTGGAGAAGAATCACTTGAAATTGTCTGGTATACACTTACTGGCTGACTTTGACAGATCTTTGCACATACACATACTGTAGCATGTATAATTAGGGTCTGCATGTTCTGTCTGGTTTATTAACAGCATTGACAGAGTACAGTAGGTATTCAACCAGAATGCCTATTACCACCGTGCTCACCACCACGGTAAATCAACAGCGACCAAAATAAATCAGTTGCATTGCAAAGTTATACATGAACCCCAGCTGGCGCAAAGGGACATTTTGCACATGGCTGCAACTTCCACAGTTTTTAGTTTTAAGTAGAGCTTAAGTCATAATATGTTGTATCAAAGAAATACTACACTGATACTAATTTTCACAATCGAGTAATTTATACAACAAACATGAAAAATCTGAACCAGAGATATTGACATTTACTGTATAATAAAATAATAAAAAAAGAAACATTGGTTAAATGTTGTTCAGACAGACGAAGTTCACTAGCTGACAATTTTACTTGTACAAAGAATAAACTGTTATATAGCCTATCTCTGTATCTGCTTATTTTATTATTATTATAATTTGTTTAAAGTTACATTTAAAGATATCAAACTTTAAATATAGAAATAAATGGAAAAATAAACTGTCAGAATAGAAAATTAGAATAACTTCAAAAATAAATTGTCTTATATTTGTGTAAATGTTTCATAGGACTTTTTTCAGGGATTTTGTAATATTTATGCAGTGTAATCAGGGCCTCTTAATTCGCTATTTGTTCTCGGTTGCTGTTGTTTTAGTGTTACTTTGTGTGCTTTACAATGTCAGAAAACATTATTATGCAAGTATATATTTGTGTTTTGTTGCATCTTGTCACTGTCATCTTGTCATTGTCACTGAACTATTTACCCTGACAAAGAGCCATATATGAACAGTGGCAGCTGGCACACACAAATAAAAAAAATAGAATAGTTTTTTATAGTCTAAATTTAAATGTTATTCTAAACCTGGGCTATTGTTGTTTAATTGCAATAATTATTCATTTAAAATTATGTAATTTAAATAAGGTTTGGGCTCTGGGGGAAATTTTGATATTGCTTATAATGGTTCTAATAATCTTCAAAAATCTTTGTAATGGAAAAGGTATTGTATGCACTTGTTTCCATAATCTAATTTGCTGCCACTACTTTCTGTTTGACTCACTATAAAATCTCAATCAATACTTTGCTATACATTTGTTACTTTTAACATTAAATAACAAGGTGATAGAACTTAATTAAAGGCTTTGCTATGGAGTGTGTTTGCCACTTTATTTGTGGCATACACCATAAGTCAAAATATAGTTCAAAATGTACTGATAAACTTAAACATAACATCTGAGTTAAGTTTTAAACTTGCACTTGTAAACTTGTAAGTAGCAAACGAGAGTGCTAACATCAGTATAGAATTTTATATTTTTATTATTTGGTGATAACATCAATACCTTACGTTTCACTTTAAAATTGCAATTCATTTTTCCCATAATTCATGGGAAAAAGAGTGAGGTGAGCAGATGGAAGATCGAACAACTGACTGTCAACTGTGCGCGGACAACTGAGCTTCTATGGATTGCATTTACATTTTTACTGTTTTTTAATCATTGAAATGAAAGAGACAGAGAATTTCCTTATCATAACATGCATTATATTGTTTTTTAATCATTTTATACATACCCGGTTTATGCTATTTTCCCAGGAATAATTTTCTTTGGTACTTTTGGTACTTCTAATAGAATATTTAAAATGTATATTTCATAAACAATGGAGCACTAGCAGTGCTGATTCCTTTTATATGCAGTTCAGATTTTGTAACCTAGTGAAATAATATCAGGCACATTAATTGCAAATTATGTCTTATTATTATTATTATTATTATTATTATTATTATTATTATTATTTACACTCCAGGAAAAGAAAAACTTTCATGAATAGTTTAATTGTTATAATGAATTAATAATTGCTTTTATATTGCTATACGTCCCTTATGCAAAGAAAATATACTTTTCTCTAACTGTCAGTGTATTGAATGCTTTACTGTTCTGATCTAAATATATTTACAATATATATTGTATTAATATATTACAATATATTGAAAAATACATAAGGAATTGCTGGTTTTTATATATAGATAAATATATTTAAATAGATATAAATGAGATGCATGAAACACAAATGAGAAATATTATAGTTTTATTGAACATACAAAAAAATCCTCAATTAACAGCATACAGTGATGAGCCACAACAAACTCCACCTGAGACCAGTCAGTGTTCATACTGACCTCTGTCCACCACAACATTAAAACCAGCAGGCTAACAATATTAAAATGATTATAGTTCACTATTACCACTAATTTGTAAATTATGCCCAGCATAAAAATAAATACATACAGTCATGTGAAAAAATTTGGACACACTATGAAAGCCTGGGTATTTTGTAACATTTCATAATATATGGATATTTAATATCAATGTTAACAATACTGAGAGATTAAAATAATAACTAGTTAAAAGTAATAACTAGTTAAAACTGAAGAAAGACTTTAAGATCTTCTGTAAATGTAATTCTATAAAATGCTTATTCTGAGAAAAAAGTTAGGACACCCTCACATTTATTCCCATTTAAAATGGCTCAAATCACACACAGGTGGATCACACTAGGTACACATGATTAGTAGATCATTACTCAGCCTTTTTGATTGAGGCTTGCCCTATTTAAACCTCAGACACACATAGTGGGGTGCTTCTTATTGTTGAAGTGAGAGTGAGCACCATGGTGAGAGCAAAAGAGCTCCCCGAGGCCTTCAGAAAAAAATATATCAGCCTATGAGTAAGGGATTTAAAAAGATCTCAAAATATTTTAAAAATCAGTCATTCCACTGTCCGGAAAATAGTCTACAAGTGGGGGGCTTTTAAAACAACTGTCAACATGGCCAGGTCTGGTCATTCCAGCAAGTTCACCACAAGAGCAGACCGCAAGATGCTAAAAGAGGTCACCAAAAACCCTAAAATGTCATCACGGGACCTACAGCAGGCTCTAGCTACTGTTGATGTGAAAGTGCATGCCTCTACAATTAGAAAGAGACTGCACAAGTTTAACTTCCATGGGAGGTGTGCAAGGAGGAAACCTTTGCTCTTTAAGATAAACCTATAGACCCGACTGAGAGAATGTTGACAAAGACCAGGACTTCTGAAATAATGTTTTTTGGACAGATGAGTACGAAATGGAATTATTTGGACACCTGAACCGAGGACATGTTTGGCGTGCCCCAAAGTCAGCCTTCCAGGAAAAGAACCTCATACCAACTGTGAAGCATGGAGATGGAAGTGTGGAAAGGTTTGGATGAATAATACTTGGTAAAATGTTTTTTGCTGACTTGACACTGAGGCCTGATGATGCCCTGCACACTGGACACTTAAATAGTCGCAGGTTTAGCATGTGATGGAGAAATTGTGGGAAATTATTAACCTAGTCTTTTATTAGTCTTTATTAGAATATACATGTACTGTAGGCCTAATTTGGTTGACCCTGAGAAAATGTTGAACATTCAGTCATAAATATTAGTATTTAGTCAAAAAAAATAGGTTTGGCCTTAAATGATAAGTGTAGACAGAAATCACTGAACACAAACATTATCTCATTGCTTCATTTCTTGCTGAAAAAATATTCTGTATGTTGATATTTAGTTGTTTATTGGAAATGATATTTATACAGAATGTAAAGTAAGTTTGCCATTTGCCAGTTTAATTTTTAATAACTTCATTTAGGTGTAATACACATTTGTAAAAGATGCCATGTTAATAAACACCTGGGACACCTGGGTGTACTGCATGATAATATAACTGGTGGTTGATTAAAAAAAAGAAAAGAAAAAAAAAGCTAGAATTCCAAATAAAACATTTATCTAAAACAAAAACTAAAATTGATTAAAAGAGAAACTTCAGTGGGTACTTTATTTTTGCAATTCTAAAGCAGAAAGTTCCAATAATTTGCACATTGCAGTGTTTCCCACCTGTGAAATATACCTGTGGTGGTAGCCAGCGGAGCGGGCCACATTATCTGCAGCACAAAAGTGATCTACTATACACAACTAACAACAAATATATATGATCTTTAACACAATATTTAGATTCATTTTATTTTCTATTAATTTCACATTTCAGAGATCCAACCAACTAACCCTCCTCACCATCTACCCATATGTGAAGAGTAAGATGAAGTACAGTATATAAAAAAGTACTAAACACTCTTTAGTGTAGATAGCACATTTTTGTCAGAGAACCCTAGCCCTTGAACCCAAAGCATTTTTAGCCATTCTTTGCATTATTATTTTTAATAATTATATTGAAGTCCAGATTGTGCAATATTGAGTGACATTTTTTTCAGCACAATCTAAGCAATATAATGAACTAAATTTAATTTCATTTTAACTAACTATACACACAAGACTAAGTAAATTTTTTTTAAAGGATCATATAGGCTAGAAATAGAACAGATTTATAAGATCATGTGTGACCATATAATAATGATAATAATAATAATAATAATAATAATAATAATAATAATAAGAGGAAGAAGAAGCAAAATGCATACATTAACTATGCATTCTATGTTTGCTCTCTGTCAGCAAACATACATTTTATGTAAAACACATAATATATAATAATATGCGCATTTTGTGAGTTTCAATGATGTTTCAGTAAAACAATTATAAGTACAGTGGAACCTAGGATTGCAAGTAACGCGATTTGCATGTGTTCCGCAAGACGAGCAAAGACGACACCATGCCACATTGGACACCATGCCACACTCCTACTTTTGCCTTCACACACACCCAAAGACAGACACACACACTCTCTCTCTCTGCTCTACACATAAACCCTGCTTCAGTCGCAAATCTTTTCAAAGGTTAAGTGCAGGTTAATTTGTTTTATTTTTACTTTACTGAAATGATTCCGTTGGTATGTCGCTCAATCGAGTTTCATTAGAGAGATTTCTTGTTTATTTTCCGATAAAATAGTGATTCCGTTGTGTGCACGTGTGTGTGAAAAGAGTGGAGGAAGGTTAACTGTGTAAGACGAGAAGGGGGAGAGAGGAGGGGCTCCTTACTTTAGCTTCACACACATACATAGCGGCTGCGCACAGAAATTGATTTTTTTTTCTGTCAGGATTTATTTTGACTTATTTTTAAAGCTAAAGTGCAGGTTAATTTGTTTTACATTTACTTTATATTTTTTATTAATTATTTTTATGTATTATTTTTTGGGGGCTGTGGAACGAATAATTTGAGTTATAATTCCATTATTTCTTATGGACTAATTCAATTTGGTTTGTGATCCGGAACGAATTATGTTTGTAATCCAAGGTTCCACTTTATAAATATAATGTCATGAAAATACCCCAAGATCATGTAGTATTTGCAGAGCTTTAATAACACAAATAAGACAAATGTTTTGGATAATAAGACATGGGAAATGAGGAGTTCAGCCATTTCCTTGGTAGATGGGATCTTTGGTAATGGGATTAAATATTTTTTTAACTTTGAAAACAGGTTAACACTGTTAAAACTCAAGTGTTGTTGTCGGACGGTGGTAACCCGGTCACAAAGTCAAGTGAAATGTGAGACCAGGAGCAATGGGGGATGGGGAGTAGTCTTGGGAAGCTCTCAGGGGGACAATCCATTGTCTTGTTCCTGGAGCAGACATCACAAGGACACCACAAAGCTTTTGACATCTCCTTGATGGTTGGTCAGAGAGAGTGACAGGCTAGCCTGGAGCTGTGGCTCTAGTCCAAGTGAACGAAAAGTAGCAGTTGACCTGCATAGGTTTGGGGTGTGTGGAACTCAGGAGAGGTGTATGTAAGCTGAGGGCCGTTTCTGGGTAACAATACCTGTTACATGATCAATGAGTCCCTAATGGTTGGATGGGTGCTCTCTGGCTGCTAGTTCCTTCTTGACTAATTTGTGTTTGATCAAGAGTTAGCTCAATCTATTGCATAGTCAGAGACAAATCTGGCTTAGTTTCCTGGATTAGTTCAATGTGTGGGCTGACGCCTAATGTCCTATGAGAAAATGATCAAAAACCCTCCTCATTTTGTATGTTAAGGTCTTATATGTATAGCCGCCATAGGATTGTTCAATCATAAAAGATGAAGACTGCAGCTCGAGGAAAAGGGAACACTGAAACAAAAATGAGCAGCAGGTAGATGGGTTTTTGTCTTAGGTGGGCAGTGCAAGGTGACGTGGTTCATGACTGTGATGATGGCATGGTGCTGTTAGTGATCTACTGAATGTAATGCTTGTAAAAACCAAGGATAGCCCCCTGTTTCTCTAGTGCCACTTTAATCTGTGCAGCCTCTGCTGGACCCATGAATGGCCAGATTATATTTTTACAAATAATGTGGAAATGAAGGATCCAAGTGCAGTGCTTACTGTTTACAGTGAAGGAGGTCCATTGTGAGAATGCAGAAGTGTCAAGTCAGCCTGTGTAAAGAGCGAGTGCAGTAGACTGCAGCCATGAGAGTTTCCAGCGATCGCAGCCATGACTGTTTGTCAATGAGCTCTGTGGCAAGAACATAGAAGTGCCAAGCTGGTGTATGTGTAGCAGGTGCGATGTCTCCAGTCAATGAGCTCTGCGGCGAGAATGCAAATGTGTCGAGCAGGCGTGTATAAAGAGCGAGAGTTGTCCGTGATCAAGGCTTGTGGTCAAAAGACAATTCCAAAGGTTGGCAGCAGTGAATCAGCTTGGAAAAATCCATGGCGTGAGGTCAGTACACAATAATCTGGGGGAGGACTGTAGTCTGAGTGCATGTTAAATAGGGAGCTGTGATAATTAGAAATTGAGAACAGGTGAGTTCAGAGCGGTGAGTGAGGTGGCTAAAGACAAGGAGTGGAATTAAGTAAGGAATGGGAGTGCCTGGCATGACAGAAAGAAGACCCCATAACCAGTCCACGCGCCCACCAGCACACCTACAGTACATCAGACCTCACTAATCACAAATCCACTCGCTGCATGCTCCTGATTACATTTTCCTCTTCATATTTTTTTCATGTTTCCTGGTCATAAGTAGGTATTCTGATTGGCACCATCACAACATTCTACAATATATTTTACTGTATAAAATAAAAATTCCATTTAGATAATTCCATTAGAGATTAGAAACTATCGCTCTCTAGAATCAGTCATACAATACACATGGCAATAGATGTGCTTCTGAAGTAGTGAAGGAGATGACAAATAATTATGGAATATTTCCCACACCTTATTCATACACTAATTTTTCATATTTAAGGTACTTTTGTTACAAATGGGTTATTCTTCAGAAACATAGTAAACACCTCATTACAATAGATCATCTTGTATCATAGATTTAAATGTTGCATTTTTTAAAATATTTGTACATAAAGTCTGTACTTCACATAAGCATGTAAGCATAACTCAATAAATCCACTTTGCCCAAAAATATGAAACACTATTAAAAATCAATATTATTATTTTCCAGTCTCTCAAATGTTTCCCTAGTTCCTTATCCTCAGGTGAGCTCTGCGTCCACTATCTCCCAATGGGTGTATTTTTACAGACCCTTAAATATAGAGACAAATTTTAGTTAATTGCAGTTCATTTTTAATTAGTCCCATTGGTGAGCTCATTGAAACAAAAACACTGACCACAGTTGTCATGTAAATAAAGCTGTAATTAACATTTTACCTACTACAGTGTGTATGTGTACATAATGTAGAAAACGCAAATTAACCGCACCAATCTTCCATTCATCCATCCATCCATCCATTATTATACTAGCTGTAACTTCTGTTTGCACAACACCTAAATCTAATACAGCTCACCATTCCTACAGTAAAACATGGAAGAGTAATATTCTGTTATGGTGTTTCTCTGCAGCACTCATTGCAGCACTTATATATAAGTATATAAGAAAAATAGTCAAAATTCAGTCAATGACCCATATGGATGGGACAAAATACCTACAATGACCCAATGCAGACAACCTAATCAGAGCCCAGACTTAAATCCCATTGAAAATCTGTGGCATGACTTGAATACCGCAATACAATGGTTAATCTAAAATTTAGCTCAACTTGAGCAGTTATGCAAAGAAGTGTGGCCAAATATTGCATAGTTTAGATGTACAAATCTTTGCCATTGAGAAGGTTATCACCTCTCAACGGCCTCTTCACCTGATTGAGTTTACAAGTCATTGTTAGGAAGGAGTTTTCCGCTTTCCAAACTGTGTTGTTCACAATTCTAAAAAGTGTATCACTGCAGTAGTATTGCAGTATTAAGTTGAAGATTAAAAGGTTATATTTTTATGACCAAATCACTGCATTTACTGTATATGTACTGCATATGTATAAAAAAAAAAAAAAAATGCCGTTATTTTCTGATAGGTAATTAGTAGGAGACTGAAAGGCCCTTGGAGCCATCATAAAAAGGCAGCTCTTGGCCCTTTTGTTGAATAGGCCTGTCTTGACCACATTTTATCTAAATTTAGCTGTACTAAAAGCAATATCATTTACTGCTTCAAATTCTCTAGTATCCCATACATACCACATACAGCACAGATAAACACATTCTGTTATACACTATAAAACAGTCCATCTAGAAGCCCATCAAAGCAATTTATGCCGTTTATCCCCAGGGGCGGAGTGTACAATGTCCCTAGTGGTGAGGCCAGGCTAAGCTCAAATAATTAGGTCTCACTGTTCATGCGATCAAGGAAACTACAAATTGGCTCAGTCTCGAGTAGAAAGTATAAGTCCATTTATTATTATGAAAAACTTAAAAGCACAAACAGACGTGATTTAATAAACAACTGTGATTTAACATTAAACAAACAATATTGAGGTTTCATTCATTGTTCTCCTGAGTTCCCTATTTTATTTAGCAACTTCATAACAATGAGAAACAAATGCTAGTCTTGATAAAGGCACAGTAAAATAGTTAAAATATAAACATACAATTAGTTTGTTATAGATTAGAATGAAGTAAAAGCAACTTTACTACTGTGACTAGGAAAACACTCTTTTCTTTTTTTGAGTGATTTTTGTAAAGGTAGGTTAAATTTTCACTTGCCATATCCAAGCCTGATTATTATAATATAAAGATATTTGCCAAAAATAAAAAAATAAAAATCCTGATTATCTTCAGGACTTCTGGGAAAATATTCTGTGGACTGACAAGGGAAATATTACATTTTGAAAGGTGTGCATTCTGTTACATCTGGTGTAAAACTAACAGCATTTCATAAAAAGAACATTATAAAAACAGTCTGGTCTGGTGCAGCTTCACGATGTAGAAGATTAATGGAACTTGCAACTTGAATAGTAAATGCTCAACCTCACTTGTGTTTTGCAATAAGACAATGATCCAAAAAAGGGTAGCCCAACCAGTTACAGTATTAGGTCTAGATAATAAATTTACTCATCATTTAAAAATTGCGTTTTGTATTCGCTTGTGTTTTCTATGTATTATAATAATAATAATAATAATAATAATATTTGTTATTATGATGATGATGATTATTATTACTATTATGCTTAGGATTTGGATACATTTGGGATACATTTTTAATCATCTGGACGGCTTCATAGGGCACATCTCATAAAACATCACACCTAAAGCTGTTGCACAGTCATTCACCCAGTTGCAGCAATTTCAACACCTTATTCATTCTGATCCAGTAGCTCCAAAAGGTCAAGCAAAACCCCTCTGACCCACTCCTTCACTGCACTTCCCCTGTAAAAAAAAAAAAAAAAAAAAAAAAATATATATATATATATATATATATATATATATATATATATATATATATATATATATATATATCTCCATATATTAATATGGCTATATACCACCAGGGAGTGTAAAATACTGTTTCAGGAATTCTGAGGGTGGGTTAAAACCGAAAAAAAAAAAAAAAAAGAGCAAGTATATACGCATGCGACTCTTATTTTGACACCGAGAGTCACATGCCTCACTCTCTCACCTTTTCACCCCCCCTCTCCCCTCCCACGGCTTCGCAAACACACAGAAACTCTGCTCATCTCACACACACACGCACAGACGCTCTCTCGCCTTTTCACCCGCCTCCGTGGCTTCACAAACACACAGAAACTCTGCTCTGTCATGATTCTTTTCAAAGGTAAGGTGCTGATTCATTTGTTTTGTTTTGTTTACAGCAGTGATTCCCTTAGTATGCGCTCACGCCAGGTCAGAGAGATTTCTTTTTTCCCTGTTAAAACGGTGTTTCCGTTGTGTGTGTGTGTTTGTTGTGAAACTTAAAAAGTGATTCCCTTAGTATGCACTCACGCCAGTCTCAGAGCGATTTTTTTCCCTGTTAAAACGGTGTTTCCGCTGTGTTTGTGTGTGTCTGTTTGTTGTGAAACTTAAAAAGTGATTCCGTTAGTATGCCCACATGCCAGTCTCAGAGTTATTTTTTTTCCTGTTAAAACGGTGTTTCCTTAGTGTGTGTGTGTGTGTGTGTGTGTGTGTTGTGAAACTTAAAAAGCAAAGTGGGGAGAGGGAGGAGGAGTGTTACTGTGTAAAACGAGGGGAGGGAAGGGGCCAATTCCACTCACACACATGACGCCTGCGCGCACTAACGGAAACACTTATCTGTCGGGATTTATTTGTAGGTAAAGTGCAGATTTTTTTTTTTTTTTCATTTTATAGATTGTATTAATTATTTTTATGTATTTATTTTTTGGGGCTGTGGAACGAATGATTTGAGTTTTCATTATTTCTTATGGGAAATGATGATTTGGTTTATGAGTGTTTTGGAACACGAGCCCACTTCCGGAACGAATTATGCTCATAATCCAAGGTTCCACTGTAGATCATAGTGATATGATCGTCCCTGATGAGCAAGCCAAGAGTAACAGGAGTAACAGACAAGGATTTTACTTATTCTAAAGGAATAAAGGGTACCCCATCTTGATATAATCGACATTTACTGTAGCTAGCAGATCTGATATGTGTGTGTGTGTGTGTATTTCTAGCATATATGCCCCTTGGAATGTGCTTGCAGAGGAAATTTAAGCTATACATTGGGGCACCCAGAACAGAGAAACTTAATGAGACAAAGATGATGAAGATGACATCCCCCATGTATAATGGACCCTATTGTGAAGTGACAGATACAGATCTGGCTATTAAGAACGTACGTTTCTTGAAAAGGGATCTGTGAAAATGCTGTTGATTACCTGTAGGGGGCAGTCGTGTTTCAATCTGAAGTATTGTGTGTCTACTGAAGCCAAACATGCGTTCTCTAACCCTAACCTATGCGCCCATTGATAACAGAGCTCATAAACGTGTCGAGCTCAAACTTTAAATACTGATATGTATTTATTCTTCACTTTATTCTCAATGATGATTCTTCTTTGGCTGCGCTTTCTCCATTCAGTATTATTATCATTAGTAGTAGTAGTGAAAATTACCGCTGATTAACTATCTCTGCAGTAGTTATAACAGTGGATTAATTTCACTTGGGCTATTTCTAACAGGCAATCTACTAAATAATAATAAATATATAAAATAACCCAGCACTTTAACATTTAACCCAGCAGTTTTAAGAGTGTAACATAAAAAATATTCCATTTGTAAAATAGCATAGGTGAAATCATAGATTGTGTAAAAACAATACAACAAATCTTATGGTAAATAAATTCTCAGACTACCTATTTACAGTACATGGAATTTTACGGGGTTGTCACTGAACAATTTACCCTGACAAAGATCAATATAAGAATAGTGCCAGCTGGCACATCTTAAAAAAATAATTCGGCATCTATTTAGAGTCTAAATATTTTTTTCTAAACTTGTGCTACTGTTGTTTACTTACAATATCTGTTAATTCATTTTTGTATTTAAATGAGGCTTGGGCTCCGAGATGTTGATCCTACTGTTTGTAGTCTAATCAGAGCTCTACCGTTCGAGTGTAATTCATAAATTATGTTTATAATAATGAAATGAGATGCTTATAATTAATCTACAATTCATTTCAAACCCCCGGCTCGCAGTTTCACTTTACAAAGGGCAGCGTTTTGATCAAAAGGTGATAAATGCATGCGATTTATCGATTAAAATGCAGCCATACTGCATTGATGGGTGGATGTTGTTGATAAATATTTAAAATGATAATTAAATAAATAGCTGTCCATCTTTTTTGTGTTTATCTTTTCGGTTTATTATACACTTCTGGACCACTTCATATAATAAATAGTTTTAAATGATAGTAAAGGTACCATCTGGTCAAACTGAATCTCTCTGAGTAAGTAAGCATAATAATAAATAATGAATCATTATATTGTCACCCCATGGGTGAACATGACCAAATTACTGCATAAACACTGTAACACGAGGATTTAATAATTTAATTAAACACGAATATCCTTAATGTGTTAAAATGTTGGATTTTTATTTAAAAGCCCAATATACAGTAGAACTGCCAGTGTCCAAAAGAGCCTGCAACAAATGTCTGTTAACTATTACATTACATACAACAGAGTCCTCAACATTGTCCTCTTCTCTAGGAACATAACAAAAACCAGTCGGTTTTGCTTTTCGCACAGGACTCACTGATGCGTTATGCCCTGGCTGCTGGCAATAAAAGCAGATTAATCCTTTACCCCCATTTGACTTTTGTGTACTCTTTGTATGAACAATATGGCCCCTCACAGCCCCAGAGCTATCAGAAACAGCACGTATAGTACCTCTAGGTGGCTGAGTTCCCCAGCGATCTGTTCTTGGCCCACTATTATTTACAATTTACATAATCCCACTCGGTCTGATCCTTCAACATCATGGTCTTAATTATCACTTTTATGCTGAGGCCATTCAACTTTATTCCATCTCTCCAAATTGACAAAATCTCCGCTTGCGTAAAGGACATTACAGCTTGGCTTAACTTAAACTTTTTGATCATTTTCATTGATACCCCAGCACTCACCAGCAACATTTCAACTAATTTCACCTGCGAGATCGCTTGCTCTCACATCAAAACATCAACAATATTCGACTCCACACTCTTCTTTCAGTCTCACATTAAATCTGTCACTAAATCTGCATTCTTCCATTTACGTCGCATTGCCCAACTGCATCCCTTCATCAGTACCAAAGATGCTGAACCTGTCATTCATGCATTTGTTTCATCACGCATTGATTTCTGTAATGCCCTTTTCACTGGTCTACCTGCCAGCTCCATCTCCAGGTTACAATATATTCAAAACTCGTGGCTAGAATACTCACTCATACCAAACACTCTGCTCATATAACCCCAATCTTGTTTGATGTTGACTACCGCATTAAATAAAAAATTCTTCTCCGTTTTTAAAATCTTTAAATGGCTTAGCTTCCTCTTATCTCTTCAGTTTGCTTGTCCCCTACATCCCGACTCGCTCACTACATTCTTCCAACCCTGGCCTTCTTGCTGTCCCTTGGTACCGCCTATTTTCAAAGGGGGGCAGATTATTTAGTGTTATTGCACCTAAACTATGGAATTCTTTACCACACTCTCTCCGTTCTGTTAATAACATCTCAGTATTCAAATCTCTACTCAAAAATGACTTGTTTTTTAAATGTTACACCTCGATTCATTAACTGAACCCCTTTGTTTAATCCACCTGCCCTCTTCATGTCTGTCTCCTATTTTTTCCCCTTTTTCTCTGGAAAGGCACTATATAAATACAAATTATTATTATTATCATTGAGTGCGTAGACCTCCACAGTGAGCGTTCCTGTACTGTTGAGCCAGCTTCGTTGCCACCAGCCCAGTTGTTGGCTCATGCTTCCGTACCCATGTGCGAGGATCGAAAGGAAGCACACAGAGAAACTGCTCCAAGATAATAGCCTCACCGATCTCCTCCTCAGAGTGCACCACAGGACGTACCCATCACTGATACAGATTTCTTAAGCAACGGTAGGTTTCTGTCAGTGACTCACCCACTGGAACAGAGGATGCTCTGAAGTGCTGGCGGTAGGTCTCTGGTGAGATGTTAAATTTCTCCAGCAGTGCTTCCTATAGATCAGCGTATACCTCCGCCTGCTCCTCGTCCATCACTAGGTATGCCTCCAGTGCTTGCCCTGTCAGCAATGGGACGAGTCGATAGCTCTACTCCTCCTCCGGCCAGTTCCAGGTCCTAGCCATCCGCTTGAACCACCTGAGATGGTTTTCAATGTCTTCTCCTTGCTGGAAAGCTGGCAGTTTTGGTTCATACTGCCGTACTGGCTGGCTTGGTGCAGGAACTTTCCTGGGGTCTAGATCACGTGCTTGTACATCTTGTGAGAGTACCGTCCATGCTGCTGGTGTTGGTCCGTCAATTCGCAGGCTCTTCATGTAAAGGGAGGTCTCAGCAGGCCGTACAGGCTATAGAATGGACTCCCAAACATCACGGAGCTCCCGCAGATATCTCTCTTCCCTCTGCTCTTGAGCATTCAGGAACTTGTGTATAAGAGTGGCCATGCCTTCACCAGATGTTACACTGAATGCGATGGGCTTAGTCTGGGGTGACCTGTCCTTTAATGAAGCTCTAGGAAGCTCTCCGTTGACTCCATAGTGTCCAAAACCAGTCACGGCCTTTACCTGGGACTGCAAACCTGTCCTGGATTTTTTCCCTTTTGTCACTGTCTTGCGGGTTGCCATCTCACTTCTGATACCAAATGTGGTAAAGCGAGAACCACCACTTGCTTGCAGACGTGGTAAATGTTTGTAAAATATGGTAAAAGATAGCTCCACCCGCAATAGCACTTCTGTGCAAAGTGAAATTTATTTACAGTTCACAGCAAAATGTACAGTCCACGGATTCCGGATATTTACAGGTGTGAAGACAAAACAAGGGAGGGGGGGGAAAAGTAGCAAAAAAACACAGCAAAATAAAGGGGTGAACAAATCCAAAAAGTATATACAACGTGTATCCATAATATACCGATAGAAACAAACTAGCTTGAGGCACCACAGTTGTACTCTCACTTGTAATTGGTTAACAAGCAATTATTTGGAGTCTGGTCTCCCCTTTTATAAGTCAGACTCCGCCCCTTCCTGGGACTTGTCATAAGTAGGTAAGTACAGTTCATAAAGACAGAATTACTTTACCATTGTTGCTTGGGTAAATCACCTTCAACACCAAAACTGGCATAAGTTTCACAAAAATTAATTAAACAAGCATTCCTTTATGAAGCAATACATATGATTGCATTTTTGCACACACATCAGGTCAGTCACCCCTCCTGACATTACCTAATGGTCTGGTCGGACTCCGGTGCGCTGCTGACGTCATAACTGCGCGCCACCCGGTCGCTCTGTTTGGCCAGCTCAGAGTTGCACACCGGAGTGCCGATCCTCACACGCCTGGTTACACACAGTAAGACAAAGAAGACAAGACATTACAATACGCACAAAAAAATGACGAGTATGAAATGTCCGGGATTATGAACACTGGTAAAAAAAAAGTTATGTACACAATGTCCGTGTGCCATATGTATACATATTTATGAATACATTAATACCATATGTTCAGCAGAGGTTCTTAAACATTTTAAAGCAAAGACTTCTTCAACTGTAAAACAAACACCTCTGCATATATTTACTTATAGTGCATATCCAGAAATTAGAATATCATGCATTTTTATCCATAGTTTTAAAATGGAAATGCCAATACATGAGAAAAAATGCTGGGTTGTTTCTGCAAACACATTGTTGGGTTGTTTATGCTGGGTCAAAATTCTGGGTTATTTCGGGTACTTTAAACACATTGTTCTCTGGATCACTGGGAGCTCAGGAGCAGCATGTGTAGCTCCAAACCAACATGAAGAAGAATCCAGCTGGAGCAGGTCCTTCTCTGGATGCCTCAGGAACCTCGCAGTGTTGGCCTCTTTCTACTGAAGCTGGCACAATCTCCAGATGCCTCGGGATGGGTGGAAAAATAAAGAGCAGGTGAAAAGAATTAGCATGGTTGCCATTCAGGATAGATGTACTGGAGTATGAGGTAAAGAAATTAATTATGTGTATGCCATGTGATGTAGTTGTGGTAGGAGTAAACTCATCATTTTTCCACCTTTTTAGTCGCACTTATGATATGGGGATGAGAGGCGTTCATGTTTTAATATTCTGTGCCAAGAGTTGGCTATAGTGTATTTTATGAAAAAAGTGCGTTTTAGCGCACACACACACAAAATATTTACTAAATGTAATCTTAAATGTCATTTTAGGTATATTAATAGTAATCTTCGCTAAAGCTGTGTGTGGAACGTCTCTTGGTATATTTTATAATATTTAATAGGTGTCAGAAGAAGCTATTGGGATAGTGTTAAAAAAATGGTTGTGTTATTTTGACCCAGTAGTTGGTTTATTCTTTGAAGAACTTTCTGGCTCAACGTAAATGTTAATTATATTGCAACACTAAGTGATGCTGTATAATCCATAGGTGGACCAACATGATGAGGATGATATCTGCAAAATATGGAGATGACTGGAGCATTGTTCCATGTTTTGTTCCTTGCGGATGACCTTTTCCATTGTTGGAGGCAATGCTATTGATACAGACTCTTTGGTGAAGGCTGTTGATGTTTGTTTTAAAGTTTTTTCTTTTTGTCATTGATGTTAAGCAGTGGTTGTAGAGCAGTGCTCTACTGGTTGGGTCAAATAAAATAACCCAGCACTTTAACATTTCACCCAGCTAGAGTGTTTAACCCTTTTAACCCAGCGCGCATTCTGTCCAATAGTGACCCAGCATTAGGGTTATGGTTGGGTGGTTTTTTAACCCAGCAGTTTTTAGAGTGTACCATTACACTGGAAAAACATACATTACATGGTTAGAATAAGGCCATTATACTAGAAAAAAAACATCCCGTTACATTGGGGAAATAATACCATGTAAAGCGTTTTGCAGGGGCAGGCCAGAATACAGACACAAGAAACACCAGATTTAAGAAAAATAAGTGCTCTTTTATTTACAACAATATATATATATATATATATATATATATATATATATATATATATATAGGTTAGGGGAAGTTACGTCTTGAAGAGCAAGTGGGGAGATCTCCTAGAACAGCGGTCATAATCAGCGCCGTTTATATTCCACCACAAGCGGACACGGACACTGCCTTATGTGAGCTGCATGAGGCACTCTCACAGCACCAGACACAACACCGGGACGCTGCGCTCATTGTGGCGGGAGACTTTAACAGTGCCAAACTCAAACGCGCAGCGCCGAACTTTTATCAGCACATCACATGCCCAACCAGGGGTGAAAGGACACTGGACCATTGTTATACAACAGTCAAGGACGGCTACAAGGCACAATCTCGTCCACCGTTTGGAAAATCCAACCATGCCGCCATCTTCCTCATGCCAAAATATAAACAAAGGCTTAAACAGGAACTTCCGGTTCAGAGGGAGGTCGCGCGCTGGACAGACCAATCGGTGGCCGCGCTTCAGGACGCACTCGATGACGCAGACTGGGACATGTTCCGGAACAGCTCCGATGACGTCAGCATGTTTACGGAAGCGGTCGTGGGATTCGTCGGGAAACTAGCGGATGATACCGTGCAGAAAACGACCATCAGAACGTTTCCCAATCAGAAGCCGTGGGTGGATAAAACCATCCGCGACGCTCTGAGATCTCGCGCCGCTGCCTATAACGCGGGACTTGCATCGGGGGACATGAACCAGTACAAGGCTGCGTCCTATAACGTCCGGAAGGCGGTTAAAGAGGCGAAGCAGCGCTATGGAAGGAAACTAGAGTCACAACTCCAACAGAGTGACTCTAGGAGCCTGTGGCAGGGACTAAGGACAATAACGGATTATAAAACACCAACATCCGGTATGACGAACGCAGACATGACTCTGGCAGACGAGCTGAACACCTTTTATGCTCGCTTCGAGGCCGCAGCTAAAGACGCTAGCGTTGCTAATGCTAGCGGCGCTAACGGCTGCAGAGAGGAAGTCACCGCCAGCACCGGAAACGCGTTCATCATCTCCGAGCATGACGTGAGGAGAGCCTTCAAGAGAGTGAACATCAGGAAAGCAGCAGGACCAGACGGCATCTCAGGTAGAGTCCTCAGAGCCTGCGCAGACCAGCTTGCACCTGTGTTCACAGAGATATTCAACCTCTCCTTATCTCAGTCGGTGATCCCCACATGCTTCAAAGAGTCCATCATTGTTCCTGTTCCGAAGAAACCACATCCTGCTTTCCTCAATAACTATAGACCTGTAGCCCTCACATCAGTGGTGATGAAGTGCTTTGAACGGCTGGTCAGAGACTTCATCATCTCTTCACTACCCGACACTCTGGACCCACTACAGTTTGCATACCGCCCGAACCGCTCCACAGATGATGCCATCTCTCATCTCCTCCACACAACACTCACTCACCTGGACACTAGAAGGGGGAATTATGTTAAAATGCTTTTCATCGACTACAGCTCAGCATTTAACACCATAATTCCCTCCACACTCACCACCAAGCTGGAGCACCTGGGACTCATCTCTGTGTCTCATCTCTGTGTCAGTGGATCTCTAATTTCCTAACTGGGAGACCACAGGCAGTAAGGATGGGTGGACACGTCTCAGCCTCTCTCACTCTCAGCACTGGAGCCCCAGAGGGCTGTGTTCTGAGCCCCCTGCTGTACTCTCTGTACACACATGACTGTGCGGCCACTACCAGCTCCACCACCATCATTTGTCACGGACGGGGTGACTTAACTGGAGTGAACCCAAAAGCAGACGAATGATGCTTGAATTATGTTGAAATTTTTTACTGGAAATAGGGAGGCTTGAATGTGTATGCTCAGTGGGAGCAGAGGAGAGAAGCAGCGTGTGTGTGCTTGGTGACAGAGAGTGGGGAAACCTTTAGTGACGATGGAGGAGGCGGGGCTATGACGCGCGGGAATCTCCACTAACCCGGAAGTCAATTGCGAGTACTCCACTCGGCTCTTTGCTAGCGAATTCTCAGCGTAGCTCGCGGTGATTGGAAGGTTGAATGTAGTGACCGATCTTCTCGGAGAAAACGGAGGTCGCGCGGCGCAAACTCTCTCCCTGATGTCCGCGAACACGGAAGTGCTCGAACGCGGAAATGCGCGTGCCGTAGAAGCAGTAACGGGCTAGAAGAATAGTCTTTTCCAGGCGGGGGTCAGAATCCGGTGATCCAGCAGCGAGGGCAAATGAATCCAAATCGTGAGTACAAATCCTAATCCTGAGAGCAAGCGAGGTCATCCACGTTAATCAGTCCAATAATGATAGAAATACCAGAGGGCGAAGGCGAGAGAGAAATCCGGGAAACAGGCAGGGTCGAAAACACAGACTAGGATACACAATGACTATTTTACACGGAGAGAACGCAAGGCACACGAGTGAGATACTGCGGCACTGAGTGGATCTCTTAGTGTGCTTATAAGCTGGAGAGATAATTGGCTGATCAGGTTCAGGTGTGCCAGAATGACAGGTGTGTGCGTGGGGAGAAAGATCAGGAGTGGAGCCTCAGTGTCTGGAAGTGCTCGGTTGATCAGGCTGACTCGTGACATCATTAAGTTTGCTGACGACACCGTCGTGGTGGGCCTGATCTCTGACAACGACGAGACGGCCTACCTGAAGGAGATTGGAAATCTGGAGAACTGGTGCCAGAGGAACAACCTTCTTCTAAATGTCAGTAAGACAAAGGAGCTGATAGTGGACTTCAGCACTAAGCAGGAGAGGAACTACCAGACCCCCGTCATCAACAAGAACCCAGTGGAGAGAGTGGACTGCTTCAAGTACCTCGGTGTTCACATCACGCAGGACCTATCATGGTCCTGTCACATCAACACTGTGGTGAAAAAGGCCCGACAGCGTCTCTACCACCTCAGACGCCTGAGAGACTTTAGACTGCCCTCTAAGGTGCTCAGGAACTTTTACTCCTGCACCATAGAGAGCATCCTGACGGGAAACATCGCATCCTGGTTCTGGAACAGCACCATGCAGGACAGACGAGCCCTACAGAGGGTGGTGCTATCAGCTGAGCGCATCATCCGAACTGAGCTCCCTGACCTGCACTCTGTCTACAGCAAGCGGTGCTGGACCAAGGCCAGGAAGATCATGAAGGACCACAGCCACCCCAGCAATGGACTGTTCTTTCTATTGCGGTCTGGGAAGTGCTTCCGCTCCCTCAAGGCCAATACAGAGAGACTGAGAAGGAGCTTCTTCCCGCAGGCGATACGGTCTCTCAATCAAACCAATACACTGGACTAAACACCTCTGCATTTTCTTGCACACACAGAACGGACAATTATGTCAATGCACATTGCACATATATGCACATATGCACATTTGCACACTTCAAGGACTTCTTTTCACCCCCCCCCCCTCATCTCATTAAAATACTACCTCAAGTTTTTCACAGACTATAGTCGTAATATATTACATCACATCCCACTTCTGACAAGAGCACATTCTTTCATACTTCAGATTTTATGTATATATATATATATTTTGTAACTTTGATGGAATCTGTTTTATAGGTTCCTTTTGTAAAAATATTTAAGGTCACGGAGCAGTCGTATAAGCATTTCACTGCATATCGTACTGTGTATGACTGTGTATGTGACAAATAAAATTTGAATTTGAAATTTGAATTTGAACAATATAACTAATTATTGTTATTATTTTGACTTTCATTATTTTCAACACTTTACAAATGTCATTAAAACCGTCTCAATACTTTTGGTCATCACTGAATATGGCTGCAACTATAATAATTCTGGATCAATAATTCTGGAATAACCAAAAAATTATTATTTTTTAGTTTCTAACCGACAATCAGAAGGCGTTCAAATGCAGTTTACAGCAACAAAATTAAGGAAAGCAGAAAAGGCACACACTGAGAATCTTGAACATGGCAAGATTCCTCTCTTTCAATCGATTACTTTAGACATATGTTTTTTTCAGACTTGGGTAGTTTCTATACATCAATTTAAAATCAAGGTACTATTTTTTTTATTATTACTTAAATGAACATCTGATGAACATTTGTTGCGGTAATGATATACCGTACAGTTAAACCTTGGATTGTGAGCATAATGTGTTCCGGAAGCATGATTGTATATCAAAACACTCGTATATGAAAGCCAATTTCCCCCATAAGAAATAATGAATGATTCTGATGATTCATTCCACAACCCAAAAATATTCATATAAAAATAATTAATACTAAATAATAATAATAATAAAATAAAAATAAAATAAATTAATACCATTTTACCTTTGAAAAAAATCCTGACAGAGAAGTGTCTCCGTTAGTGTGCGTGTTTGTGTGTGTACGCCTGTGTGTGAAACTAAAGTAGGACAAGAGAGGAGAGAAGGGAGGGTGCTACTGTGTAGGACGGCTTTCACGCACTTGAGAAAGAAGAACCATTGACTTAGTCATGATCACGTGACGCTCGGCAGACAAAGCGCATAAGTACTACTCGTATATGTACACATATACTCACACATAGCTCACAATCCAAGGTTCCACTGTATAGGTTTCCGAACTTAGTTTAATTATTTCTTAATGCAGAAAAAAAAAAAACAGATATTGCACAATCATGCATTCAAATTTAAAACAGTTTTATTTTGTAGTGGTTCAAGAATACAAAAGCCCCCAAAATTAAGAAAAGCAAAAACAAAAATTAAGAAAAACAAGAATAAACAGGGCAGCATTTCAAATTGTACCTAAAAAAACCATGGCATTAAAAAAAACTGACCAATAGTCAAGTCAAGTCAAGTCAAGTAGGCTTTTATTGTCATTCCAACCATATACAGTTAGTACACAGTGAAACGAAACAACGTTCCCCCAGGACCAGGGTGCTACATACATGTAACAACATAAATGTACAACATAAATTTTACATTTTTAAGTTACTCTAAAACAAGAACTATCAATATCTATACAAAAATACAAAAATAGACAAAAGTGCACGTGCAAATGTGCAAACAAAGTGGTACATGACAGACACAATGTAAGACATAACAGTACTTTTTGATGAAGGATGAATTGAGGTAGTGGGAAGAGCAGCAGTAAACAGTTTACAATTTTGACAGAAGTATTGTGTGCAAATAGCAATAAATAGCAATTTAAATATTGTGCAAAAAATTGCAAGGAGCAGCACAGGTATGTAGGTATGAGCAGATTGGGATGGGTGTGCATCAGTGTGATTGTGCATGTGTGTTTATCAGTTCAGTCCAGATGTTCCAGATTTAGTTCGTCTGAGTGATTTGTGTGTGTGTATGTGTGTGTGTGTGTATGTGTGTGTGTGTGTGTGTCAGGTATCAGTCCAGTCCTTTTGTGTTTAGGAGACGGATGGCTTGCGGATAAAAACTGTTTCTCAGTCTGGATGTGAGTGCCCGAATGCTTCGGTACCTTTTTCCAGATGGCAGGAGGGTGAAGAGTGTGTGTGAGGGGTGTGTCCGGTCAGCCACAATGCTGGTGGCTTTGCGGATGCAGCGTGTGGTGTAAAGGTCTTCGATAGAAGGGAGAGAGACCCCAATGATCTTCTCAGCTGTCCTCACTATCCGCTGTAGGGTCTTGCGGTCTGACACGGTACAATTCCCAAACCAGACAGTGATGCAGCTGCTCAGGATGCTCTCGATGGTTCCTCTATAGAAGGTGGTGAGGATCGGTGATGGAAGCTGGACCTTTCTCAGCCTTCTCAGGAAGAAAAGACGTTGTTGGGCTTTCTTATGCAGAGAGCTGGTGTTGAGGGACCAGGAGAGGTTCTCCTCCAGGTGGACGCCCAGGAATTTTGTGCTCTTGACGATCTCCACAGAAGAGCCGTCGATGCTGAGCGGAGAGTGTTCGCTCCGAGTCCTCCTAAAGTCAACAACCATCTCTTTTGTCTTTTCGACGTTCAGAGCCAGGTTGTTGTCTTTACACCAGTCCGTTAGCCTCAGCACTTCCTCTCTGTACGCCGACTCGTCGTTCTTGCTGATGAGACCCACCACGGTCGTGTCATCAGCGAACTTGATGATATGATTGGAGCTGTGTGTCGCTACACAATCATGAGTCAGCAGTGTGAACAGCAGGGGGCTGAGCACGCAGCCCTGGGGGGCCCCAGTACTCAGTGTGGTGGTGCTGGAGGTGTAGCTCCCGATCCGCACTGCTTGAGGTCTTTCGGTCAGAAAGTCCAGAATCCAGTTGCAGAGGGAGGTGTTCAGGCCCAACAAGCTCAGCTTCCCGATCAGGTGTTGGGGGATGATTGTATTGAATGCTGAACTGAAGTCTATGTACAGCATTCTGGCGTAAGTGTCTTTCTTTTCAAGATGTGACAGTGCCAGGTGGAGTGTGGTGGAGATGGCATCGTCCGTTGAACGGTTTGGACGATATGCGAACTGCAGGGGGTCCATTGAGGGGGGCAGCAGGGCTTTGATGTGTCTCATGACAAGCCTTTCGAAGCACTTCATGATGATGGGTGTTAGTGCAACAGGGCGGTAGTCATTGAGACAGGACACAGAAGACTTCTTCGGCACGGGGACGATGGTGGTAGACTTAAAACATGTGGGAACGACGGCGCTGCTCAGAGAGATGTTGAATATGTCGGTGAGAACACCTGCCAGCTGTTCTGCGCATTCTCTGAGCACTCTGCCTGTGATGTTGTCTGGTCCAGCAGCTTTACGTGGGTTGACTCTGCGTAGAGTTTTCCTCACATCAGCCGTGGTGAGACACAGCACCTGGTCATTCGGCGGAGGGATAGTCTTCCTCGGCGTCACGTCGTTCTGCATGTCGAACCGTGCGTAGAAGTTATTCAGCGCATCTGGAAGGGAGCCGTCACTGTCACAGGCAGGTGATGAAGTCCTGTAGTGAGTGATGGCTTGTATACCCTGCCACATGCGCCGTGTGTCACCGCTGTCCCTGAAGTGATTGTGGATTCTCTGGGCGTGTGCGCGCTTCGCCTCTCTGATGGCCCGGGACAGTTTGGCCCTTGCTGTTCTTAGGGCCGCCTTGTCCCCCGCTTTGAAGGCAGAGTCTCTGGTTTTCAGTAGTGCACGCACCTCCGCAGTAATCCACGGTTTCTGGTTGGGTCGTGAGATGATGTTCTTGGAGACAGTGACGTCATCGGTGCACTTGTTGATGTAGCTGGTCACTGATGACGTGTACTCCTCCAAGTCGGTGTAGTCGCCGTAAGTTGCAGCCTCCCTAAACATGTTCCAGTCAGTGTTCTCGAAACAGTCCTGAAGAGCAGAGATGGCTCCTGCTGGCCAGGTTTTCACCTGCTTCAGAACCGGTTTTGAACGCCTGACGAGTGGTCTGTATGCTGGAATTAGCATGACAGAGATGTGGTCTGAGTAGCCGAGGTGGGGGCGGGGCTCTGCCCGATATGCGCCGGGGATGTTTGTGTAAACAAGATCCAGCGTGTTTTCCCCTCTCGTTGCAAAGTCCACATACTGATGGAATTTAGGAAGCACTGACTTGAGATTTGCATGGTTGAAATCTCCAGCAACAATAAACAGTCCATCCGGGTGTGTGTTCTGCAGATTACTGATCTTAGCATACAGTTCCCATAGCGCTTCCTTAGCATTAGCGCTAGGTGGAATGTACACTCCGATAATGAAAACAGTGGTGAATTCCCGTGGTAAATAAAAAGGTCTACATCTAACAGTCACAATCTCCACCAGTGATGAGCAAAAACTAGAAACTAGCACAGAGTTCTTACACCATTTCGTGTTGATGTAGACACACAAACCGCCGCCGCGAGTCTTACCGCACAGAGCTGCGTTTCTGTCGGCGCGAAACGAGGCTAGTCCGTCTAGCTGAATGCCGGTGTCTGGAACTCTGTCGCTGAGCCATGTCTCCGTGAAAACAAACACACAGCAGTCCCTAACCTCACGCTGTGTAGCCTGTTGCAGTCGGATGTAGTCCAGTTTATTTTCCAGGGAGCAGACGTTAGATAAGATGATGGACGGAAAAGCCGGCCGGCTAGGATTTGTTTTTAGCCTAGCACAGACTCCCGCCCGCTTGCCGCGCTTCCGCTTCCTCGCGCACCGCTTGCGATGTCCCCTCCTCCGGCCACGGGCATCAGGCAACGCCGAGGACTGGAGGCCTGGTTCCCGAAGCAAGCCGAGGTCGCGTAGCTTCTCCCGCAGCTCATCTTGAATGAAATATGCCGGTTTATTGAGTTGCAAAAGTTTCTGGCGGTGGTATGTATGAGCACCGTTTGTGCCGGTGTCCATAAACTTTGCAAAATAAAAACGCTACGACACGACATAAACAATGTAGCACCATTTTGGCTCCGGAGTGGCCGCTGCGTGCTACTGCCGCGCCGCCATCTTGGATCTCTATAAGGACAATAAGGACAAATACCACATTCTGATTTGTCAGAACTTGTCACATATATTTTAATTCTTAACCATTCTACACAACAGTTCCACAATGAAAGGGAGTAAAGTGGAACAGTAAGTATACAGGATGAAGAGGTGAAGGTACAGGAATTTAAGTACTTGGGGTCAACAGTCCAGGGTAATGGAGAGTGTGGGAAAAAGGTAAAGAAGCTAGTGCAGGAAGGTTGGAATGGGTGGAGAAAGATGTCGGGGTTCTGTGTGAAAAATATCAGCGAGAATCAATGGGAAGATGTACAAGACAGTGGTGAGAGGCCAGATTAAGATGGTTTGGAGATGTTCAGAGGAGGGAGAGTGAGTATATTGGTAGGAGAGTGTTGTACGTGGAGCTGACATGCAGAGGCAAAGAGGAGGTACAGTATATGTATATGAATGTAATAAATTAGGATATGAAAGTTGTGGGTGCAAGTGTTGAGGATGCAGAAGACAGGGACAGGTGGAGAGAGATGATTATTGTTTTTTTTGGGTGTTTTATTTTTTGCTAGGGTTCTTCCCTTTCTTCTGTACTCCTTTTTTTCTCACTTGCTGATCGTATTCAATGAAACAAATAGTAAAACAATATCAACAGTTAGTACATTTTAAATTAATATAAAATGTATGAAAAATATTTAAAAAGTTATACACAATATGCTTAAATTCTCATTCCCGAAATGTAAGTTCTCATTACCTCAGCTGGCCTTAAATGTTGTGGTGTATGAGAATGGTGTTGCAGACAATGAGGTGCCTTAGGATGTTTTGCTAACTATAGAGAACCCATGATGGCTCTACTAATTTTCTCAGTGCATATAATTAGACCTTAATAAAGTACAGTACAGACCAAAAGTTTGGACACACCTTCTCATTCAAAGAGTTTTCTTTATTGTGTTCTTTATTGTATTCTTTAGCCCAAACAAGTCTCTTCTGCTTGTTGCCTGTCCTTAGCAGTGGTTTCCTAGCAGATATTCTACCATGAAGGCCTGATTCACACAGTCTCCTCTTAACAGTTGTTCTAGAGATGTGTCTGCTGCTAGAACTCTGTGTGTCATTGACCTGGTCTCTGATCTGAGCTGCTGTTAACCTGCGATTTCGGAGGCTGGTGACTCGGATGAGCAGCAGAGGTGACTCTTGTCTTCCTTTCCTGGGGCGGTCAGCATGTTTCTTTGTAGCGCTTAATGGTTTTTGTGACTGCACTTAGGGACACTTTCAAAGTTTTCCCAATTTTTCGGACTGACTGACCTTCATTTCTTAAAGTAATGATGGCCACTCGTTTTTCTTTACTTAGCTGCTTTTTTCTTGCCATAATACAAATTCAACCTCTTTGAATGAGAAGGTGTGTCCAAACTTTTCAAAAAGTCATGTTAACATTCAGACAACAGAATATTTAATATTTAAGTGGAGAGATATAAAGAGATGATCTTACCTGGTAGCCATCTTGAAGTAACTGTCCGTTGTGCTCCATCACTCATAATCAAACTTTATTTACATTCTGTATGTGTGTTTAAATGGTCCTTAAAAAGTGTCGCAGAGGATGAGAACATCAGGCATTGTTTTCCTAATTTTTTCATTTATATAATAAAAATTTGTCACCATACATATCACTCACTCGCGCCAGCTCTGCACACTTCCGCATTCCAGCGATACTTCTCCTGCTCACACCGCAGTGCGGAGCTAAACTCAAGTCTTGCTTTTTACTATCACCACTCTTCTGGCTCAGTCATACACAACCACTCACAATCTGCGTGTGGATCCATCACGCCCTCTGCCGGCTCACTGACAAAATTTTGCAAAAAAAAAAAAGATTCTGTTACCAAATATAATCTAGAAGAACATTCTTTTTTACTTTTTATTTTTATGTTAATTTGTTTAAATTACAACATAATAGATATTCTAACACAGCCGGACACACTCTGGTAATGAGTATTTCAGCAGAAAATGCGGTAAAATAGAAAAAATAATTCATTCTAATATTGAAATGACCCATTGTGCAAGGTAGAGAACAGTATTGTCTATATTCTTATGCTTTTTTATATTTCAAAATTACACATTTTATATTAAAAATCATTAGTGCCATAGTGTTTTAATGGTTTCGTGAGAATCACCCACTTACCCACAACACTTCCACAACCACAATCATCTTTTTCTCTTGATGCAACTTCTCCACTTCCTTCTTGCATCTATTGCATGGTTGCATTCAGCTACTGCATCTCTAACTGTCTGGAGATTCAAAGATGAGCTTAGGCTTGGTGCTTCAACAGTTGAGCTCATGGTTGCCTTTTCAGGAGATATGCAGGTTGATTCCTGGAAAGGTGGACTGGGTGTTACTTGCGATGGGGAGCAGGTGATTGGTACTTAGGTAGGTATATTGATATATGTCACCGGGGAAGGCGGGATGGAAGTTGGAACATGGAAACACAGTCCAGAAGATGGTACCTGGAATGGAAGCCTGAAAGTTGGGACTTGCAAAGATAGACTAGAGGCTGCTACTTTAGGTTCGTGGCTTGTAGATGGACTGAGTCATCTTGTGCCAATCTTTAGTGCATGGCAAGGTGCAGGATATTGACCCACAGAATTAACTTCAGGGGTTCCATCTGTAGTGTCTGATGAGAGGCTGTTAGGTTTATAAAAAGGATGAACAAAAGACTCATGAGAAAAGCTGTGAGCTTCTGTCATGTGTGTGTCCTGCCTAGCCAAGTTTGAACAGATTGGCGATTCGTCTGTATCAGGCTGGTAAAATCTTTCTGCAGCAGAATTGTACTTTTTTTGGTCCCTTTTGCTGGGTCCCCAATGTATTCGATGGTGGCTTTGTAAAACCTCCCATCTGTCCATCATGCCATAACAACTTCTCCTGGTCTAAGAATGTCAAAATGGTAAATAGGAGCATCATTTTCATTCAAAATATCCCATGGTGTAAAGATTTTCGCTGTGTAGCCATCATCAAAGCGCACAAAAGGCAAAATTTCCTGGGAACAAAATCGTAAAAAAAAAAATAAATAAAAAATAAAAATTAAGAAAAATAAATCAGCTTTTAACAAATGTACTTTGATGTTTTGGTAAAGTATTTGAATAATTATTATGCACATAAAGCTCATACATGCATTTATATAATTTTAGACTGTTTTATGTCTTTCCCCACCAAAAATATGGTATGAAGTGAAATGCTTATACGACTGTTGATGACCTAAATGGCCTACTGACGTACCACTGGCGTACCACTTAACCTATGATCTACTGGCGTACCACTTAACCTATGAACAATGCTTTCTTTAATATACTGTAAATTAACTTAACAGTAATTTACTACTAAAAGAATTTTAGTGGATGCTAAATTATTAACACACAAAATTGAGTGTTTTCTTTTCTTTTTTTTTAACTTCACCATATTTCCTACCATCATGTTAAAAACTACATTCTAAGTCAAACTGTACTAATGTTCAAAGAATTTTATTACTGTTAATTATACCTGACTGGTGATGTGGTGGAGGTGGAGAATCTGGAGCCATCTCCTGCATTTTTTTTTGTCAGAATTTTTGTTTTTTTTGAAGATTTCTGAGGTGGCATGCTTCTGGAAACAACCGCATTCAAAAGTATATTTATCAAGATAATCTTGCAGTATGCAATATAATATGCAGTAATGCAGTAACATTAACTTACTGTTACATGGTTTCAACTTACATTTTGACTTCTAGTTGATAAAAACTATGTTAATTACTTCAGAAATTCGGCGCGAAAAATTTGAACACAGCTCCACCATCCGCTTTTTCTGTCGTCTTCTTTTTCATAATTCATTTGCGGCTGAGAATGTAGGTGGTGCAGTACTGCCACCTAAAGGCCTAAATGAATGATTAAATGACTGGAATGAAAGAAACATTTATCGTAATCATTGGAAGCTCTTGCAAACGTCACGCATTTTTGACTGTGGAAAAAAAGTTCTCCTTAACAAAGCAAGTGAACGCTAACGTTAAGAAAAAGCCATCATAATGGAAAAAGCTCCTCGTTACAGAAGAAAGGTGGTGTCAAGCGAAGGACAGCTCAAAAGACCTAGAAGGATTGCAACACTGGTAAGTAATGTTAGTCCATCTCTCACATTTTTTTAATAGTTACTGGAAGTTTGTGTGTTTATAACGTTAAAAGCAATAATATTAATAGGAACGCTTCATTTCTCCTCTTTTAGAAGGCTGAAGATTGTGTGGCTGAGCACTCTGACCATGACCAAGATATGTGTGAGTTTTTAGCTTCTGTCATTTGAATTACTTAACAGTAGTTAAGTTTTACATGTAAGTCTTAATAATAACGACATTATCCTTCTTTTGTTAGTACTACTAGGAAAGGAGACAGCCTTTTCCTCTACTAATGAAAATAAAAGCCTACCTTTCTACTATGGACTAGATGTGAAAGATGGGGATGAAGAAGGTAAGTACACACACACACACACACACACACACACACACACACACATATTAGGGCTGCAACTAACGATTATTTTGATAATCGATTAGTTGGGCGATTGTTTTTTCTTTCTTTCTTCAATTAATCGATTAATCGGATAAAAACTAAATGCTTCTTTAATTTGATGTTTTGCTTATAACTATATAAAACCATAAATCAAAGTATTAGTTATGTATAAAACTAAACTTTAAAAAATGCAAAAGGCAGTTTAATGATCTTTAATTTTTACTTTAATTAAAGACAAAATTTGTTTTTGAACAGTATAACTCCTCTAAATATCCAAAATATAAATAAATACTGTAATAACCGGCTTCCTGTTGAGTTTAGCCCAGGACATGCAGCACGAAAGTTGTTCGGCTCTAAATGTGTACCAAGTTTCGTGTGCCTACGTGAAAGTGTGTATGAGCTAGGCGGCAAAATCTCGTGTGAGGGCCCCGGGCCATGAGACTCTCAGGCATCCTGATGGCAGCAGATTCCAACCTGTCTGCCAAGTTTCATGAGTTTTTGAGCATGTTAAGACCCCCGAAAAGTCCAAAAGGGTGGGAAAATATATATATATAGTTGCAAGCAACGATGAAGGGCCCAAACACCCTGCGCCATTCCCACCCCGGGCGCACCGCACAGTCTGTGTCATTCGAGTGTGTTAAGACCTCGAAAAAGCCATCGCCACTCGGTTGCACCTCACAACCTGCACACATCACACACTATACAGGGCTAATGTCAGTTTGGGCACTAAATATTTGTTGAGTGCATTAGTGTGTGTGTGTTACCAGAATTGGTCAAAAAAGTCTTATCAATAAGAGCCAATCCAAAGTGACAGCAAAAGATTTGTTACCATTGGAACTGGCTATCATCTGTGTTCATGAGCCTACAGTATATAAGACATTGAACACGTAGGGTTTCCATGGCAGGACACCACAAAGGAAGCTGTTGCTTACTAAAAAGAGAACATTGCTGCATCTCTGAAGTTTACAAAAAAGCACATTGATACTCCACAGTAGTATTGCTAAAATGTTTTGTGCACTGATATAACTAAGATTGAACTATTTGGAACACGCAGCTCTATATCTGGGCACTGCATACTGTATCATCATAAAAACACCATCTTAACCATGAAGCATGGTGGTGGAAACATGATTTGAGCATTAATATACTGGAATACTTGCACAATGGATCAGTAAAAATGGAGGTTAATTCACTTGGTAAATCTTTGTAGGGTTTACATTATAATAATGACAATGAATGATTGTGGCGTTGTTTAAAATTATATGTAAGGGTTTTATACATAATGTTAGGACATTTATTGTGGGCAAAATGCCTGATGCACTTTCCACCATTAATATGTAGGGTTTACAGTGAAGTAGACCAAGAATAACTGCTGCATTCTTTACTTCCATTATGTAGTGTTTAGCTCTGGGTCAGAGGTATATCAAATTTTTAACGATTCAGGTTAATTTTGTTAAACTGAATTAAAATTTATAGCGTACACTACCCGTCCAGCGTTTAGTATGATTAAGTGTATCTTACCAATTCTGTTTATCCTGCGGCCGATGATGGTAATACAAAATCTGGTATTTTGTATACCAGTTTGTAGGGTGAAAGTTAAAGTTTTCTAGCACTGGTTACTAGACCAAAGAAAGTCACAAGAGCAGTCTTGGATTTGTTCTTATGATTTTAGTTATGAAATGAGCACCATTTTCAGAAGGTATGCAGCTTTATTTGTATACTTGCGTTACGTTTCATTCTCATGGTTCGCCTCCAGCGAAGGGAATCATGGCGTTGCTGATTGGTTGGTGCACTGTGGTTGAAATGACATCTCTCAGGAACTTCTCTTATCATTGCAGTAAATAAGTAGGTTGTTTGGATGAATCCAATAGTATACTCCAGGATAGTGTAAGAGTTGGGAGGTTTTATTGAAACAATTAGGTCCAGGCAGGATAAAATACTTATTTCAGCAGACTATGTGATGGTTAGTAAACTGAGACGTATCTGTGTGTAGCAGGGTTGTTTTGGTAGTGATCGGCAGGTTGCTGACATAGTCATGAGAAACTGAAAGTGCAGCATAAGGAGAAATCGGCAGAGAAATGCAGAAAGTATTTGATCAAAGACAGAGCAACCACAACCACTAATACAATGTTCAGTTCTTCTCTCAAACAGACAAAAAAATAAAAGGTAAATCCAAGCAAGCAACTTAAATGTGAATGCAAATTATATGAAACATGCTGCCCAATAACTGCAAGGTCAGCAGCAAGCATGCACTGTTTACAACGAAGAGATTGCAGAAGCCTGAAGCAAGTGAAAATTAGAGTCCATTAAGCAGCGCAACACTATTAACAATAGCAACACTATTGACCAGTTGCAAGAGAGTTCAAATATGATGTGCTGACGATGTCATTGTAGTCAGCATTGAAACTGACATTGAAGTCAGCTTTGTTTATGAGGATATCTTGTGCAACGGAAACTAGTGACTGTGTTAATGTTGCTTTATGTACAGTCGTGGCCAAAAGTTTTGAGAATGACACAAATATTAGTTTTGACAAAGTTTGCTGCTAAACTGCTTTTAGATATTTGTTACAGTTGTTTCTGTGATGTACTGAAATATAATTACTTCATACGTTTCAAAGGCTTTTATCGACAATTGATAATTATCAATGATAATTATCAATATGATATTTATGCAAAGAGTCAGTATTTGCAGTGTTGGCCCTTCCTTTTCAGGACCTCTTCAATTCGACTGGGCATGCTCTCAATCAACTTCTGGGCCAAATTCTCACTGATAGCAGCCCATTCTTTTGTAATAATTTCTTGGAGTTTGTCAGAATTAGTGGGTTTTTGTTTGTCCACCCGCCTCTTGAGGATTGACCACAAGTTCTCAATGGGATTAAGATCTGGGGAGTTTCCAGGCCATGGACCCAAAATTTCAATGTTTTGGTCCCCGAGCCACTTATTTATCACATTTGCCTTATGGCACGGTGCTCCATCGTGCTGGAAAATGCATTGTTCTTCATCAAACTGTTGTTTATTGTTGGAAGAAGTTGCTGTTGGAGGGTGTTTTGGTACCATTCTTTATTCATGGCTGTGTTTTTGGGCAAAATTGTGAGTGAGCCCCCTTCCTTGGATGAGAAGCAACCCCACCCATGAATGGTGTCAGGATGCTTTACTGTTGGCATGACACAGGACTGATGGTAGCGCTCACCTTTTCTTCTCCAGACAAGCCTTTTTCCAGATGCCCCAAACAATCGGAAAGAGACTTCATCTGAGAATATGACTTTGCCCCAGTCCTCAGCAGTCCATTCGCCATACTTTTTGCAGAAGATCAATCTGTCCCTGGTGTTTTTTTTTTTTTGAGAGAAGTGGCTTCTTTGCTGCCCTTCTTGACACCAGGCCATCTTCCAAAAGTCTTCGTCTCACTGTGCATGCAGATGCGCTCATACCTGCCTACTGCCATTCCTGAGCAAGCTCTGCAATGGTGGCACTCCGATCCCGCAGCTGAATCCTCTTTAGGAGACAATCCTCTCGCTTGCTGGACTTTCTTGGACGCCCTGAAGCCTTCTTAACAAGAATTGAACCTATTTCCTTGTTCTTGATGATCCTATAAATTGTTGATTTAGGTGCAATCTTAGTAGCCACAATATCTTTGTCTGTGAAGCCATTTTTTGCAACGCAATGATGGCTGCACGCGTTTCTTTGCAGGTCACCATGGTTAACAATGAAAGAACAATGATTTCAAGCATCAACCTTTTTTTAACATGTCAAGTCTGCCATTCTAACCCAATCAGCCTGACATAATGATCTCCAGCCTCGTGCTCGCCAACATTCTCACCTAAGTTAACAAGACGATTACTGAAATGATCTCAGCAGGTCCTTTAATGACAGCAATGAAATGCACTGGAATTTTTTTTTTCAGGATTAAGTTAATTTTCATGACAAAGAAGGACTATACAATTAATCTGATCACTCTTCATAACATTCTGGAGTATATGCAAATTGCTATTATAAAAACTTAAGCAGCAACTTTTCCAATTTCCAATATTTATGTAATTCTCAAAACATTTGGCCACGACTGTAATTTTTACGTGTATACCTACACGCACAGTTACTCACACATTACATTAAGAAAGTGCTGCTACATGCAAAACTCATATGACACAGACTCCGAAGACAGCAACGGCGGTTTTGGATGAGACCTGGGGGTTATTCCAGAAAGCAGGTTATGTGACATACCCGGGTAAGTTTAAGAGTAAGTTAATGGATATCCTCAACTTTTGGTTCCAAAAACGGAGGTAACTTTCTGGGTATGTTTGTAACCATAGCAACTTACTCTCTGAAAATAACCTGCTCGGTAGCAGGTTATGTTCCAGGGTAAGTTTGTTTCAGAGGTTTAATGAGCACAACGTGCGCTTTTGATGAAGATCCTGTGGATGTGGAGGCACAAATTATACAAGTTTTTTGCCGGGAGAGAGTTATAAGACCGCGTATTGATGTCTTTTAATTTCCTAATGATTATTTGAAAGAGTGTTATCGGTTTTCAAGGAAATCGTTAATTTACTTAATGCATCTCTTGAAACCTCATACTGCTAATGCTCAAAGTAATTAAACACATTGAGTACTGTTAACTTAAATAATTGCAGTTAGGTCAAATTAATAGACCTTTTTGAGTATTCAGAACTTTTTGATATTTTAAGTAATCATGAGTACGTAAGTAACAGTAACAGTCACCTTAAAATCCCACCAAGTAAAACTCTATAGAGCACCGGTGGCTCAGTGGTAGATGTTTCGCCTGCCATGTGAACGGCCCGGGTTCAATCCCCAGGCCGGCTTGTCTGATGTGGTGACAGCAGCAACAATTTATTTGATTTGCAACAAGTTCAACAAACTCAAAAATTTATAGTTCTCTTTACTTAAAATTGGAAACGTCATCACTTAAAAAATTTATGTAACTTATTACAGTGTACATAGCACTTCTGAGTTTTTTTTTGCGTCATGGCATTTTTTGTACAATGTGGGTAATGCAGAGCATGTGGGAAAGGCAACTGTGTGTGGAGCCGTTCGCACAGTATGTCTCGCACTTAAACACTTTTTACACACACCGATTAAGTTGGCAAAACTCAGAAAATTTGAGGTAATCAGTTACATCAACTTTTTAAAGTAATGATGTTTCCAATTTTAAGTAAACTATAATTTTTAAATAAATTGTTGTTGGGAATCAAATCCGGGTCTTTCGCACGGCAGGCGAAACACTTACCACTATAGAGCACTGGTGGCTCAGAGTTTAAGTTGGTGGAATTTTAAGGTGATGGTTACTGTTACTTACGTACTTACAATTACTTAAAATACTTACAATTACGTACTTACAATTACTTAAAATATCAAAAGGTTCTGAATACTCAGAAAAGTCTATTAATTTTACCTAATTGCAATTATTTACGTTAACAGTACTCAATGTGTTTAATTACTTTGAGCATTAGGGTTTACAGTGTATAATAAAAGGGAAGCCGATGTCAAAGGCGCTATTTAATACTCTCACGCATTCACTCTGTCTTTGCCGAGCCAACTCTTTTTCTGTAGCCGATGCAGCCGTATTGCTTTTTTTTTTCATTATTATTGGCTTGAATTCTTCATATGCTGCATTAAAACCTCCAACTCCGCCTCTGTGAAGTATGCCGCTCTCTTTTTTTCACTTTGATTTTCCATTTTGACTCGTAAAATTGGCGATCCATTGAAAATGTCTTTATGTGCATTAACTCTGGGTAACCAGTAGGAGGTTGATTAAACTTACTCTTCTCAGGGGTTTTGGAACCGACATACTCATGGTATGAGGGTTTGGGGTAAATCAACCCTGGGGTTAAGTTTTACCAACCCTGTTGGACTGACAAAGTGCAACGGTAAAAGGATTAGGAACACTTGTTCAATTTCTCATTAATACAATTATCTAATCAACCAATCACATGGAAGTTGTTTCAATGCATTTAGGGGTGTGGTCCTGGTCAAAACAATCTCCTGAACTCCAAACTGAATGTCAGAATGGGAAAGAAAGGTGATTTAAGCAATTTTGAGCGTGGCATGGTTGTTGTTGCCAGACGGCCCGGTCTGAGTATTTCACAATCTGCTCAGTTACTGGGATTTTCACGCACAACCATTTCTAGGGTTTACAAAGAATGGTGTGAAAAGGGAAAAACATCCAGTATGCGGCAGTCCTGTGGGCGAAAATGCCTTGTTGATGCTAGAGGTCAGAGAAGAATGGGCTGACTGATTCAAGCTGATAGAAGAGAAACTTTGACTGAAATAACCACTCGTTACAACCAAGGTATGCAGCAAAGCATTTGTGAAGCCACGACATGCACAACCTTGAGGCGGATGGGCTACAACAGCAGAAGACCCCACCGGGTACCACTGATCTCCACTACAAATAGGAAAAAGAGGCTACAATTTGCACGAGCTCACCAAAATTGGACAGTTGAAGACTGGAAAAATGTTGCCTAGTCTGATGAGTCTCGATTTCTGTTGAGACATTCAAATGGTAGAGTCAGAATTTGGCGTAAACAGAATGAGAACATGGATCCATCATGCCTTGTTACCACTGTGCAGGCTGGTGGTGGTATAATGGTGTGGGGGATCTTTTCTTGGCACACTTTAGGCCCCTTAGTCCCAGTTGGGCATCGTTTAAATGCCACGGCCTACCTGAGCATTGTTTCTGACCATGTCCATCCCTTTATGACCACCATGTACCCATCCTCTAATGCCTACTTCCAACAGGATAATGCACCATGTCACAAAGCTCGAATCATTTCAAATTGGTTTTATATATATATATATATATATATATATATATATATATATATATATATATATATATATATATATATATATATATACACACATATATATATACACACACACACACACACACACACACACACGATGGTCACAGAAATAACTTTAATCTGACAAAAGTAATAATAAATAAGAATTCTATGAATGTTAACCAATGAAAGTCAGACATTGCTTTTCAACCATGCTTCAACGGAATTATTAAAAAAAAAATTAATGGAACAGACCCGGACAAAAATGATGGTACCCCTAACTTAATAGTTTGTTGCACAATCTTTTGAGGCAATCACTGCAATCAAACGATTCCTGTAACTGTCAATGAGACTTCTGCACCTCTCTGCAGGTATTTTGGCCCACTCCTCATGAGCAAGCTGCTCCAGTTGTTTCCGGTTTGAAGGGTGCCTTTTCCAGACAGCATGTTTCAGCTCCTTTCAAAGATACTCAATAGGATTGAGGTCAGGGATCATAGAAGGCCACTTTAGAATAGTCCAATGTTTTCCTCTTAGCCATTCTTGGGTGTTTTTAGCTGTGTGTTTTGGGTCATTGTCCTGTTGCAAGGCCCATGACCTACAACTGAGACCCAGCTTTCTGGCACTGGCCAGCACATTTCTCTCTAGAATCCCTTGATAGTCTTGAGATTTCATTGTACCCTGCACAGATTCAAGACACCCTGTGCCAGATGCAGCAAAGCAGCCCCAGAACATAACAGAGCCTTTTCCATGTTTCACAGTAGGGACAGTGTTCTTTTCTTGATATGCTTCATTTTTCCATTTGTGAACATAGAGCTGTTGTGCCTTGGCAAAAAGTTTCATTTTTGTCTCATCTGTCCATAGCAGAAGCTTTGTGGCTTGTCAACATGTAGTTTGGCATATTCCAGTCTGGCTTTTTTCTGATTTGTTTTCAACAATGGTGTCCTCCTTGGTCGTCTCCCATGTAGTCCACTTTGGCTGAAACAACGACGGATGGTGCGATCTGACACTGATGTTCCTTGAGCATGAAGTTGACCTTGGATCTCTTTAGGTCTTTCTGGGCTCTTTTGTTACCATTCGGATTATCCATCTCTTTGATTTGTCATGAATCTTCCTCGTGCGGCCACGTCCAGGGAGGTTGGTTACAATCCCATGGATCTTAAATTTCTGAATAATATGTGCAATTGTAGTCACAGGAACATCTAGTTGCTTGGAAATGGTCTTCTAGCCTTTACCTTTAACATGCTTGTCTATAATTTTCTTTCGAATCTTCTGAGACAACTCTTTCCTTCGCTTCCTCTGGTCCATGTTGAGTGTGGTACATACCATGTCACCGAACAACACAGTGACTACCTGGAGCCCTATATATAGGCCCACTCACTGATTACAATATTGTAGACACCTGTGATGCTAATTAGTGGACACATCTTGAATTAACATGTCCCTTTGGTCAAATTATTTTCAGTATTTTCTAGGGGTACCATCATTTTTGTCCATGCCTGCCCATGAGTTTTTTTTTATATTTATAAAAATGGTTGAAAAACAATGTCTGACTTTCATTGGTTAAAATTTATAGATTTTTTTTTAATTATTACTTTTGTCAGATTAAAGTTATTTATGTGACCATTGTGAGTTTTTCTTTCATTGATCGAAGGGTACCGGCAATTTTGTCCACGTGTGTATATACATTTGTTGATGTTTTGGTACATCTGCCTGACTTCAGGGGGGTATTCCAAAAAGCTGGGTTAACTTACCATTTGGTAAATCTTAACCTCGAGGTATGTGGGTTCCAAAACTCCTGAGAAGAGTAAGTTTAATCAACCTCCTACTGGTTCCCCAGAGATAATGCGCGTGCAACGGTGCATACATAAAGACATTTTCAATGGACCGCCAATTTCACGAGTCAAAATGGAAAATCAAAGTGAAAAAAAGACAGCGTCATACTTCACAGAGGTGGAGTTGGAGGTTTTAATGCATCATATGAGGAATTCAAGCCAATAATAATGAAAAAAAAAGCAATACAGCTGCATCGGATAAAGAAAGAGAGTTGGCTTGGCACAAAATAACAGGCAGAGTATGAATGATGAAACCTTACCAGCATATCTACGCTGATGAAACCTTACCACCAGGATTGGTCTTGCTAGATAGTGCTGTTCTCGTGCTGGTTTAGCTGGTGAACCAGCATAACTGATGGAAGACCAGCATGCCTGCTGAAAAATCCAACATTGGCCAGCATGATTTATATGCTAGGCAACCAGCAAGGTAGTTAAAGTTGGTTACCATTTTAGCTCATTATTTTGTTTTTTAATAGTTAATACTCAAAATAATGTGTGATTTAAATACATGGACCTTGTGGTGTTATCTTTAAATAGATTTACATACAAGAGACAAAAACAATCCATTTACCAAAAACATGTAAATACATTAATTTACATTTATTAAATATCTGTAGGTAGGTAAAAACACAACACAAACCTTTTATATAAATGCACTTAAAAAAAGAAATTATACCAGCAGGTACAAACACGCACGCACACACACACACACACACACACACACACTAAGTAGATCCGATAATTTTCTTGCACATGTGGAAGATGTTAGGCGCTGTACAGGTTTCTGAAGCTCTACAGAATGTTCTGGACAGTGGGAGGAGTTTAGCTTTACCTCAGAACACACTGAGACTCCAACAGAGAACGAAGGGGGAGAATCCAGCAAGCTTTTACCATAGGTAAGTTTTTAAATCTTATATAATCCTTATTCTGATAATATAAAACTAATATTAATTAATTTTCTCACAAGCTTTTGCCAGTTTATGTGAAGCATTGTCATTTAATGTCACATACATGGTTTGGTTAGCATGTAGATAACACTGCTAAATCATGCTAACATAGTGCCTTATGTAGCTTAGCACAAACAGGTTAGCTCATGGTGGCTAAGCTAATGCCTTACAGTATGTAGATTACAGATGGTTGTCAGTATCAGCTATGGTGTAAATTTTTATAATATATTCACCCCGTTTTGGATAGTTTCATGTTATGGTAGCTATTTGGTTCAGTTTTTGGTTAGCTTATTACACTGCTATCTATAATGTTATTTAGCATAAACAATTTAGCTCCCATTGCCTAAAACACTGCCTTATGTAGATTACAGAAGTTTGTGATATTAAGGTGTGAATCGTAATGCAAAAAGTATAGATCGTTGTATAACATTGCAAAAGTTTGTGTTGTCTTTATGCATGGTCAATAGTTATTCATGATTATTGACAGTAATTTTATTATCATCATGCTTATGTTTCTTTTTGCTTTTTTAAACTGTTGTGACCATGAAAATGATCAGCCACCTGTTTTATAGAGACCAAATGCAAACAAGCAGGCAAGATACAGATGGACCATCACTATGTCATGGGAACCTCGACCACAACTGGGGTCTGGATTCGGGACGGATCTCTTCTATTTTTTTAAGAGGTTGACCACATGATAAGGCTTCACTTGTGACACACAACCAGCACATGGACTGACCTCATGCCAGGAATGTTACCACTGCTGGTCACAGGGTCTGTATGAATTACAAATCAGTTTATGGTAAACAGCCATAAACACCATGGAAATGCCAGGCACGCGATGTTCACTTAGTTCTTGTTTAACTCAAGACACACTTTTTGAGAGAGGCACAAAGATGTATGACTGTGTATAGGGTGTAAAGGTGGGCTTTTACAAACTTAACACCCGTTCTTCTTCATAGTGCACTGTTCCTGTTCCCTCTGTTTTACCCTGAATATCTGTTTGCATGGCCATATTTACAGTATGCCAAAAATGTGCTTTCTGGGTATCAGATAATCGGCGTCCCTCTTCCCTCAGTCCTGGACATTTACTTTGTACTAGGTGAAAGAGGTGATATTTATATGTTTATGAGTAAGAAAAATATACAAATGTCAGGACATGTCAGAACTACTTCAGGGCCCATAAACCTGCAGACCTCTAAATGAAGAGTGAGGGTGAAGCTCACTCATTTACACTACTGTGGTGTGAAAGTAACTGTGTGAAAGTGTCCCAGAGAGATTGGTCTCATGTTTTGTTTTTGTTATTATTTTTTTTATCAAAACCTATTTGCTGTTCATTGTTAAATTATCATATTGTTACAAATGTGCATATTGTATATATTGTTACATATTACACAATGTTAATATTGTTTGTGTTGGCCAATAAAGCAAATTGTATACTGATTCTGTTTTATATTTTACATATTGGATGACAATTTTCCATTTATTCTGGCTTTTATACCATACCAACATTAGATGGGGTGGTGAACAGCATAGTATCATGCCACTATAATGCTGGTCACCAGCATACCAGCAAAATGTATGCTGGTATGCTGTGGACCAACATCAGTAAAGTGACCAGCATACCAGCTAAATTTATGCTGGTCACCAGCATACCAGCTAAATGTTTGCTGGTCACCAGCATACCAGCACCAAAACACAACATATGCTGGCATAATGGTAACCAGCTATGCTGGTCTATGCTGTTTTTTTCAGCAGGGTTATTATACACTGTAAACCCTAATGATCAAAGTAATTAAACACATTGAGTACTGGTAATGTAAATAATTGCAATTAGGTCAAATTAATAGACCTTTTTGAGTATTCAGAACTTTTTGGTGTTTATTTTTTTTAGGTTTTTGTAGAAATTACACTTTTCAAGTTAGCTGAACAAATTTGATATTTTAAGTAATCGTAATTTCCATTTATTCTGGCTTTTATACCATACCATAGCAACAGTAACTGTCACCTTAAAGTTCCACCAACTTAAACTCTATAGAGCAATAGTGGCTTCGCCTACCATGCAAAAGGCCCAGGTTCAATTCCCAACAACTGCAGCATCATTTGATTTGATTTGCAACAAGTTCAACAAACTCAAAAATTCATAGTTCTGTTTACTTAAAATTTGAAACATCATTACTTAAAAATTTATGTAACTGATTACCTCAAATTTTTTGAATTTTACCAACTTAATTGGGTTTACAGTTTCATGCAAAATAATCAAAACACCCTTTCCGCATCCTTTTGACTGTTAAAACTGTCATTGTTCTTTCACAGTACATACCTTGGGATTTGCCGACAGATGAAGATCCTTCAGCCTCAATGCACGATCTAAGCAGTGCAAGAGTTTGTGTGCAGTTGTCCATATTTTAATTTTATTGTCTGACAGAATCTCAGTCAATAATTTAATTATATATTTTTGCCTTCCTAGTTGCCAGCAAAGGAGCTGTCTAAGGTCCATCTTCAAAAACAAATAAGAAAAAGTGACATGGAGATGGACCTTATACAGCTTCAAATGGAAGAGAAAAGGCTATCCATTAAAAAAGCAACACTAGAAATTGAATAACTGGAGAATCGGCTTAAGGTGAGAATGTGAATGAATGAATGTGTGAATATTAATCTGTTGCGTGTTAAAAGTGTTGTGTGTGTATATAAAGCAATGTAAAAATGCACACACACATTTTTTACTTTTTTTTCAGGAAATAAATAAATGAACTGCACAGCATTTAAATAATTTAATAAAAGTATTTTGACAAAACCTGTCTCTCAAAAGTCTTCCATCTCTGTTGTGTGCAGAGATTCTTAAGAACAAAAAAAAAAATAAAGTTGTTACCTGTACATTGATGCTATGAATCGATGAATTGAGCTTTAATATCATCAGTCATCAGTGTACCCAATTACATTAGGAAAGCATGAAATAGAAAGTCATATATGGAAGTGTGTGTGAGTGTGTGTGTGTGTGTGTGTGTACTGTATGTATGCATGTATGTATGTGTGTGTATATATACACACAGGATGGGCCAAACGTAGGGTTACAGTTACTTCATTATCTGCTTCACCTTCACACTCACGTTTTTTGCACTCTTTGAGCACTTGAGAGATTAAATGTTCAATGTAAAAATTTACAATATATGTAAAGAAAAGTTTAAATTTCTAATAAAGGAAAAATGTTTAAGAGTTAACTGTAACCCTACTTTTGTAACCCTATATATATAGTATGACGACATATTAAATATGTGTCATAGATTTTACTACAAAGGACAAACTGCCACTCTGTGGAATTCCTCTTTAATAACCCACAGAGGTTTATGGCCAGGGAACTGTACAAACATGTGTAAGAAGTGTTTAAGTACCAAACATACTGTGCGAACGGCTCTACACACAGTTACCGTTCCCATATGCTCTGCATTGTACAAAAATGCCTTGACGCGAATAAATGAAGTGCTACTGCATGTACAGAATGTTTTCTAAGCGCAGAACTACGGTTTGTGACATTTGCAATATGCGGTTGCAAGAGATGTGTTCATTAACGATTCCCTTAAAAACCGATAACACTCTTTCAAGTAATCATTAGGAAAAAAAAAAAGAAATCAATCAGGATCATCATCAAAAGTGCATGCCATGCTCAATAAACTTCTGAAACAAACTTACCCTGGAACATAACCTGCTGCCGAGCAGGTTATCTTCAGAGAGTAAGATGCTATGGTTACATACATACCCAGAAAGTTACCTCCGTTTTTAGAATTGAAAGTTGAGGGTATCCACTAACTTACTCTTAAACTTTGTATGTCCCCCCCCTCCCCACTGGTCTCAATGTTTTGGTTTTTGTATTGGTTTTCATCCATCATGTTAAAGAATGCACAGATCACCTAAAAAAGGCAGAGTAGTGGGTTTGGCACTAAACTGTTTAAACATCTATGGATTGAAAGTAATGACCAGGGTACATTTTCATTGTATCAGTAATAGACATAATTTTATTCAGTTTAAAATAGTACAATATTTTCAATACTCCACATGTAAACTGGACCTTTAATCAGTCTGATTCAGCTTAGTGAAATTGGTGAACTGAAATTACAGAATGTTCAATGTTAGATCAGACATATATTCCTGGTTTTCTAAACTGCAAAATCCTTAGTCTTGAATTAACACCCAGAGTGTTGATTTAACACTTTCAGAGTACATTTGTGACCATTAGGTCATATATAAACACTTGGGCCCGTATTCACAAAGCTTCCTAAGCCTAAAAGTTGCTCATAGTGATGAAATTCTAAGAAAAATCTTAGAATTATGTCATTTTCAAAAGATGCGGTCGGCTGGCGTCACGTGGTTCGGAGGAAACACGTGATAGTCTTCGGCCCTCCCGGCTGAGTGGTAGTAGTAGCCTTAATGTGGGAGCCCCCTAGTGACGGGGAGGAATTGGACACGACTAAATTAGGGAGAAAATCGGGGAAAAATCCAAAAAAAAAAAAAAAAGAATTATGTCATTTTCTTAGAATTTTCCCTTAAATTTAGGATTAAATCTTAGTAAAGATAAAAATTATTCATAAAACATTTTAGCCCTAAAAACAAGGTAAAAATTGTTAAGAGTAGAGAGGAGGACTTTTAAGAGACTTAACAGTTTCTATAGCAGAGGAAAAAATGGCGGAAAGAAGAAATATTCTCCAAACACTGAACGTAAAGCTAAAAGTAAACAGTGCTCTTCTGTCCAATTTGGTGTTCTTGTTCTTTTACTTTCTTCCATCTCTCTTGGATTGTTGACTACAAACCATCCAAAAGTGCAACAGACTGTCCTGCAATCATGTAAATTAGTAAAAGCTGAGCCATTTGCTCCCATCAATCTGAAATGGATTACAAGTAATAAAATCAGTTTAGTAAATAAATGTAAGAACTTAAATATACTAACTACTGTGTGGAAATTGGTTGTTTCAAAAGTAGACACATTTTTAACATTTGACTGTTTAATTATCTTATAAGATAATTAGCCTATACCAGAAACTTTGCATAAAGTAGTCTGTAGTCATGATTACACAATTTCATTATATACAAACAATATGATTTTACTGTCTGTTCTATTATCATGTATTCTATTTTTCACATTTCACATTTAGTTTGCTAATGGATATAAATATTGGGCTTTGGAGGAATGTAAAATAAACATATTAAACTATCAGAATCATATGATCTGTTACAATTGATTAGGTCTTTTGTGAGCAATGTTTCAACAAAGTTTAATCGGCTGTCTGCGTCAATAAACTGGATGACTTGGTTATTTCAATATACAGTATATAATAAAACACAAGCCAATTCCAGGACACAAATTTTGAAAGACTGATTCTGGGAGCATAAAGAATAATTTTCACACATGAATTCTGCTGTAATCAAAGTTAACGGAAGTCAAATGTAATATTAGAGTATGAGATTTATTGGCCAGAATTGCAAAAAAGCTTTTAAAAGTTGTTGGAGGAATATTGAGAAATTAAAGTGATGTTATTCTGTCCAGGGTAGGCTTACTTTTGTGGTTTATATGTAAAAAAAAAAAAAAAGTCATGTTTAAATAAAATTATACACTGCTCATTTTGATGAGGCTGCCAAGAGTACTATTGCTGGGAAACCTAATATGTGAAAACTAATATTTGTCATTCTCAAAACTTTTGGCCACGACTGTACATGTCTTGCCATGCACCAACTTTCAAATACACTCCATTTGAGGGCGTAAGTTCTTCTAGTGGAGGGAGCCCTGTCACTTAGAATGGTCTCAATTACGCTGGCTGGAAGTCCAGCATCTCTTAGTTGATCCCCTTCAGGGGCCAGAAGTGAAGGTTCCAGAATTCGGGCTGAGGATGAAATATTGTCCCCTGCACCTGAGACAGAAGATCCCTCCTCACTGGAATCACCCAGGGTGAGCCGTCGAGGAGTAATATTAGATCTGAGAAGCACACTCTGGTCGGCCAGTGGGGCGCTATCGATAAGAGGCGCAAACCCTGTTGACGGACCCTTGCCAGGACTCCTGGGAGCAGAACTATCGGAGGCAAACGCATAAAGGCATAATCTGGGCCACGTGTGGGCCATCGTGTCCAGACCCAGGGGAGCTGGAGGAGTCAGAGTGTAGTAAACGGGACATTGTGCTGCCTCTTGTGAGGTGAAGAGGTCCACTTCTGCTACGTAAAATCTTTCCAAGATTTGAGTGACTATTTCGGGGTGGAGTTTCCATTCCCCATGTGTCACAGTTTGTCTCGATAGCAAGTCTGCTCCTACATTTATGTGCCCCGGAATGTAAATTGCCCTGAGGGACAGGAACTTGTCCTGTGCCCAAAGCAGAACCTGGTGCGCTAGCTTGTTCAAGTGACGCGAGCACAGTTCACCCTGGCGATTTATATACGAGACTACCGCAGTGTTGTCCACCCGCACTTGGACATGGTAGCCTCTCAACTGCTGGAGGAAGTGTTTCAGGGCCAGAAACAGAGCCATCATTTCGAGGCAATTGGTGTCCCTTTCGAGAAGATGACCTCTCCAGCTCCCTTGTGCTGGACGGCCATCCAAGACCGCACCCCAGCCCATGAGGGAAGCGTCTGTCATTAGCATCTTGCGACAACAAGACGGACCTAAAGTGGGACCCAGTCAGAAACTGGGGTCTGAACCACATAGAAAGGGTACGAAGCCCCCGGCGCATAACCCTTATTAGCCTCTGGGGATTGGCCCTTGAGTGAAATCCCCTGAGTAACTTTTTGGCCTAGCTTGTTTTCCTTCAGGGTGTTGGAGGATGTGTTCAACATGAGCTGGAAACAGCTGTGCCCGCCTTGTGATCGAATCCCATGTGACACCCAAATATGTTGTCCTCTGAACAGGAAAGAGAACGCCTTTCATAGCGTCGAGTCTCAATCCTAAAGAATGGGGATGAGCTACGACGACATCCCGATGTCGAAGCGCTAGCTACTAAGACTGAGCCAGGATCAGCCAGTCGTCTATACAATTCAGAATACAGATGCCCTGGAATCATAGAGCCAGAGCTGCATCCGTGCATTTTATATATGTGTGGGGTGACAGGGCTAGGCCAGATGGAAGGACCCGATACTGCTTAGCTTTGCCCCCAAAAGCAAACCTCAGGAAACTCCTGTGTTGTGGCAATATTTCTATATGAAAATATGCATCGTTCAGGTTGACAGTCACAAACCAAACCTCTGGTTGAATTTGAGAAACAATAATTTTGGCTGTCAACATTTTGATGTTCAGCCCAAGAAGATGTAAAATTGGACGCAACCCCCCGTCTCTCTTGGAAACCAGGAAATACTGACCTTAGTAGCCTGTCTGGCAGAGGAACATGTTCTATGGCCCCTTTTCCCAACAAAGTCTGTAAATGCCAAGTCAGCAGATGCGCTTGTTCCGGTTTCATGGAAGTGGAGACCACGCCATTGAAAATGTGGAGGACGATGTGCAACGGAGGGGGGGGGTGTTAGGTGTCTGGCATCCTGAAACAAGCCAGGAAGGAACCGAGCACCTAACATTTCACTGGAGGCCGCTGCTTCCCGAAACACCAGTGGAGGCGGAGATTAGACAACGGCCCCCAGAGGGTGCCAGGGAGGAGTCTTTATCCTTTATTGGAATTTTTACACGTCCCTCCCTGGGGGAGACACCCTCATGGACCTGGTCACGTCAACCTCAGGACTTCCTTTTTCGCAGAGATGATGCTCCTCAGGTCCGGTGCTTTTTTTTCTCTCTCTTTTTGAGCACAGCGAGTCCCTTCCCTGTCTCTACGAGGGGGTAGCTCCTCGCCACACTCTCCTTCTGCGCCTCACACCTCGTGGGGACCAGACCTGACCGGGACTGGGTGGCCGACAGTCCCAACTCCTGAGCACGGCAGGGGAGAAACCTCACAAAAGGTCTGCTCATAGAGCTTCGCCTCCCAAAACCTAGTGGCGGCGGTGTTTACTGCGTCGCCAAGGGGCCCGAAGGTGAGAGGGAGGGCATCAAGGAGGAAAACACAATCCCTGACCTTGATGCCCGTGAGGTTAAGTCACAGATGTCTCTCCGTGGTGACCGCTGCAGCCATAGAACGGCCGATAGCGCGGGCCGACTGCTTGGTGGCACGGAGAAATAAATATGTGGCTCGGCATCGTCGATAGACCCGCCAGTGCTCAGAACTCTCAGCAGCTGAGCCTGGTATGCCTGCAAAACTGCCATGGTGTGCAGGGCAGCACCAGCCTGACCCGCTGCCTGAAAAGCTTTCCCTACCAACGAAGATTTTAGTCTACATGGCTTGGTGAGCAGTGGGGGCTTTTTCAGGGAGGATGAGCTCCCAGGAGAGAGAAAGCCCGCAAGCGTCTCTTCAATCTGGGGTATCATCATAAAACAGGGTATGAATAAGGCTCCTCGTCATGGAGGTCACCAAAAAAGGGGAGGGACCCTCATTGATGCCCCTACCCTGGCCACCTGACAAAAACCTGTCTTCTAACTTTGAGCGCTTGGGGATTTTTTAAATATGATTTATTTATTTATTTATTTATTGCGGCAAAGGAGGAAGTCTCTTCCACTTCTTCTGAAAAAGCACCGGAGTGTGCTTGAGAAGCGGAGGCTAAAACTTCCTGATTCGAGGAGAGCACGAGAGAAAGGGGGAATTCCATCTCATGTCTATCTGCCTCATCGGCACGCTATCTCCATGGAAGCAAGGGAGGAAGTCTCTTACGCCCCTTCACTCGAAGTGCCGGAGCGCGCTTGAGAAGCGGACGCTAAATTTCCTGATCCGGTGAGAGCGTGAGAGAAAGGGGGAATTCCGTCTCATGCGCATCTGCCAGATCGGCACGCTATCTCCATTGAAGCAAGGGAGGAAGTCTCTTCCACGCGCTTGAGAAGCAGATGATAAAAACTTCCTGATCCGGGAAGAGTGCGAGAGAGAGGGGAAATACCTTCTCATATGTACGCGAGCCCCAGGAATGCGCTGTGGCTCGCTTTCTTTAAAGAGAAACTGAAGCGCCTTAATAAGGGGTAGATCACATTGCTCGCACTCTCCTTGAAACCTAAGCACTCAAAGAGAAAGTCGTGGAGTTCGCCCTCCGAAAGAAATCTATCACCCGGAGGCACGCATTTCTTAACCAACTCTGCCATTTTCAGTAAGTAAAGTTTTGCTTTCCTACCGTGATTCTGTTGCACACACACACACGCGCAAACACAAAGCGGGCCTGAAGACAAAAAGATCTGAGGATGTTCCCGGTTCACTCCTATTTATAACCTGCAGGTGCACCTTATCGGGTGATGTCACCTGACTGAGGTTATAAGCCAAAGTATTCTGCGTTTTTGATACACAGAGGCTCCACAACCAGAGAACAAAGAAATGTTCCCATAGTGTTTTCACGCAGCATCAAGTGTAGCTTTTGAAAGGGAACTGAATTTTTTTTTCCATAAACACAAGAATTCTTTACATCCACTGTTCTTTTGGATGTATATATTTAAAACGTTATAAGCAATTTACACTGTGATCACAGAAACATAATGATTCATTTAAAAGTAAAATGCATTTATTTACATCCCTGGCAGTGAGTAAAATCAAAAGATTAATTCATGTCATATCTGTTCTCCTGCTAATAGCCATTCCTGTATGCTGTTTTCTAGAAATTAGCCATTTTCTGGTCCACAGTTTAGTTACAATGTGTCCATTTTCATTTATGTTTGAGAAATGTGAATGATCTCTCTCTCTCTCTCTCTCACTCACACACACACACACACACACACACACACACACACACACACACACACACACACACACACACACACTTTCTGTACTACTGACACTAATACAGTGTACTAATACTATTTGTAAAGCTAAGTTTGTGCTCAGAATTATTGTTTGCTTGATAATCACTGTAAAAAAACAAAAAATAAATTAAACCTTATACAATTCTGTCTGCTTAGCGACATTCTGTCCATTGTTAAAAGTGCTTTCCAAACAAAATGTACTTACAAAAACAACACAAAGCAGGTTGTTAAATAGTCTTTACAGATTGCAAATGAAATTCAACTCTAAAAATTCTTTTATGCAGAAGTTTTTTGAAACTTTGATTAATCTGTTCAGTTTTCATTCCATATATAATTGGATGCAGGAGCGGTGGGATCAGAATAAAATGTACAGATATGAAAACATTAAGGTCTTTTTGAAGATAATCATTTAATCGATTATATATTACAGAGAAAAGAGTAGCCGATGAGAAATTGATAAATGTGATTAAATGTGGGAGACAAGTTTTTAAAGCCTTTTTCTTGGCATTTGCTGATGTTTTTAAACTAACAAGTAATATTTTTACATATGACATAACCACAAATAACAAAGGAAAAACAACAAAGATAACTACCAAAACCATACCATACAGGTCTGCAAATACACTCTTAACACAGGAAAGGTTGACAACTGCCAAGTTATCACAAAACAACTTGCTTATAGTGTACCTACACAAAGGCAGACGTGAAGTAAGGAGAATTTGTGTGCCTATGAAACAAATTGGGAAAATATAGGCTATTCCTAGGAGTGACCTAACTTTGGTCGGTGTCATTATATTGTGATATTGCAATGGTTTACAAATAGCAACATATCTGTCATATGCCATAACCATTAATATTAAATATGCACATGCTCCATAAATATTTACACAAAATATTTGAAACAGACAGTTTTCAAAGGAGATTAATTTCATATTATCAAGAAGATGGTTCATGATGTTAGGCAGGACTGCTGAGCTTCCAATAAGTCCATTCAATGCCAGATTAAATAGAAATATATACATAGGTTTGTGAAGGCTTGTGTCAAGGTAGATCACCAGTATCAATAATACATTTGCAAAAAGTGTTGCAAGATAAGTCAACAAACTAACAAAGAAAATTGAATAACTGAGTGGCCCAGAAGGTCCATAAGCCACAACAAATAAAGTTATATTGAAATTCATCATATTTACTGACTATGAAATGACATAAAGGAGATGACAAAAAAGGTACATTCTAACTAAATGCATTACTCTTAAAGTGATTAAAAAGGTATTAAAATACACAGAGCATACCTTGAATTAGTTCAGACCTTGCTGTCATGAGGTAAGATCTTGCTGCCTGACAATTTTCTAAACTGTTCACCAGAAAGTTTATACACTGATCAGACATATGGTAACATTAACACCACCTGTCTAACATTGTGTATGTCTCTCAAATGCTGGCAAAACAGCTATTACCTATTGGACTGTGGACTTCATAATTTATGTAAAGGTGCACTGTTATGTCTGGCACCAAGACAGCAGATCTTTTAAGTCCTGTATGTTGTGAGGTGGGGCCTCCATGGATTAGACCTGGTGCAATCTTTTCCCCAGGTAAGTGATATACATGCGCATAGCCATCCATATAATGTAAAAATAAAATTGATCGATTAGACAAGGCCACCATCTTTCATTGCTCCACTCTCCAGTTCTGAAGGCCACATGCTTATTTTCGGCCTCAAAACATTTTTCTCTCATGGCATGAAGTACACAGGAGAGCCACTTTCATGCAGAGCTATGTAGGCAGGTTAAAGGGAGTAAAAGTAGAAAAAGAAGAAGAAGGGGAGGATAAAAAATATCTAGGACTTGATGGCCGCCCCTTCCTACAATCCTGCTGTCTGACATGTAGTCTATCAGACACAAGATAGATGAGCTGGAAGTGTGGGTTAAATGGAAACCTGAAATTAAAGAACTTTTTCTTCTTGACTTCTCTGAAACATGGCTAAGTGTGTCAGACTGGAATGAGGGCCTAAGAATAAGTTTTTGGAATGAGGATATAATGAGTGTCAAGATGGCACCGGTGAGGTTGGCTGCCGTCACGACTGCTTCGACCTATTTTACCTTGTTTATGCTTTTTAAGTTAATTTTCAACAACTTTAAACCAGCTAATTCATCTCCATTGAGTGCATTAAGTACGATAGAGATACTCTTATTTAAATTGGTTTACAATGTACTCACAATTCAACGTTTTTAACTCCGGATCCGAGCTGGCCGAGTGAGAGGGAAAACAAAGGACGCGACGCAAAGCGGCGGCCCCGAGGGAAATGAGCCGGCGTCAGGAACAGGCTGAGACCCCATGCACACCGCACACCTCTTCCTAGCATCCTGCTCGCCAATGTCCAGTCACTGGAGAACAAACTTGACCTCAGGGCAAGGATAAAGTTCCAGAGAGACATTCGGGACTGCAATCTCCTCTGCTTCACTGAGACATGGCTAAACCCAGCGGTACCGTCATCCAGCCGGCCGAGTTCTTCTCGGTTCACCGCATGGACAGGACATGGATAAGGGATAAGGGAAGATAAGGGGAGGCGGCGTGTGCTTAATGGTGAACAGCAGCTGGTGCAGCAGCGCGAGCGTTGTTCCTCTTACACGCTCCTGGTGCCGTTTATATTCCACCACAAGCGGACATGGACACTGCCTTATGCGAGCTGCATGAGGCACTCACACAGCACCAGACACAACACCGGGACGCTGCGCTTATTGTGGCGGGGGACTTTAACAACGCCAACCTCAAAAGCACAGCGCCAAACTTTTATCAGCACATCACCTGCTCGACCAGGAGCGAAAGGACACTGGACCACTCTTACACAACAGTCAAGGACGGCACAATCTTGTCCACCGTTTGAGAAATCTGACCATGCGCACTCGATGACGCACTCGATGAAACAGCTCTGTTAACATCAACGTGTTTACGGAAGCAGTTGTGAGTTTCCTCGGAAACTAGCGGATGATACCGTACAGAAAACGACCATCAGAACGTTTCCCAATCAGAAGCCATGGGTGGATAAAACCATCCGCGACGCTCTGAGATCTCGCACCGCTGCCTACAACGCGGGACTTGCGTCGGAGGACATGGACCTGTACAAGTCTGCGTCATACAACGTTCGGAATGCAGTGAAAGAGGCGAAGCAGGGCTACGGAAGGAAACTAGAGTCACAACTCCAACAGAGTGACTCTAGGAGTCTGTGGCAACAACTAAGAACAATAACGGACTATAAAGCACCAACATTCGGTATGACAAACGCGGACATGACTCTGGCAGATGAGCTGAACACCTTTTATGCTCGTTTCGAGGCTGCAGCTAAAGATGCTGGCAATACTAATGCTAGCGGTGCTAATGGCTGGAAGACACTGCCAGCACCAGAAACGCCTTCATCATATCTGAGCATGACGTGAGGAGAGCCTTCAAGAGAGTAGACACCAGAAAAGCAGCAGGACCAGATGGCGTCTCAGGTAGAGTCCTCAGAGCCTGCACAGACCAGTTAGCACCTGTGTTCACAGAGATATTCAACATCTCCTTATCTCAGTCGGTGATCCCCACATGCTTCAAAGAATCCATCACACTGCATGAACAGAGGTGTATCTGTACTAGGAAACTCCCGTATACATCACTGATTTTCGGAAGTATCTACAAGTACCACTGACCGTATACATCAAATTCCACTAAGCTAGGATACTTCCGGATTGATACCAATTCGGATGTATCTCGCTGAGAAATCCTTCCATGGTACAGCCATTTGTTGCCATAGCAAATAATCCACTCAAGGATTTTGTCAGGAGACCTTCACACCTCAAGCCCCATTTGCATTTTACACCTTTGCACAACTCTGCTCTTCCCTATTGGTTTATTTACCTCTACTTTGATTGGTTGTTTTTAAAATAAATAAAAAAAAACACTCCTAAAACTCTGACATCTATTGGGACATTACCCAGCTCATTTTTATTTAGCCCAACCCAAGCCCTCATAACTTAGTGACTTGATTGGTTATTGGGCAGGTATGTAGATAGATCCTATCCACCCCACCCCAACAGTACTATACATCCTCCACATCCTTTAAAAAATGACAATAGAACCGATTTATTAAAATCAATAAGAATTTTTTTAATTAAAATCAAATCAAACACTAATAAATATACAAAGCAAAGAATAAGTGGTAAAAAATTAAATATGGAAATGAACAAATGTGCATTTATGAAGTTGCAATTAAATTGAAAGCAATACTAAAATAAACATGCACCAGTGCTTGTTAGATGTACAAAATAAATGTCCTTCTAGCTCTGTCCCATTAGATATTACACGCTGATGGCATGGCACGCAATGGCATCCTCCTCATCAGACATCAGCTCCAGCATTGCAGTCTGCCACAGTTCTCTCTCTGCATCTGTGTGAACGACTCTACACCTGGACTCCAGCAACTGCAAAACACACCATACGTTAACCCCAAAAAACACTCAGAAAAGTACTAATGTAATATATAGATGAATTTGTACACTGACTTATCTTTGTCGTTTTTTAGCCCCTGTCTTAATAGAGTCTCTTAGCTGAGACTTTCCTGGCCGAGACAAAGAGTCTTTCCTCTGAAATGTCTCATAGTAAGTCCTGTAACATGCTGGATAAAAATAAATAAATAAAAAATCAGATAAGTGACAGAAACTATTCAAATTATTAGAGGGACAAAAATAAAGGGACATGAAAATAAATATAATAACAATTTCTGATTACCCTTCATATACTCAGGGTCTGCATCTGCAAAAGTCATCTTTAATTCCTTCAGCAGATACTGTATGTCATCACCGCCTGATCATGAAGTAAACTTTTCTGTGTGGAAAGAGAGTCGTGTCATTAATTACATTTAAAATGATTATGTAAAACCCACTACATAGCAGGTAAAAAAACAACATTCTTACCCAGTTTGTGGATCGTATTTATGTGGGTTTTCTGAATAATGGAGACTCCTTACAGCTTCCTGTAATGTTAAATTAAAAACACTTTAATACATACATTTGTAAACAACATCGTATAATTCTGACATGACAAACTGTTAAATATGCTGGACACCTACAACAATGCAAGTAACAAAAAGTAGTTGTGTAGCCAAGTGCTTAGGCTAACTTGGCAGCGTATAATTTACTACTGTATTGTCAGCTAACATAAAGCTTAATTTACCGCAATGCACATGTGATGCGCCCTCTTAGCTCTTCTATTCACATGGCTTGACTCTTCATGCGGTCTTCACTGATCAAACTTGCGCCCAAATGCATCAAGACACTGGATAGCCTCTTTGAGAAGAGCAGTGTGTGCAACTTGCTTCTTTTTCAAACTCTCAAGCTGAAGAGACAAAGGCACACCATGGCCAATCCCCCCACCCGGCTATGATACGAAGGACAGCACCTCTTTCTGCTAGTCATTAACATACAAAAGGGCCTTTACACCTCACAGCCATCACCTCTCACTGCTAGCTGTGAGGACTCCTAGAAAGTTTCACCGATTCCCATATACATCCACATACATGAGGTATCTGGTCGTTTCACAAAATTTCCTTTTGCATTCTTCATTTCCAAGCACTCTGCCTCAGACATCTGGCAAACTTAAAGTTTAGCAGAGATTTCCCATACCATATTTTTCTGGATACAGCTCTTTTCATGCAGTGTCATTGTTCCTGTTCCGAAGAAACCACATCCTGCTTCCCTCAATGACTATTGACCTGTAGCCCTCACCTCACTGGTGATGAAGTGCTTTGAGCAGCTGGTCAGAGACTTCATCATCTCTTCACTACCCGACACACTGGATCCACTTCAGTTCACTTACCACTCAAACCGCTCTACAGATGACACTATCACTCATTTTCTTCATACATCTCTCACTCACCTGGACAATAGAAGGGGGAATTATGTTAAAATGCTTTTCATCGACTACAGCTCAGCATTTAATACCATAATTCCCTCCACACTCACCACCAAGCTGGAGCACCTGGGACTCAGCTCATCTCTGTGCCAGTGGATCTCCAACTTCCTAACTGGCAGACCATAGGCTGTAAGGATGGGTGAACATGTCTCAGCCTCCCTCATGCTCAGCACTGGAGCCCCCCAGGGTTGTGTTCTGAGCCCCCTGCTGTACTCACTGTACACACACGACTGCGTGGCCACTACCAACTCCACCACCATCATCAAGCTTGCTGACGACACCGTCGTGGTGGGCCTGATCACTGACAATGATGAGATGGCCTACCTGGAGGAGATTGGAAATCTGGAGCACTGGTGCCAGAGGAATAATCTCCTTCTAAACGTCAGCAAGACAAAGGAGTTGATAGTGGACTTTAGCACAAAGCAGGATAGGAACTACCAGACCCCTGTCATCGACAATAGCCTGGTGGAGAGAGTTGACAGCTTCAGATACCTCGGTGTCCACATCAGGCAGGACCTGTCATGGTCCTGTCACATCAAGACCATGGTGAAAAAGGCCCGACAGCGTCTCTACCACCTCAGACGCCTGAGAGAGTTTAGACTGCCCTCCAGTGCTCAGGAACCCCTGCACCATAGAGAGCATCCTGATGGAAACATCACAACCTGGTTCGGGAACAGCACCATGCAGGACAGATGAGCTCTACAGATGGTGGTGCGATCAGCTGAGCGCATCATCCACACCGAGCTCCTTGACCTGCACTCAATCTACAACAAGCGGTGTGTCATGTGTCATTGCGTGGTTATCCTGCCTACTCGCATTGCTTCTGCGTTTTGGTTTACCATCCACGCTACACGGGCTAACTGCTAAAGCTTCTGTGCTTAGCCTCCGATAGCTCGGGACACGGTGCTGGACCAAGGCCAGGAAGATCATGAAGGACCTCAGCCACCCCAGCAATGGACTGTTCTCTCTGTTGAGGTCAGGAAAGCGATTCCGCTTCCTGAAGACCAATACAGAGAGACTGAGGAGGAGCTTCTTCTTGCAGGCGATACGGTCTCTCAACCAGCACAACACATAGTACTGACCCACTCTACACACCCACACTCATGCTTCTTGCACTCTCTCTGGACATTTGGGACAATCATCGACATAAGTGGTCACTGCACACCTTCCACAATACTATTTATTCTATTATGCACAGGTCACTTTAAGTATGAACACTTTACAGCATACTTGCACACCCCCTGGACATTTCTATTTATACTCCACTCCTTCCCACACAAAAATTCCAAATTCTATATATATTTTATATTTTTCTATATTGTACACCTGGGTTTTTCTTATATTTTCCTTATATTGTATATTGTTTGGTTTTCTTATATTGTATATTTGTACTGTCCAGATATTTTATTCTTAGGTAAATCTACTTCTTTTTTCTTTTTTATATTTATTTTCTATTAATAGTCTTTATTTTAAGGTCAGGGGCAGTCGCCTAAGCATGTATGACTGTGTATGTGACAAATAAAATTTGAATAAGGGTTTAAAAGCCCAATTTTGCTAGACCAGCCTTTTGAGATCACTAAGAAAAGCTGATCAGGAGAAGTGTGTATTTAATAAAAGGTACTATAGCAGTGGTGGTGAGAGAGAGAGAGAATATGTATTTCATATTATTTATATTCCCATTATTGTTACATCAGCAGTGGTGCACATTATTATAGATATATCTGCAAGCTAATAAGTCAGTTGCAGCTCAGTTGATGCTAACACCACACACACATATTGGAATCTATTTGCCAGAAGGCAACTACAAATATCCTTGGGGAGAATGTATGAATCGTACACAGGTTGTGACACTACAGAAAATAACACTGTCTTTGACTGTTATGGATCCATAAATGGTGCGTATAGATCCATCTTTAGGTGCTTTTTTATAATAAGTGTTTTTTTCATAGCTGTGTACAAACCTGTGCTTAGGTACATAGTACCAGAGGGAAGGATAATAAAAACTGCTGACACTATCTCATCTCTTCCAGTGTGCTTTCAATCTGCAAATTTGCAATGTTTTTATGACTCTTGTAGTGACAAAAACGGTATCCTCCTATGCAACATTCTGAGTAGACTCAGTTATTGCAACTCAGTTGTGACCCAAATAACAAGCCTTGGTTCGCAAAAGAATTGAAAAACATTATACATTAAAAAAATAAATAAATTCTTGTGATCCTCTGGAAATGTGAAAGGGCAACATGCGATACATAAAGAAAATTAGGAAATAACATAGCAGTGATCATTTAAGATAAGCCAGACAAGAAATGAAAACAAAGGCATCCATCAATCAGCATACCTGTGGCACTAGAAAACTCATCAAACTTTTCAAATCAGTGTGAATAAGGTAGTAGTAATTGCCAGATGCTTTCAATTAATTTTTTTCTCAGTTTGAAACGTCTTAGCTCATGTTTCCACGCTAAGGGAGCGACACACCACAAAATCTCAGCTGGTCCTGATACCATTTCTGGATGCACATTGCACTACTGTGCTGATAAGCTCAGTGATGTCTTTGCAATTCTTTATCAGTGGTGTGCAAGAAATGGACAGATACCTACAGTGTGGCAAACATCCACTATAATACCCATCTCCATATTAATAAATCCCAAGTATCTGAGTGAATTCTGACCAGTCACACTTACTGAAATGAAATGTGTTTTTTTTTTTTTTTTTTATGAAAAAGATGAAATCCTATCCCAAATTAATGGCAAACCAATGGCAAAAAAGCTTTTCTTTCTTGACGGCAGTTACAAATACCTGGAACAGTTGTATGTGAGATGTTTATTTGTGGATATCCGTTCAACGTTTAATAATATGCAACATATGTTTAAATGTTTTAACAGACAGTAGGTTTCCATGAATGGATACATGTCCAGTGTCACTACCAAGCTCTGGTTCTCCCCAGGGCTGTGTCATCTTTTAATGTATACAGATAACTGCAGACTTATCAGAAAGGCAAGTTTGTTATAAAATTAGCTGATGGTACTACTGTACACATCTAAAATTATTTGATTACAATTTTATATCTAAGCACTTGGAAAAATGTTACAAAATTAATTAATTAGGCAACTATGTAGGCAACTATGAATCCTTTATGCTAAACAGGTGCTTAAAAAAGTAAATAAAAAAAATGAAATGCTGTAGGATGCCTATTGAGGATTAACACAACTTGATCGTTTGCACAAGTATCTTGTAAAAGGAAAAGATTTTTAGCAGCTTGCTGAAAACACTATGCAACAGCACCCAAATCAATACCAGTTTATCATATAGCAACATTGAATCTGAAGATCATTCTCATTATTTGCTTCCGTATTTTGGCCAATTTTAGTCCATAAATAAGGGGATTTAAAACAGGAGGCACTAACAGGAAATCCAATGCCATGAAATTTCGCAAACTTTGAGGAATAGCTGTGTAACCATACCGACTGTAAAACACATCAAACAACAAAGCAACAGCAATATTAAACAGAGCAAGTAGATGTGGCACACAAGTCTGCATAAATCTGTATTTGTTCTCATTTGACTTTGTGAAGCTTCTAATCAAGTGAATGTATGAATAAACAATAAATACTGCGTGTCCAAAATAAACAACGATAATTATGTAACCAATCACATTGTTTACTATTGTAGAGGAACATGCCAGTTTAACAACAGCCCATGTTTCACAGTACATTTTTTCAATATTTGAGCCACATAGGGTTAGTCTTGCTGTTAACAGCACTACAGTAGCCATGCAAATAATGGGAGGAAGCCAACAAAAAATTATACATTTTACAACTTTTTGGTTGTTCATTTCAGAGTGGTACTCCAGTGGTTTACATATAGCCATGTACCTGTCATATGCCATTACTGTTAGAGTTGATACATCACATAAAGCAGATGAATAAATAACAAATACCTGAATCAGACATCCAGCATATGAAATTTCAGGAAACTGGGTCAGTAAATCATACAGGAATTTAGGGTAAAAGCCTGTAGTGCCATAAAGTGCATTTATACATAAATTACACAAAAATATGTACATGGGTTCATGAAGCTGCTTATTTATGACAATACATACAATTACAATAATATTGCACAACAAGATAACATGATAAACCAGTGTGGTCAATAAAAAATAAACATATCTGTTTTCCAAAGTTACATTTAATCCAGAGAGAGAGAGTACTAAGATGTTGGTAACATTATCTGTTCTGGATTGAGTCTATAATAGAAAAAGTGGGTTAGGTTCAATCAGTGACAACAGTGATATATATCACATAGTTACCCTTGCACAAAAAAACTAAGATCATGTATAATTAAAAAATATATATTTGTGGTTCTTTAACTACTACCAGATTAATATGATTGTGATCTTAGAGGCATTACATTATCTTCCTAAAAAGTAAATGAATAAATAAATAATGCCATACCATCTTGTGCTTTGCTGGTTCTACCAATGAAGTAATTATTGGATTGTTTTATAACCTGCCTTGCCATCCTTCTTAGTTACAATTCTCTTAAGACTCCAGAAGTGAAAAAAGTATGCTAAGAATATTAAATCCTAGAAGGCCAAAGCATACCTAAGGGTACTTGTAGCCAGACTAATGACTAGGATACTTGAAGTTTGCTATTTTGGAACAACTCATTTTGTACTAAATGCATTTAAGTTGTAATTAAATTATACAAAAGCACAATTTTAATTGTACTTTTGTGCGCTAAACTGGAATACCTAAGTATACTTAGTACACTTAAAGTATATGGCTGTGTATGTACTAACATACATACCTGAAATTAATGAAAGTAAAGTGCATTACAGCAATTTTTTGCTGTTACAAATGCACACGTAATGTATAATAATGACTATATTTGTCATGAATTGGGGTGCGAGGCATAAACGCAGAAGTCCAGGTTTTAAAGGAACGATGTTCTTTATTAACAAACAAGCCAGGGAAATCAAATAAACAAATACTTTATATGAAAACAAAAACAAAACACGAATAAAGACAACGGGAACCACGAACTAAACTCACAGACATTTACGGGGTGAAATCAACAGATGCAAGACACAAACCAGAACTGAAACAAGCTATTTATAATAAAACTAATGAGCAACTTGGTTCAGGTGAGCGCCCACGTCACCTGACCGAGGTGCATAATGGGAACTGAAGTCAAACAGAAAGGAACTACAAAACACAAAGTCTCTGGGCGCTAGGCGCCCTCTAGGTGTTACCCCTGACAATATTCTTATTGCAGCAGTAGCATGCTGTTGGCCAGCACTTCTGGCCATTCCCAAATACTATAAAAAGTACACTTTGTGGTTAACAAAAATTAACTTTCTTTCAGCCACTCCCATCACCAGGTTACCACAGCAGACCATCCGATTTGCACACAGCTTGGCACAGATTTGTACACTAGATGCCCTTCCTCACAATTTTTCTAACTGGGCTTGGGAATGGCACTGCATCCAGTGACTGGATGGGATGGGGTGTGGCAACCACAAAGCAGAATAAGTAACCACCGACTAACACCTGAGTCAATAGTTTTTCTTTCTCTCTTTTTCTTGTGCTGCAGGATTGTAATCGTCTCACATGTTGAGTCTCCACGTGAGTGCGTCACTTGTATAGTCAGCATCTGTGAGCGTGTACTGTCTCCTGTAACATTGTGTGTGTGTGCACGCGCTTAAAGCATTTTTTTTATTTTCTGTCCAACTGTAGTGACTGTTCTTTGGTAACTGTACTGCAACAGAGGCCAATCAATCAATCAATCAAGAGATCAATCTGGTTAAGGACAAAGCAATTTCACATTTCTGTGAAATTCTCAAAAGTAGGCAAAAGTAAATTAGAGAGGTTCCTTATCAAAGATTCCAGTTTTGTGTGTGTAACACAGTACTCCCACTCCTCGTCCTCCTTCTTCTCTCGTCTTACACCAGCCACGATGTCATGATTTTTCGACCTGATCCCAGGCACCACTCCAACCAAGAGCAACCTATACTCTTTGTTGCCCCAAGGAATGTGAAGCCTTGGACCAGTACATCGCTGAGTCCTTCCTCCTCCTCTGTGGTGGCCGGCTTCTTCTCTGTGGGCAAAAAATATGGCTCTCTTGTCCATGCATAGATTATAGGCACCTAAACATGACCTGGTGAATCTATTTGGTCTTACTAATGCCCCCACATTTTCAATGACATACTCAGGGACCTCAACTCATCGATGTTTGTTTACCTGGACAACATCCTGATATTCTCTCAGGACCTGAAAGAACATCTAGACTACATACATTCCATACTATGTCCACCACATTTCTTAGATGTATTCTTGGGCTTTCAGGCATCAAGACCATCAAGCTCCAAGCTGCCACAAACTGGCCACGCCCACCTCATGGCCAAGAGGTTGCCAGGGTTTGCTAATTTCTACCATCGCTTCATCCAGAGCTACAGCTTTCTCAGGTCCTGAAATGGGCGCACAGCCTCAAATTTACTTGTGACCCTGGCTCAGCTTGAACCCTGGCACAAGTCCAGCAGTGTTTTTGGTGGTCCATGCTTAAGGAGGATGTCTGCAGGTTTGGCAGCATGCAACATCTGTGCAAGGTGCACACATGTCAACACGACCCCAGCAAGCCTCCTCAGATCTCTGATCTCTGCCTATCCCATACTGCCCTTGTTCCAACATTGCTCTAGTCTTCGACAGAGGGTTACCCACCTCTGATGGCCACACCTGTATTATGACTGTGGTGGATCGGTCCTTTAAAGCCGCTCACTTCATCCCCCTCCCAAAACGTCCATCCACCAAGGAGACCGCCAAAATCATTATACTTCATGTCTTCAAGTTCCATGGCCTCCTTCAGGACATTGTCTCTAACTGTGGCTTGCAGTTCACCTCCCAATCTTGGAAGGCATATTACAAACTTATCAGGGCCACTCGTTGAACAGTCAGACAGAGAGGAATAACCAGTCCGTTGAGATTTCCCAAAGAAGCATGGCCTAATGGGATGTCTCCTCTTGGAGCAAGTTCCTGTCCTGGGTAGAGTACGCCCACAACTCCCAAGTCTCATCATCTACCTGTCTGTGCCCCTTCCAGTGCTGACTTGTGCATCAAGCATGCTTGTTTTCATCCCAGGAGGAGGAGGTCTATGTTCTGTCTGCCCAAACATTCATCTGCCGATGCAGAAAGACCTGGTTACAAGTCAGAAAAACGCTATTAAGCGTCAGCAGAGACAACAAGAGGCAAGCTGACCGCAGGCGCTATCAGGCGCCTAAAAACAGGGTGGGGCAGAGAGTCATGCTCGCCACCTGAGATATCCCCCTAAAGACCACCTCCTGCAAACTCTATCCCTGTTACATCGGCCCTTTCACCATCACAAAGATTGTTCATCCAAGTACTAGACCATGCTGCGGATCAATCCCACATTTCACATTAGCTACGCTGTCTCACTGCTTCAGTGCTGGATTATTGTGTGCCTTTTCTCACCTCAATTATTTTACATTTCTTGTTTCATGGCTTTCAACTTTGCCAAGTTTGATTTGTTTTCTCGTTTTCTTGTTTTTTGCATCTCAATTCAGATTGTTGCCTCACTCCTTGATTTCTTGGTTTTAATCTCACGCTTCCCTTTTTGAGGATGGCATTTGTTTCACATTTTTTATCTGTCACCCTGCTCTCTGATTTCTCAGTTTTGACCTCGCACTTCCCTTCTGACTACGGATTGTTTCATGTTTTTGTCTCTGACGCCCCACTGATTGATAAAGTTTGAGACAAATGTTGACAATGATTTATTTTAAAGTGACCGTGACAAAGCTTTTACATTTACACCCTGCTCTGAAAACCAAGGCGGGCTCTGTGGCAACTTTGCGCATATGTGATTCATTTGTGTGTGGCTCTCCTCTCTGCTCTGACTGCAGCCAGAACCTCTGCGGGAGAGTACGGTTAGACTGACCACCTGTGACGACCTGTCTACAATAACACCAGAAAAATCCATTAGATTTGTCGCTAGTCACTTTTGACAAAAAACAGAAGGTTTGGAAAGTTGCCAGATTTAGTGAAAAAGTTGTCAAGTTGTTTGACGTCAAGTTTGTTATATGACTCACGAATCACAAATCCTTCACTTCATTTACTCAGATTGCTTACAACAACATACATAAATACAAACTTAAAATTAGACTATTCAGTTGTTCTAAATAGTTGTTAGTTATTAACTGTAGGAACAAGTAGCTACACTAGTAGCTTGGTACTTGGTAGGAGCTTCACTACTAAGGTTTGAGGACATTTACAGGAAACGTTGTCTCAGCAGAGCACATAATATCACAAAGGACTTTTCTTACCCTGCTCATAGACTCTTTGCTCTCCTGCTTTCTGGGAGACGCTACAGGAGCCTCTGGACAAAGACAAGTAGGTTCAGGAACAGCTTTTCCCCCACAGCTGTTTCCTTGCTGAACTCTGCCTCCACCCAAGCACACACACATTGACTGGATACACTACCTTACCATGCACTACCTCTAACTGCTCACTACTCTACATGAACTGAACACTCAGGATTGCACCATTCATAACTGCTGCACATATTGTATAGAAATTACCTAACTCATTCTACTCCCAATTGCACACATGTATATAACCCTCACTACTGTAATATTATAATCATGGTATACAATATGTTTCTTCATCTAGAACCATTGCACTTATTGTACATAACCCTTTTCTGTATATATATTCATATGCATTTCTTTCTTATCCTGCCATATATTGTTCTTCATTGCACTTAGTGTATATAACCTTTTTGTATCACCCTTTACATAACCTGTAAAGTTACATATGTATACAGTATATACAGTTGTGGCCAAAACTTTTGAGAATTACATTAATATTGGAAATTGAAAAAGTTGCTGCTTAAGTTTTCATAATAGCAATTTGCATATACTGCAGAGTGTTATGAAGAGTGATCAGATGAATTGCATAGTCCTTCTTTGCCATGAAAATTAACTTAATTCCAAAAAAAACTTTCCACTGTATTTCATTACAGGACCTGCTGAGATAATTTCAGTAATCGAGTAATCGTCTTGTTAACTCAGGTGAGAATGTTAATGAGCACAAGGCTGGAGATCATAATGTCAGGCTGATTGGGTTAGAATGGCAGACTTGACATGTTAAAAGGAGGGTGATGCTTGAAATCATTGTTCTTTCATTGTTAACCATGGTGACCTGCAAAGAAACGCGTGTAGCCATCATTGCGTTGCAAAAAAATGGCTTCACAGGCAAAGATATTGTGGCTAATAAGATTGCACCTAAATCAACAATTTATAGGATCATCATGCACTTCAAGGAAAAAAGATCAACTCTTGTTAAGACGCTTCAGGGCATCCAAGAAAGTCCAGCAAGCGACAGGATTGTCTCCTAAAGCTGCGGGATCGGACAGCCATCAGTGCAGAGCTTGCTCAGGAATGGCAGCAGGCAGGTGTGAGCGCATCTGCATGCACAGTGAGGCGAAGACTTTTGGAAGATGGCCTGGTGTCAAGATGGGCAGCAAAGAAGCCACTTCTCTCCAAAAAAAAACATCAGGGAGAGATTGATCTTCTGCAAAAAGTATGGCGAATGGACTGCTGAGGACTGGGGCAAAGTCATATTCTCGGATGAAGCCTCTTTCCGATTGTTTGGGGCATCTGGAAAAAGGCTTGTCCGGAGAAGAAAAGGTGAGCGCTACCATCAGTCCTGTGTCATGCCAACAGTAAAGCTTGCTGAGACCATTCATGTGTGGGGTTGCTTCTCATGCAAGGCAGTGGGCTCACTCACAATTTTGCCCAAAAAAACAGCCATGAATAAAGAATGGTACCAAAACACCCTCCAACAGCAACTTCTTCCAACAAAACAGTTTGGTGAAGAACAATACATTTTCCAGCACGATGGAGCACAAGTGATAACTAATAAATAAGTGGCTCGGGGACCAAAACGTTGAAATTTTGAGTCCATGGCCTGGAAACTCCCAGATCTTAATCTCATTGAGAACTTGTGGTCAATCCGCAAGAGGCGGGTGGACAAACAAAAACCCACTAATTCTGACAAACTCCAAGAAGTGATTATGAACTAATGGGTTGCTATCAGTCAGGATTTGCCCAGAAGTTGATTGAGAGCATGCCCAGTCGAATTGCAGAGGTCCTGAAAAAGAAGGGCCAACACTGCAAATACTGACTCTTTGCATAAATGTCATGTAATTGTCGATAAAAGCCTTTGAAACATACGAAGTGCTTGTAATTATATTTCAGTACATCACAGAAACAACTGAAACAAAGATCTAAAAGCAGTTTAGCAGCAAACTTTGTGAAAAAGAATATTTGTGTCATTCTCAAAGCTTTTGGCCATGACTGTATATGCAACCTATTTATTATAAGTGTTGTAATGGAAATATCACATTTTAATTATGTATTAATTTGTAATTGTGCCTTGTAGACTATAGACGCTTTAAACTTGCTGAAGCTTAGAAATACAAAGCTGAGAATAAAACAGAAACAACCTGATTGTAATTGTCCCTGAATAAATGATAAGGTATGGACATCTGGTCTGGGTCAGATAAAGAGTTGAGAGTTTGAATGTAGAAACTTCATGTACGGGGTGTTGATTATGTTAGCAGAGAATTGTGTATAAAATGGGACGGCTGAAAGAAAGAGATCACCTTTCTCCATGCTGCAATTGTTTGCTGTATGAGACTGGTCCTTCTGCAGAAGTATAAAATAAAACCTTTGTGACTTTGCTCTTACCCAGTGTATGAATTGCTTGTCTTTATAATATTTACAGAATTTCCACCACAGTGTACAATATCTTCACACTGCATACATCAATATCCTTGCACTCTATGTACATAACTCTTGCTCTGTATATAATACCTTCCTATTGCACCCACTTATAATTAATTTGCTCATTGCACTCATTATATTACCTTCCTCACTGTATAATATTTACATATGCATGATATTGTAGGGTTTCAACTCTGGATTAGAGGTGAATCGAATCTTTTAGGATTCAGGTTAATGTTATTGAATTGAATTAAAATTTATAGAGTACACTTTATCGACTACCCGTCCAGCGTTTAGCACAATTTAGTGTATCTTACCAGTTCTGCTTATCATGTGGCCACCGATGATAACACAAAATCTAGTATTTAGCCATTATGAGCAAAGTAATGTAAGATCTGGGCAAATGTTTAAACTTTAAAATACATGACCAAGACAACAGTTCTTTATAAAGAAGCAAGAATTTATTGAACTAATCTACCTTACATGAAACTATGCTATTTAATCATTCACTCGCGCGCACACACACACACACACACACACACACACACACACACGCACACTTAAACAGTTTAGAGGGTGAAAGTTAATGGAGTTCTTCTAGTATGATTTACTGGAACTGAAAAAGTCACAAGAGCAGAGCCTTGGGGTTAATCTTACGGTTTAGTTATGAATCAAGCACCACTTTCAGCAAGATATGAAGCTATGTTTGTTTACTTGCGTTATGTTTCATTTTCATCTGGTGGTTCGCCTCGAGTGAAGGGAATCACGGCGTTGCTGATTGGTCGGTGCGCTGGGTTGAGGTGACGTCTTTCGGGAAAGCCCTCGGCGGCGTGTTGGTTGCCTGGTACCGATAATGACACTCTGAGACTTCTTCTGCGGGCCTTTTCGTTGCACGAAGTTTCTTTGCGTGTTGAGGAGAGCGGAATCTTCGATCACTGGATGGCACAGGTCAGAAGTTAAAGTTCAGGCGTTAATTGAGAGCGGAGCAAGTGAAGCATCCACTTGCTTCCTTCAGACGGCGTGACATTCAGAAAACGTGCAGAGGCTGCTTAGACCCTAGCTTTTTAATCACACGGAGAAGATCTGTCCCACAGTTGTTTGTTCCAATCAGAGATGGTTGGGGGCGTAGTCACACCCCTCATGGTTCCTTTTTTTCGTGCATACATTTAACCTGCGGTTTGCTCTGTCACGTGAGAGGCTCAGTGGAGTTTCAGTAATTTAGGTAAAGTGTATTACCATGAGTCTGGTACATATGACTAAGATTTCATGCACATCAACGTTCATTAAATATACAGAGCTTTCATTTGATACCAAACATCCCATGTCTTGCATACCCATTCAAACCTTTATCTATAGAAACTACTGTACAGGTTGACTACACTCCTTAAGTTTAGAGTAAACATGTTGAACACAACACAAAGACATCATACATTCTACATGTAAACACATATATAATTTTATATCTGCCCTAGTGGCATACTTTAACTGATTAACATACAGATCTGGCCATTAAGAATGCACACTTTTTCCCGGAGATCCAGCAATTGGGCGCGCGACATGCCGCAAGATCCCTCAAGCAACATTCGGGAATTTAAATAAATATGTTGTGCTTCACTGAATATCCGCCAGATGGCGCATAGAAGGGCTTTATCTAAAAGGCAGACAACGAAGAATTGTGTATGATTATTTAGCCTAAAACAATATTGTTTCCAATGCTGAAGCAAACATGAATTTTATTTTGATTTACAATAGATCATTTATGATGAATGTGCGCATATGTGCTTCATATTATGTTCATAATGATGAAAAGAGATGCCCTAAATTATGAGGCGCCGTATAGGGCTTAAATAAAACTTCACTGATGCACACACATGTGAAACATTTGCATACAGAAATATGAAACAGTCACACATTTATATATACTACTAACTGCTCAAACAACTACGTACGAAATGCGCGTACATATACACAAACGCTCCGTGAACATACACCTATGAGACGCACGCACATATACAGTAATTATGCAAATGTCCTTATTCGTGAATATGTTAACATGTCTTTGTTAAAACGTAAAAATGTGTCGCGGACCATCAGAAGACATGAATGAACAAATATAAACATGAAGTGCTTCAGGCTTTTTTATAAAAAATAATCATCTGGCTTTTTTGCTGTTTGTGTCCAGCATTAAATAATTATTTCATCCATTATTTGACCACGGCTGGAAATAATAGCTGGAATGTGATTGTGGATTTATGACAGAAATAAAGCTGTTAATCGGCGTGCATGGACCCACGGCTTGTACTTTCACTTTACAAAAGGTGCAGACATACATCGCCTCTTGCAATAATGCAGATCCAACATACATCACCTGTCCATAAATAAAAAGGAATATTCAAGCATATACGCAAAATGTATTTCACTTAAATATTACAGATTAAAACAAGGAAAGTAGACGGGCTGAGCTTCAATTCATTGTGATGCGGACAAATGGTCCAGGAAGGAAACGGGTTTTGTTATTTTACAAAATCTGAATATATTCAGTAAATTCATGAATTACACTCAAAGTATCAAATCCAACTATGAAGTCTGATTTAATTGATATCATTAAACATTTTATTTGTTTCTATTTATGTTTTGCTGGCAAAATACATTTTAGGCAGAAACGTCTGCTCGTTCTTGTTAATTCTTTCTAAACCCCTCAATTCTGCCAATTCCCCCATCAGTGAAACCAGTTTGATAACTTCACACCTATCATGAAAGAAAGGTGAGAAGAGGGATTACAGTAACTGGGGGTCTGCATGAGTTCACCTCGGAGTGCGCTGTCACGTTGTATTGAGCGAATAGACTAAAACAAAAACAAAATCATGTTTACTTCAGCATTGGATACAATATTGCCTTCGGCTAACTTTATAAAAATTATACACTTTGATATTCTTCGTCTTTTTGCACACGCGTGTGCATCTTTAAATTTGAACAGAAAATAATAATGGGCTGGTAGGCACGTTATTTTTTCATGTAACTTAAACCCCTGAATAAAGTTAAATATACACAATAAATTAATAGTTATGTTTGTTTTACATTTGAGCACTCGTGTAAATAGCTTTTTCATTGTATATACTACCATATCATATATGTGTCACGGGTCTAGTTGGTGGTAGTTGCCGGCTAGACCGGCTGATGTAGTGGCCGTGGGCAAATATGGCAGGCATGCACGCAGAGGGGTTCAACAGAAAGTGTCTTTATTTACAACTCAATAAACAGACAACAAACAAAGGAACCAAAACAACAAACTCTAAAACTAGGGCTCAGGAAAAACACAGGAACAAAAACTGAACACAGGGAACCAGGAGCTGACACAGGGAACCAGCAGCTGACACAGGGAACCTGACAGAAGGAAACATGGAGCTGGAGCTAACTAAAGACACATACGGGAACTAGAGACGAGACAGGACTGGACTGGAGAGACAGGCCTAGACATGAGACAGGACTGGCGAGACAGGGCTAGACAGGAGACAGGACCAGGGATACAGACTAAAGACAGGGTCTCAGGGAATAGACTGGCTGGGTTAGTGAGGTTAGTAGCTACATGGAATACTGGGGACACTGGATGCTGACCTAACCGGGTTAGTGGCTAATGGGGTTAGTGGCTAACCGGGTTAGTACTGACCTAGGGGACCGGAACACAAGAGACAAAAACTACAGAGACAGGCAGACATGAACAGTGACCTCTAGTGGAGGCTCCTAACAGTACCCCAAAATCCCCCCCCCCCCTAAAAATGCTCCTCCGGAGCGTTACCGTAGGTCCCCATTGTCTCGAGTCATTTCACCCGACTTACGACGCCGACGAGCTGGTTCACCGAGGAGGATGGGAAGGCCAGGCCATGTGTGTCTAATACTGTTTTATTAATATTTTACAACATTACATGCAGTTTGTAATTTACTTGCAATTCTACTTTTAAAATGACCTTTCCGTTTGGAGATGCCGTGCGATTATTAATTAAGAAATTAAATGGAAACAAAAGGAAACTGAAAACACAAAAATAAACAGCTCCACTGTCTCTACGCGAGAACGGACAGGCTCTGGAAACTAAAGCAAAAACTTGTATCCTCTCAGGGCTTATGCCATTACCGAGGATTTATTGGAGAGAGCGTTTGAGACAGACAGAGGCTTGGGTTTTGCCTCCGCCTTTTAACAGCGCACTTGTCTGGCAACCACGTGTATAAATGGCCGATCTGGTGCCGATTTAAGCACGGGTCTGCCCCTCGCCAGAGCCAGCCCGTCTTTTCTTGTTTTAATCTGTAATATTTATTAGAAATATATTTAGTGTATATGCCTAAATATTCCTTTTTATGGACAGGTGTATTACGAAGTGAAAACCTGTTGTTCAGTTAGTGTTAACTATGTGAAAGTCCTGATTCATGAATATGACAACATATCTTCGTTAAAACGTAAAAATTTGTTGACATTGAGCACCATCAGAAGACAAGAATGAACAAAAAAATCCAAAAATTTTTTTGTAAATATTCTTATATGCACACAAAATGCTTCTGGATTTTTATAATAATAAACATAATTTTTCTTTTTGCTGTTTAGGTCCAGCATTTCATCCATTATTTGACCATGGCTGGAAATAATAGCTGGAATGTGGTTGTGAATTTATGAGTGAAATTAAGCTGTTCATCGCCGTGCGTGAACCCTGATTTGTCCGTAAACTTTCACTTTACAAAAGGCAGTCTCTTGATCAAAAGGCTGATAAACCGGTGCGATTAATCGATAAAAATGCAAGAAAGTCATCGCGTCTCACAATAATGCAGATCAAACATAATACACATGTCCAAAAATAAAAATGAATATTTAAGCATATACGCAAAATACATTTCACCTATTATTTCACAATATTACAGATTAAAACAAGAAAAACAGGACGTGCTGAGCTTCAGTACATTGTGATGGCGAAATACATTTTAGGCAGAGACGTCTGCTCGGTCTTGTTAATTCTTTTTAAACCCCTCAATTCTGCCAATTCCCCATCAGCGAAACAGGTTTGATAACCTCACACCTATTGTGAATGAAAGGTGAGTGTCACAAACTGAGGGTAGTCCGGGCTGTTTTTAACGCCGAGGCCTTAAAAAGGCAGGGATAGGTGCAGAGGGTTGTTTTTCTTAACAAAAGTCTTTTAATAACAAAATCAAACAAGACATGAAGAGAAAAAAACTCAAGCCCAGTAATTCTCCAAACTTAAAATACAGGCTCTTTTAAACTACACACACACACACACACACGCTTTAAACAAACACACAGGCTCTTTTTAGCTTGACCCACTCACGCCCCTATGAGCGGAACCACACACGCTCCTGCTGCAGTGAGCGAAACCACACATGCCCCTATCTATGTATCTACACCTAAATATAACCTACGTATCTACAGTATAAGCATATTTAACTACTTCAGCTGTGAATGAGAAATTTGGTCTGGCTTTTAGATAAAGTCCTTATTTTATATAATTCTATTATTAAATTAATTATCTTATTATAAATACAATTTATATTCTATATATTCTTGTGAAATATAGTCCTTCAGAGCAAGCACAGTGTCAGAAGATTCTGCTGAATCTCTTCTCACTTTTCATTCATGATAGGTGTGAATTTATCCAACTGGGTGCGCTGTTTGCAAACAGTGTGTGTGTGTGTGGGGCGGGGGGGGGGTGTTTAGATGAATTAACAAGACAGAGCGGACGTCTCTGCCCAAATTTTATTTCCCCAGCAAATTTAATCAGACTTCTTCATAGTTGTAGTTGATAATTTGAGTGTAATTCACAAATTTACTGAATATTTTCAAATGCAGTTTGACCTGTATATCAATTTGAAAACTAGCCAATGCTTTAGTGAAGGGCTCTAAAACAGCGACAGTATGAATGACAATGGAATATTACAGAACGTGTGAGTTGACGCCCATGCACCGATCACAAAACATTAAAATGTTGGATTTGAATTAAAATGTCACATATATAAATACATTACACACACACACACACACACACACACACACACACACACATACTGTATATATGTGGCTTTTAAATTAAAATCCAACATTTTAACTCATACTTAAGGATATACTTAAGGATATACTTAAGTATATTCATGTTTAATTTAATTCTTAAATCCTCGTGTTCCAGTGTTTATGCAGTAATTTGGTCATGTTCCCCCATGGGGTGATACTATGATTATTCATTATTTATTATTATGCTTACTTACTTCGAGAGATTCTGTTTGATGCAGACTGACCTGTATATCAACTCGACAACTAGCGAATTCTATTAAATGCCACATATGTTTACCCCATGGTTGAACATGACCAAATTACAGCATAAACACCATACAGAATCCAATCCCTTTACACCCAAAGTGAAAGCTGTGTTTGGATTCTCGGCAATAAGTCAGACTTGTTTCTAGTGGGTGTTGGCCTCCACCAGGGCTGTGCTCTGTCACCAATCCTGTTTGTGATTTTCATGGACAGGATATCACGGCGCAGCCGTGGAGGAGAGGCTAGCCAGTTTGGTGAGCTAAGGATTGCATCTCTGCTTTTTGCAGATGGTGAGGTCCTGATGTCATCATCAATCTTTGACCTGCAGCACTTGCTGGATCGGTTTGCTGCTGAGTGTGAAACGGCGGGGATGAGGATCAGCACCTCGAAATCTGTGGCCATTGTTCTCAGCAGGAAACCGATGGATTGTCTACTCCAGGTAGGGAGCGAGTCATTACCCCAAGTGAAGTAGTTTAAGTATCTCGGGGTCTTGTTTACGAGTGATGGAATATAGGAATGTGAGATTGGCCGGAGAATCGGAGAAGCGGGGAGCGGTATTGCAGTTGTTTTACCACTCCGTTGTGACGAAAAGAGAGTTGAGCCAAAAGGCAAAGCGCTCAATCTACCGGTCAATCTTCGTTTTCTCTTAGAGATAGGATGAGAAGCTCAGTTATCCGTGAGAGGCTTGGAGTAGAGCCGCTACTCCTTTGCGTGGAAAGTAGTCAGTTGAGGTGTTTCGGGCATCTAGTAAGGATGTCACCAGGACGCCTTCCTAGGGAGGTGTTCTTGGCACGTCCAGCTGGGAAGAGACCATGGGGCAAACCAAGGACTAGATGGAGAGATTATATCTCCACACTGGCCTGGGAACGCCTCGGGATTCCCCAGTCAGTTAGCTGATGTGGCTGGAGAAAGGGAATTTTGGGGTTCCCTGCTGGAACTGCTACCCCCGCGACCCGATTGGTACTAACATTTAAAACTATTTATTAGTAGGTGTTTATAACTATTTATAAGTGGTGCAGAGGTGTATAATAAACCGAAAAGATAAACACAAAAAAGATGGACAGCTATTTATTTAATTATCATTATAATAATAATTATTATTATTTTTCAACAACATCCATCCATCAGTGCAGTATGTCTGCATTTTTATCGATAAATCGCATGCGTTTATCTCCTTTTGATCAAAACGCGGCCTTTTGTAAAGTGACACTGTGAGCCGTGGGTTTGAAATGAATTGTAGATTAAATTTAAAGCACGATTTAGAGCATCTCATTTCATTATTATAAACATAATTGGTAGAGCTCTGATAAGACTACATACAGTAGGCTCAACATCTCGGAGCCCAAGCCTCATTTAAATAAAAAAAAAATTAATTAACAAATATTGTAATCAAACAGCAGTAGGACAAGTTTAGAAAAAAATAGATGTCGAATTATTTTTAAGGTGTGCCAGCTGGCACTATTCTTATATTGCTTTTTGTCAGGGTAAATCGTTCAGTGACGACCCCATAAAATTCCATATACTGTAAATAGGTACTGTACATCTGTATGAATAAACCGAGATAAACCCTGAATACAGGATTAAGCGGTATAGATGATGAGTGAGTGAGTGAGCTTGACACATTTATGAGCTCTGTCGCTTGCTGTCTTCAGTAGACACACAATACTTTAGATTGAAACACGACTGCCCGCTACAGGTAATGAAAGGCATTTTCACAGCTTCCCACGAGCTGCTGCAGAAGCACGCAAGATCCCTTTTCTCGAAACGTGCGTTCTTAATGGCCAGATCTGTTAGCTTTTTTTTTACCGTAGATTTATTACCTTTATCTTTTGCTACTTCAACTAAGAGTTCCTGCAAACATAAGCTGCATTTAGATTTATGTGATTTTGATTCATTCTTGACTAGTTCTTATTTTATTGTCAAACATTCTTTTCCAAATTATTCTTTATCTGTTTTGCTATTTCAAAGATTCATTTACACAGCTAAATTTTAATTTTATATGACTCCATATCACAATTTTACTTTCACTATCATTATTTACGTGAATTACTGTACTGTATATTATTTTACTATTTGTAAGTTAATATAATCTTATTTTTTAGTATTTAATTTCTAATTTCTATCTGTGCTAATCAGGAGTTCAGAGTAGCACTTTGATAGTCAATTTCTCATATTTCACCTGGTTACATGCTTACCCCCTCTTTTTTTTTTTTTGCTTTTTTTTTGGAGTTTGCTTTATCTGCTTAGACCTACAATTTTTCAAACATTGCTTAACTGCAAACTAAACTGTTCTTATCATAGTATCTTATTAGGTGTTCCTAATAAAGTGTTATAAGTCTTTGAGCAAAGACTGTTGACAATTGCTGTTGTCCTTGTTTGTTTTTTGCAGCTCTGTAATCTGATCCTCACTACATGATTCATGATGAAATCTCATTTTAACCCAATCTATGCCCTCCATATCACTGAAATTCTGACACAAGTGTTTGTTTGATTAAAACTTTGTTTATTGATACTGGTGTGTTAAAAACAAGTAAAAAAACAAAACAAAAAAAACAAACAAAAAAGTTTTGATGGAACCCTGGTAGGAGAACCCTGATTTCTGAAGGAATCTTGTACACTGATGCACCACCCGAGATTGAAGAGAGTGGAAATCATTAAGTAACTCTCATTCACCTGGGAAGAAGTCTCAGCCCCTCAGCGAGAAACAAACACACAGAAAAGGAGAAAGACACAGAAGAGACAAAAACAAAGAAACTTGTGGATAAATTTTTACATTTGCAATTATAATTAAAATTAAGTAAATGACAAATTATAGAAAATGTAGAGGGGAAGCATGAGAGGGGCATTGAGATGGTAATATAAATTAAAATCCCTGGGTTTGACATATGTATGTGTCAATTTATGTAAAGATAAATAAATAAAATAAATGAATAATGAAAAAGTTGCCCACTTTTGCATTACTCTCAGTACAGCCCTTGTACTGTACAGTATGTACTTTACGTGTTTACAGTATATGCTTTAGTATGCTTAATTCCAACAGGCAAAGATTTCCACTATGGTTCAAGCATATGACCTTTTTAGTGTCCTAACTTTTTATATGTTGAAAGCAGCAATGACTGAATACTATTCTTATTACTTGTTTACGTATTTTAGTCAGCTTTAGTCCATAAATAATAGGGTTTAAAATAGGGGGCATGAATAGAAAATCCAGTGCAAAAAAAACTCTTAAACCCTGTGGAAATGTAGTTGAACCATATCGACTATAAAGAACATCAAATAGCAAGGCAATAGTAACATTGAACAATGCCAGCAGATGTGGCATACAGGTCTGCATGAATTTGTACTTTCCCTCTTGTGATTTTTTACATTTTTCAATCAACTGGATATATGAGCAAACAATCAACACTGCATGTCCAAAATACATTATTATAATTATGTATCCAATTACATTATTCGCTGTTGTAGAGGAACATGCTAGTTTAACAACTGCCCAATTTTCACAATATAGTTTTTCAATATTTGACCCACACAAAGTTAGTCTTGATGTTAATAAGACTAAAACAGCCATGGAAAAAAATGGTGCAAGCCAACAAAAAATGATACATTTTACAATTTTGTGGTTTGTCATTTCTGCATGGTATGTTAGTGGTCTACATATTGCCACATACCTATCATAAGCCATTACTGTTAAAGTTGAATAGTCACATAAAGCAGACGAATAAATCACAAATATTTGAATTAGACATCCTGCATAAGAAATTGAATAAATATTGGAGAGAAAATCATACATTAATTTAGGGTAGAAACCAGAAGTACCATAAAGTGCATTTATACACAAATTACACAAAAATATGTACATGGGCTCATGAAGCTGCTTATTTGAGGCAATGCAGAAAATGATGGTGACATTACACAATAATATAAAATTATAAGCCAATGCTGCCAAAGAAAAAAACATATATTTTTTTTCCATGGTTCCATCTAAACCAGAGAGGGTGAACATTAACATGGTTGAAATATTCTCCATAGTAGATAGTTGTTAATGTCTTCCTGTGTGGTAGAATCTGTAAAGGATTGGGGAGAAGATTAATGGGCATGAATAGTGTAAAGATTAGACTGCCCTATGCATATGCTGCAAATGTATATACCTGAATATAAATTTCTTTAACTCTTTGCCTCTAGGCCACATCAACACATTCTCCTTTTTATGAACCACTATGCAGTTTCTTATGCCCCCACCCCCCACCCCCAAGGCGTGGCTTTCTTTGCTATGGTTTGGCTCCATATCTTAGAGTTCAGATGTCTTGTGTATCTATATTATTTCCCAGCAATGGTACCCTTGGCAAGCCTCTTCAAAATGAGCAGTGTATAATTTTATTTAAACATGACTTTTTTTTTCGTCTTCTTCTCCTTCTTCTTCTTTTTTTTTTTTACATATAAACCACAAAAGTAATCCTACACTGGACAGAATAACCACTTTAATTTCTCAATATTCCTCCAACAACTTTTAAAAGCTTTTTTGAAATTCTGGCCTATAAATCTCATACTCTAATATTACATTTGACTTCCTTTAACTTTTATTACCGCAGAATTCATGTGTGAAAATGATTCTTTATGCTCTTAGTCTTTTAAAATTTGTGTCCTGGAATTGGCTTGTGTTTTATTATATACTGTATATTGAGATAACCAAGTCATCCGGTTTATTGACGCAGACAGCCAATTAAACTTTATTGAAACATTGCTCACAAAAGACCTAATCAGTTGAAACTAAAGTTTGCTAATGGATATAAACTAACTGTTTTTCCTAATAAGCCTCTATAATTTGTGTTTTTTTTTAAAGGACAAACAAAGCTGTCAATTTTATTATTGATTATTTTTTGCTTATGATGCAATTTCACATTGTACTGTAATATACTGCACTATAATATACTGTATAGTTTGTTTGAAGTTGTTTAAAGTATTCTAGTAACGAGCCAATATTTGAAATTTTCTAAATCACTTTTATTCTAAGACTCCCAGTTAGGACTTTTTAGGCTAAGATAGGAGTTCTCTGAGAGAATTCTAAGAAGCTTTGTGAATACGGGCCCAGGTCTTCTTGATAATTTTAATATCTAAAATGTGAGTGTGAAGGTGAAGCAGATAATGAAGTAACTGTAACCCTACTTTTGGCCCATCCTGCGTGTGTGTATGTATGTAATATATATACACATACATACATGCGTACATACAGTCATGGCCAAAAGATTTGAGAATGACACAAATATTAGTTTTCACAAAGTTTGCTGCTAAACTGCTTTTAGATATTTTGTTACATTTGTTTCTGTGATGTACTGAAATATAATTACAAGCTCTTCATACGTTTCAAAGGCTTTTATCGACAATTACATGACATTTATGCAAAGAGTATTTGCAGTGTTGGCCCTTCTTTTTCAGGACCTCTGCAATTCGACTGGGCATGGTCTCAATCAACTTCTGGACCAAATCCTGACTGATAGCAATCCATTCTTTCATAATCACTTCTTGGAGTTTGTCAGAATTAGTGGGTTTTTGTCCACCCGCCTCTTGAGGTTTGACCACAAGTTCTCAATGGGATTAAGATCTGGGGAGTTTCCAGGCCATGGACCCAAAATTTCAACGTTTTGGTCCCCGAGCCACTTATTTATTAGTTATCACTTGTGCTCCATCGTGCTGGAAAATGCATTGTTCTTCATCAAACTGTTTTGTTGGAAGAAGTTGCTGTTGGAGGGTGTTTTGGTATCATTCTTTATTCATGGCTGTGTTTTTTGCGCAAAATTGTGAGTGAGCCCACTCCCTTGGATGAGAAGCAACCCCACACATGAATGGTCTCAGGAAGCTTTACTGTTGGCATTACACAGGACCGATGGTAGCGTTCACCTTTTCTTCTCCGGACAAGCCTTTTTCCAGATGCCCCAAACAATCGGAAAAAGGTTTCATCCGAGAATATGACTTTGCCCCAGTCCTCAGCAGTCCATTCGCCATACTTTTTGCAGAAGATCAATCTGTCCCTGATGTTTTTTGGAGAGAAGTGGCTTCTTTGCTGCCCTTCTTGACTCCAGGCCATCTTCCAAAAGTCTTCGCCTCACTGTGCGTGCAGATGCGCTCACACCTGCTTGCTGCCATTCTTGAGCAAGCTCTGCACTGGTGGATCCCACAGCTGAATCCTCTTTAGGTGACGATCCTGGAGTTTGCTGGACTTTCTTGGACGCCCTGAAGCCTTCTTAACAAGAATTGAACCTCTTTCCTTGAAGTTCTTGATGATGCTATAAATTGTTGATTTAGGTGCAATCTTAGTAGCCACAATATCCTTGCCTGTGAAACCATTTTTATGCAATGCAATGATTTTTCTTTGCAGGTCACCATGGTTAACAATGAAAGAACAATGATTTCAAGCATCACCCTCCTTTTAACATGTCAAGTCTGCCATTCTAACCCAATCAACCTGACATAATGATCTCCAGGCTTGTACTCGTCAACATTCTCACCTGAGTTAACAAGACGATTACTGAAATGATCTCAGCAGGTCCTTTAATGACGCCAATGAAATGCAGTGGAAAGTTTTTTTTTGGGATTAAGTTCATTTTCATGGCAAAGAAGGACTATGCAATTCATCTGATCACTCTTCATAACATTCTGGAGTATATGGAAATTGCTAATATAAAACTTAAGCAGCTACTTTTCCAATTTCCAATATTTACAGAAGGGATCTCACGCGCTTCAGTGGCAACTCGCGGGAAGCTGTGAAAATGCCGTTTATTGCCTGTAGGGGGCAGTCGTGTTTCAATCTGAAGTATTGTGTGTCTACTGAAGCCAAAAATGTGTTCTCTCTCTTAGGCGCCCATTGACAGGAAGCGACAGAGCTCATAAACGTGTCAAGCTCAAACTTTAAATACTGATATGTATTTATTCTTCATTTTCTTTTCTCCTGCAATGATGATACTTCTTTGACTGAGCTTTCTCCATTCAGTATTATTATCATTAGTAGTAGTAGTGAAAACTACCGCTGATTAACTATCTCTGCAGTAGTTAAAACAGCGGATTAATTTCATTTGGGGTATTTCTAACAGGCAATCTACTAAATAATAATAAATAAATAAAATTACCCAGCACTTTAACATTTAACCCAGCAGTTTTAGAGTGTAACATAAAAATATTCCATTTGTAAAATAGCATAGGTGAAATCATAGGTTATGTATAGTGATTAAAAACAATACAACAAAGCTTATGGTAAAAAAATTCTCAGACTCTTCCACTGCAGGTATTAAAAAACAGTAACAATGTCAATTTTAGAATCCCCAGAAGCTCAGTGGTCCGGACAAAACCTCTCGCGGAGGAGCCTTTCCCTGAATTCGCCATTTTCACGGGGGTAGGTATCTCAGTTAATTCATACAGATGGACAGTACTGTACCTATTTACAGTACATGGAATTTTACGGGGTTGTCACTGACCAATTTACAGTGCCCTGACAAAGAGCAGTATAAGAATAGTGCTAGCTGGTACACCATAGAAAATTATTCAGCATATATTTAGAGTAATTTTTTTTTTTTAACTTGTGCTACTGTTGTTTACTTACAATATTTGTTAATTAAATTTTTTTCTTTAAATGAGGCTTGGGCTCCGGGATGTTGAGCCTATTTACTAGTATACGTAGTCTAATCAGAGCTCTATCGCCCGTTCGAGTGTAATTCATAAATTATGTTTATAATAATGAAATGAGATTGTGCTTTAAAATTAATCTACAATTCATTTCAAACCTGCGGCTCGCACTTTCATTTTACAAAAGGCAGCGTTTTGATCAAAAGGTGATAAACGCATGTGATTTATCGATAACAATACTGCATTGATGGATGGATGTTGTTGATAAATATTTAAAATGATAATTAAATAAATAGCTGTCCATCTTTTTTGTCTTTATCTTTTCGGTTTATTATACACCTCTGCACCACTTATTATAATAAATAGTTTTAAATGTTAGTAAAGGTACCATACATTAGCAGTAGATATATACTGTATGCTGTAATTTGGTCATGTTTACCCATGGGTTAACAGCATTTAATTTAATAGCATTCACTAGTTATCAAGTTGATATACAGGTCAATCTGCATCAAATAGAATCTCCCCGAATAAGTAAGTATAATAATAAATAATGAATCATCATAGTGTCAGCTCATGGGTGAACATGACCAAATTACTGCATAAACACTGGAACACGAGGATTTAAGAATTTAGTTAAACACGAATATGTGTGTGGCATTTTAATTCAAATCCAACATTTTAATGGTTTGTGATCGGTGCATGGGTGCAAAAAGATGAAGTACAACAAAGAATACAAAAGTGTATAATGTTTAATAAAGTTAGCCTAAAACAATTTTGTTTCCAATGCTGAAGCAAACATGATTTTGTTTTTGTTTTAGTCTATTCACTGAATAGAACGTGACATTGCGCTCCGAGGTGAACACCCACAGAACTTCCAGTTACTGTAATCCTTCTTCTCACCTTTCATTCATGATAGGTGTGAAAGTATCAAACCGGTTTCACTGATGGGAGATCAGAGGGGTTTAAAAAGAATAAACAAGACCGAGCAGACGTCTCTGGCTAAAATCTATTTCGCCAGCACGTCTTCTTTCCTGGTGTTAATCTGTAATATTGTGAAATAATAAGTGAAATGTATTTTGTGTATATGCTTAAATATTCCTTTTTATTTATGGTCATGTGTATTATGTTTTATCTGCATTATTGCGAGACGCGATGACTTTCTGGGATTTTTATCAATAAATCGCACCTTTTGATCAAAACGCTGCCTTTTTGTGAAGTGAAAGTTTATTCACAAATTGGGGTTAACGCACGGCGATGAACAGCTTTATTTCAGTTATAAATTAACAGTTACATTCCATCTATTATTTCCAAATAATGGATGAAATAATTATTCAATGCTGGACACAAACAGCAAAAGAAAACATGATTATTATTATAAAAAGCCAGAAGCACTTCAAGTGCATATAAGAACATTTACAAAAAATATATTTTTTTGTTCATTCATGTCTTTTGATGGTGCTCAATGTCGACACATTTTTACGTTTTAACGAAGATATGTTGACATACTCACGAATCAGGTAGTTAGTTAACACTATCAGACAAGCACAAGCACACACAAACTCTCCGTGCAGATACACCGTGCAAGGAGCAACTGAACACAGGTCTTCACTTTGTAATACACATGTCCATAAACAAAAAGGAATATTTAGACATATACACTAAATATATTTCACTTAAATATTACAGATTAAAACAAGGAAAGAATACGTGCCGAGCTTCAGTTCGATGCAGACTAAAGTCTCGGAAGGAAACGGTTGTTGTTAATTTACACATTCTGAATATATTCAGTAAATTTGTGAATTACACTGAAAGTATCAACTCCAACTATGAAGTCTGATTTAATTGGAACCATTAAACATTTTATTTCTATTTATTCTATGTTTTGCTGGCGAAACCGTCAGCTCGGTCTTGTTAATTCATATTAAACCCCTCAATTCTGAATACGAAAGTGTATAATCTTTAATAAAGTTAACCTAAAACAATTTTGTTTCCAATGCTGAAGCAAACATGATTTTGTGTATTTCTATGTATTTTTTTTATATTTGTGTTCATTATTAAAGAACTTAAAATGGTTTAAATGTAATCAAATAAACACAACATACAACAAATATATAATCTCAAAGCTTTTATTTTTTTGGTCATAAATGCAGTGTTTAGTTACATTCCAGTGTGTCCACCCTGATTTTTAACCACGACTGGAAGAACTTTAAACAACCTATTTATGTATTTATTACATGCCTCTTCTGTAAGTACCTCAAACCAGAATTTATTAATGGCAGCAGTTAAATCTGATTTTGTAGTCGGTTTTGCTTCTTATCGAATATAGTCTTTCAGAGCATGCCACACCATTTCAATGGGATTCATGACAGGAGATTCGGCGGGTGTCTTCACCCAGTTAATTCCCTCTTCTGCCATCACTTTTCTTGCAGCGGTGTGCATGGGTCATTGTCCTGGAAAAAACAGTGATCAATACGGAAATTTTCCTTAATGTATGGGGCAGCGGTTCCTTTTATAATCGCCTCTTCGAAGAAAGACCTGTCCATTATTCCTTCAAAGATGAAACAGAATCTCATGCCGTTTAGGAAAATATTCATGAGAGAACTTAATGAAAACTCTGAATATATTGAATGAAATGTGAGAATATTGAATGGATTCCGAATATATTGATTGAAAATATATATATATTGAATGAATTCTGAATATATGGATTGAAAACTGATATATTGAATGAAAAGTCTGAATATATTGAATGTAACAGGACGTCATCGAAACACGAGTGAGTCGGCGAGAAACTTGGTTGTTGCAAAATGAAGAGATAGTCAACTCTTTGATGAGTGCGTGTACGGCCCAAAGTGGTGGCACAAGCCGCATTCAGTATCAGACTACGGATGAAGAAATGTATTCGCTATTTCACCGCGGAAGACCAGTGTTATGCGCTAAAATGCCCCTCTGTACGATGAGTACCATTTAAAGTGGTACTTTTTACAGTGTACGATGAAGTACCATTTAAAGGGATTTGGATAGCTTTTTGGATACAGTGGGGTAAACCAAATTACTGCATAAACACATCCTCGTGTTCTGGTCTTTATGTTGTAATTTGGTCATGGGTATAGATTTGTGGCATTTTAATTCAAATCCAACATTTTAATGGTTAGTGATCGGTGCAGACATTCACACTATTTTTGGGGGGGTGAGTGAGGGAGGGAGGGTCCTAAGCTATAAAAGAAAGTGAACAAAACCACTGTAGGCATTTGCAGTACGTAGTAGCAACCGACATGGAGGCAAAGTCATTTTATTCTACGAAGAATGTTGCCGTATGTGCGGGCAAAAAAGAAAGCCTTTTAATAATATATAGTAGTTATTCCGATTTTTATACTGACTTTATTTGACATTCCGATTTTGTTGTACTTGTATCCTAACTCTTTACTGTCTGTACAGCAGTCTGGAAAAGAAAACAAGTTGCCTCAAAGCACCAAAAAACCTGTGAACACCCGGCTCGTAAAAAAAAGAAAACGGTATGTATTTTTCTTGCAACACCATTAAACAATCTGTACATGTCAGTGGTGTGCTAAAGGTATTAAATGCTTTTTATGTTGGCTTTTACAGGCTACACTGATTCAACGGCTCCCCGCTGTAACCAGCAGATCAAAAGCGCAGTCATTGGATATGACACGTAGGCTCCTGAGTTTAGAGGCCAGGGTTGGTTGGTTGGAGGCACGTCTGAAGGAGAAGATATCGTCACATCCGCCAACAGTAGATCAGTCTACATCCACTGACAGTCCGATTGATGTTCACGACACTGATGGAGACCATTCTACGTCAACCATCAGACGGTTGGATGTCGTCGATTTTGGATTTCCACCACCCGCCTCAACACCCCTGACTGACCGTACCAGGTTGCAGATTGATACGGAAAATGTTGCATCAGCTTCAAACCGTCAACTGGCAACTGGTTCAGTCCTCGACTTTCACAGTTCACCAGTTCTTCTCTGCCCAGCCTCTTACAAGAACATTCAGAAGTTTCATCATTCTGTTTGAGATTTCCTGAAACACTGAGAAACACTTCACATTCTCACCATCCTGTTCGCCAGTCTCTCATACATGGAGTGATTATACCCGATGTGACTTTAAATCACGTAACCATCGAGGACGAGAAACAAATATATCTGGATTTAGCAGAATCAGATGGCAGACCAAGGGCAGATCGGTTTGCTGTTACTTTGTTTAAAAGGTTGATTCCGATCAACGTTCACCAGAACTGGGCAGGTTCGGTGAACTATAATGCTTCCAGGGGGAAAAACGCACTGCCCTCCAATCTGCGTCAAGCAATTTCCGATGCTGTTGCTCGGAAATTCCACCCCACAGCCCGCAACAAACAGCAAATAAGAGAAAGAATCAATGAACTTCTTAGAAAGAAAAGACTGAGTTTTCCTTTTTTTAAAAAAAAAATCATACTACTCTCACTTTTGCAAAGAGTGACCATTTGCCATATACCTGTCTGATATATTCTATATTTAATAATACTGTATTGAAACAAATTTGTGTATTTTCCTTATTTAATATTTACTAACGCTTCCGGAACATTGTTGTCTATACGTCTTATGTATATGGAGAACAGTGAAACCTAAACACAAACAGAAAGAACGAATAAAAGAATGTACAAAACATTAACACCTTTGCCATGTTCAAATAAATAAAGAGTTACTGCATGTTTCAAGACATCGTTAATTTACATTTTTCTCCCAATTATATGTCCACAAATCCTTTGACACCATCAATTTATCAGCAATTATCAAGAATTGCATTTCATATGAACGTCACATATGAGACACGCGCACAAACACACACAAACTCTCCATGCAGGGAACATCTGAACAACAGGTCTTCATAGTTGGAGTTGATACTTTTTTTTATAGATAAATCGCACGGGTTTATCAGACTTTTTGTAAAGTGAAAGTTTACGGACAAATTGGAGTTCGCGCATGCATGAACAGCTTTATTTCAGTCATAAATTCATAGTCACATTCCAGCTATTATTTCCAGCCACGGTCAAATAATGGATGAAATAATTATTCAATGCTGGACACAAACAGCAAAAAAAAACATGATTATTATGAGCCGCGGGTTCACGCACACCGATGAACAGCTTTATTTCAGTCATAAATTCACAACCACATTCCAGCTATTATTTCAAGCCATGGTCAAATAATGGATGAAATACTGGACACAAACAGCAAAAAAACATGTTTATTATTATAAAAAGCCCGAAGCACTTCGTGTGCATATGAGAATATTTACAAAAAATATATAGATTTTTTCTTCATTCATGTGTTCTGATGGTGCTCAATGTCGACACATTTTTACATTTTAACGAAGATATGTTGGCATATTCACGAATCAGGACATTCGAGTATATCTGCACCTTTTATAAAGTGAAAGTATGAGCCGCGGGTTCACGCACGCCGATGATCAGCTTTATTTCAGTCATAAATCCACAATCACATTCCAGCTATTATTTTCAGCCATGGTCAAATAATGGGCGAAATAATTATTCAATGCTGGACACAAACAGCAAAAAAGCCAGATGATTATTTTTATAAAAAGCCTGAAGCATTTCATGTTTATATTTGTTCATTCATGTCTTCTGATGGTGCACGACACATTTTTACATTTTAACGAACACATGTTGACATACACAATAATTATGCGAATGTCCTGATTTGTGAATATGTGCGCGCATCTCATAGGTGTGTGTGCGCGGAGAGTTTGTGTATATGTGCACGCGTCTCATAGGTGTGTGTGCGCACGCATTTCATATGTAGTTGTGTGAGCAGTTAGTAGTATACATAGATGTGTGACTGTTTCATATATGTGTATGCAAGTGTTTCACTTGTGTGTGCATGAGTGAAGTTTGATTTAAGCCCTATACGGCGCCTCACAGTTTAGGGCATCTCTTTTCATCATTATGAACATAATATGAAGCAGATATACGTACATTCATCATAAAATAGTATTATTGTAAAACAAAATAAAATTCATGTTTCCTTCAGCATTGGAAACAATATTGTTTTAGGATAACTAATTATACACAATTCTTCGTTGTACTTGGTCTGGCTTTTAGATAAAGTCCCTCCATGCACCATCTGGCGGATATTCAGTGAAGCACAACACATTTATTTAAATTCCCGAATGTTGCTTGAGGGATTTCGCGGCATGTCGTGAGCCAAATTGCAGGATCTCGCGGGAAAAAGCGAGCATTCTTAATGGCGAGATCTGTATGTAATTCTCAAAACTTTTGGCCACGACTGTAGATTACAGATGGTTGTCAGTATCAGCTGTGGTGTAAATGTTTATAATATATTCACCCCGTTTTGGATAGTTTCATGTTATGGTAACTATTTGTTTCAGTTTTTGGTTAGCTTATTTCACTGCTATCTATAATGTTATTTAGCACAAACACTTTAGCTCCTGTTGCCTAAACATTGCAAAAGTTTGTGTTGTCTTTATGCATGGTCAAAATTATTGATGATTATTGACAGTAATTTTATTATCATCATGCTTATGTTTATTTTGCTTTTTTATAAACTGTTGTGACCATGAAAATGATCAGCTACCTATTTTATAGAGACCAAATGCAAACAGGCAGGCAAGATACAGACGGACCCTCACTATGTCATGGGAACCTCGACCATGACTGGGGTCTGTATTCGGGACGGATCTCTTGTATTTTTTTAAGCGGTTGACCACACGATAAGGCTTCACCTGTGACTGCACACAACCAGCACATGGACTGACCTCAGATGCCAGGAATGTTACCACTGCTGGTCACACGGTCTGTGTGAATTGCAAATCAGTTTATGGTAAGCAACCATAAACACCATGGAAATGCCAGGTATGCGATGTTCACGTGTGTCTGGAGCTAAAAAGAACTGCTTTTCGAGAGAGGCACAAAGATGTATGACTGTGTATAGTATGTAAAACTGGGCTTTTCACCCTTTCTTCATAGTGCACTGTTCCTGTTTCCACTGTTTTACCCTGAATGTCTGTTTGCACGGCCATATTTACAGTATGCCAGAAATGTGCCTTCTGTGTATAAGATCATCTGTGTCCCTCTTCCCTCAATCCTGGACATTTACTTTACACTAGGTGTAAGAGGTGACATTTATATGTTCATAAGTAAGAAAAATACACAAATGTCAGAACTACTTCAGGGCCCATAAACCTGCAGATCCCAAAATAAAGGCCAAGTTCACTCATTTACACACCTGTGGTGTGAAAGTGTCTCTGAGAGGTTGGTCTCATGTTTTGTTTTTGTTATTATTATTTTTTTTATCAAAACCTATTTGCTGTTCATTGTTAAATTATCATATTGTTATAAATATGCATATTGTATACACTCACCTAAAGGATTATTAGGAACACTTGTTCAATTTCTCATTAATGCAATTATTTAATCAACTAATCACATGGCAGTTGCTTCAATACATTTAAGGGTGTGGTCCTGGTCAAGACAATCTCCTGAACTCCAAACTGAATGTCAGAATGGGAAAGAAAGATGATTTAAGCAATTTTGAGCGTGGCATGGTTGTTGGTGCCAGACGGGCCAGTCTGAGTATTTCACAATCTGCTCAGTTACTGGGATTTTCACGCACAACCATTTCTAGGGTTTTCAAAGAATGGTGTAAAAAGGGAAAAACATCCAGTATGCGGTAGTCCTGTGGGCGAAAATGCCTTGTTTATGCTAAAGGTCAGAGGAGAATGGGCCGACTGATTCAAGCTGATAGAAGATAAACTTTGACTGAAATAACCACTCGTTACAACCGAGGTATGCAGCAAAGAATTTGTGAAGCCACAACACGCACAACCTTGAGGCGGATGGGCTACAACAGCAGAAGACCCCCACCGGGTACCACTCATCTCAACTACAAATAGGCAAAAAAGAGGCTACAATTTGCACGAGCTCACCAAAATTGGACAGTTGAAGACTGGAAAAATGTTGCCTGGTCTGATGAGTCTCGATTTCTGATGAGACATTCAAATGGTAGAGTCAGAATTTGGCGTAAACAGAATGAGAACATGGATCCATCATGCCTTGTTACCATTGTGCAGGCTGGTGGTGGTGTAATGGTATGGGGGATCTTTTCTTGGCACACTTTAGGCCCCTTAGTGCCAATTGGGCATCGTTTAAATGCCACGGCCTACCTGAGCATTGTTTCCATCCCTTTATGACCACCACGTACCCATCCTCTGATGGCTACTTCCAGCAGGACAACGCACCATGTCACAAAGCTCAAATCATTTCAAATTGGTTTCTTGAATATGAGTTCACTGCACTAAAATGGCCCCCACAGTCACCAGATCTCAACCAAATAGAGCATCTTTGGGATGTGGTGGAACGGGAGCTTCGTGCCCTGGATGTGCATCCCACAGATTTCCATCAACTGCAAGATGCTATCATATCAATATGGACCAACGTTTCTAAAGAATGCTTTCAGCACCTTGTTGAATCAATGCCACGTAGAATTAAGGCAGTTCTGAAGGCGAAAGGGGGTCAAACACCGTATTAGTATGGTGTTCCTAATAATCCTTTAGGTGCATGTATCTTGTTACATATTACACAATGTTAATATTGTTTGTGTTGGCCAATAAAGCTGATTTTATAGTGATTCTGTTTTATATTTTACATATTGGATGGCAATCTTCCATGTATTCTGGCTTTTATACCATACCAACATTAGATGGGGTGGTGAACAACATAGTATCATGGAAAATATATGCTGTATATAGTATATATATAGTATATATAGTATAAATATATGCTATATATAGTATAATGCAAAATATATGCTGGTATGCTGTGGTCACCAGCATACCAGCACCAAAATACAACGTATGCTGGTATAATGTTAACCAGCTATGCTGGTCTATGCTGTTTTTTTCACCAGGGCTCTGAGATGGACATCAGTAAAAAGTATGAAAAAGTATGGGTGTAATGTAACCAACTGAACCTGTATCACTACACTGAAAAGGTACATACTTGGCGTAATTGTAACCTAACTAGCAAGAACATTTCCAAAAACATGCATTCATAGTGCATACGGCGTAACCAATGTTTATTCTAGCCCACAGACCACTTGACAGGCACTCTAAACCGTTTCTGAAACATGTAATAACCTTGCCAGGTTATTATAATAGATCCAATGAGAGATTGCATTGACTAGGTCAGCAGTATATTGTGAGGACAGCTGAGTAGTTCATCATAGATATTTACGTCACACACCCAATCTGCAACAGTGTCAAAGAACATGCAACTCCCAGCATGCATGCTCCGGCTCACCTGAGTTCTAATCAGACACACCTGTTTATCATGAACGCATGAAGTGTTGTTACGTATACGATACTGCAAATTGTCTCCTGACATTACCAAGCCATTAAATCTAGTTCATATTCTGTGTTTAACTGTGCTTTCTTGACTACAGTTTTGGATTTGTCCTGGTACCTGTTGTTTGTAGATCAACCAACCCCTGCCTGTTTAGTGACTTTCGTTTGTGTTTAACAATGATTGTTTTGACTGCTAGTATAAACCTCTTCTCTTACCAGCAATTGTGTCTGCCATCCCAATTCTAACAAAAGACACCAAATTCTTCATATGAACACTCTTTGATCTTTTAAAAAGGTAGCAAATCATTCAGGCCAGCACAAATAGTGTATACAACAATTTCTTCCCACAAACCATATCCGACTTCTCAATATCTGAAACACACAACTAAAGTGGATTTAACTTCATTTCAATATCTTTGTAATATGAATTTTTGTTTTAGCACATTCTTGACACAAAAATAATGTAATTTATAGATACAATACAGTATTTTACTAGTGCTATTTATTAGAACATATAAAAAATATAGTTTTATAACTGGGCATCCCTGTTAGGAGCAAAGGTAGAGCATAACGCATGCATATTTAAACAGAATGTAGTACGAAAGTCTGTACCAAAGTCTGTTTGAATATAATATATACTGTATATAAATCCAAGAATCCAAATAAATGTAAAAAATCATACTCACATAGTATATAAAGAATACACTGTGTATTCAGATGTTTTTTTTTAAATATAGATACAGATGTCTTATAAAATTTTTCATTTTGAGATTTTATATAACACTACTATTATTGTTTTCAAAATAAATTATAGCTATTGTAACCTATATGTACTGCACGCACTTGTCACAACCTGTTGCTTTATAGTATTATTTGGATAAGCTACATCAAATATTCTATTGTAAGCATAACTGTTATTTTGAAACGGCAGATAACATATTAGTAATATATGTATTAAGTGATGCATAGGTTTTAAAGATACCATTGTGGTACAGACATGGCTTATTCTGCACCATTGATTTCAAAGACCAATGAATGCAGGGCTTTAAAGGGGGTCAATAACACTTGGTTTTCTGCATTTATTTGTCAGAAAATCTATCTGATCTTCATCTAACTCAAGGGTATCACCAAATATAAGGTGCCTGAAATAATAACACAAACAAAAATTCTGTATAAATATCCTTATTAAGTCAAAATGGTAGTGGAAAAGGTAAATGAAACGATCTGGGATGTTTTGCACCTTTTCCTGATTGTCATAGTTCAATTATTAATCTTATGTTTGATGGCACATTTTATTTATTTATTTTAATCTGACATTCAGTCTTTAATGCCAAGATACTGATCCAACTCTGAGAACACAGAGAAACAAATCAAATATTTCCTCTTTCAAATAAAAATGTTTTGGAAAAGCTGCCTTTATCTTAGAAAACCTTATACAGTGGAACCTCGGATTGCGAGTAACGTGGTTTACAAGTGTTCCGCAAACTGAACAAAGATTTTTAATAAATTTTAAATCGGAAACCGCGCAAGTATTAGTTTACGAGCGCCGAGTATCATGTATCACACATGCGACTCTTATTTTGACACCAAGCGTCACTCTTGCGCTGTGGCATTGTGTGTATAATCGTCTCCCCTGCTAGGTCTTAGTGCTCGTCCTTTAATTGCATAATCAACATCTCCTTCTCTCTTTCAGCGTCTCTTACACACACAAACACCCTGACACACGTACAGACGCTCTCTCGCCTTTTCACCCCCTCCCTGGCTTCACATACACACAGAAACTCAGCTCTGTCGCGATTCTTTTCAAAGGTAAGGTGCTGGTTCATTTGTTTTTGTTTTTTTTTACTTTACAGCAGTGATTTAATTGACCATCTGGCTGCGAGGTGAGGAAGGGTTTGAAGGCATTACTCGGTTTGGAACTTCCTTATAAATTATCCCTTTATGCAGATGATCTACTTTTATATATATATACATAATCCCATTTCATCACTAACACCAATTCTGCAAATTTTTGACTTGTTTGGTAAATTTTCAGGTTACAAATTGAATCTTCAAAAGAGTGAGTTGTTTCCAATCAATTCCAATCAATTTGAGTGGTTTTTATCAATCTCTAGTCCATACCTCCAAACCCATGTTCTTAACAAAACTCTAGGTATCCTAATAACTGACTCCAATTAGCTTTTTTGAGGTCATTAACTCAAGGATTCACATTATATGACAAATTAATGAAGAAAACCATGAAATTCAAAAAGGTTTACATACATTACCACTGTATATTTATGTACTGGGAAAGAGTGACCAGTGTTGATTGACAGGGAGTTCTTTCAGTTACCAGACTACATCAAAATCCCTGGTAAATAGGGCCTCTGTGTGTCGCAGTGGTAAAGCACTTGCCCTATCATCTGGAAATCGCGAGTTCGATCCCCAGGTGATGCTGTAACCTCTCACAGCCGGAGGTCTAGAGAAAGCTGATTGGCAGAGCTCCCTCAGAGGGGAGAGATGAGATACTTAGTGCTCCCACATTAATCACGGCTCTACAGCCAACCAGGGGCATCTGTGAGCTCACGCAAGCGGAAGAAGCGGATAGCGCTGTCCTCCGAGTGTGTTACGCCACTCCCATCGGTGCGTGAGCGAGCAGTTAAAAAAAAAATGACGTCAGTGATGCCACGTGGTTCTGAGGAAACACGTGATAGTCTTCGGCCCTCCCGAATGAGGGGTAGTAGCTTAGCGTGGGAGCTCCTAGTTACAGGGAGGAATTGGACATGACTAAAAATAGGGAGAAAATCAAAGAATATATATATATTTTTTAAATCGCTGGTGAATATATCATTTAAACCTTGTTGAACTCTCATGAATTTTTATTGGCTTGTTGTTTAATTTTGTTTAAGATTAATAATTTCTTTAACATAACCAAACATTGCCAGAACATGTTGTCTAAAAGCAGAAATGTTTATATTATTAATTATTCTACAGTCGTGGCCAAAAGTTTTGAGAACGACACAAATATTAGTTTTCACAAAGTTTGCTGCTAAACTGCTTTTAGATCTTTGTTTCAGTTGATTCTGTGATGTACTGAAATATGATTATAAGCACATTATACGTTTCAACGGCTTTTATCGACAATTACATGACATTTATGCAAAGAGTATTTGCAGTGTTGGCCCTTCTTTTTCAGGACCTCTGCAATTCGACTGGGCATGGTCTCAATCAACTTCTGGGCCAAATCCTGACTGATAGCAACCCATTCTTTCATAATCACTTTTTGGAGTTTGTCAGAATTAGTGGGTTTTTGTCCACCCGCCTCTTGAGGATTGACCACAAGTTCACAATGGGATTAAGATCTGGGGAGTTTCCAGGCCATGGACCCAAAATTTCAACGTTTTGGTCCCCAAGCCACTTATTTATTAGTTATCACTTGTGCTCCATCGTGCTGGAAAATGTATTGTTCTTCACCAAACTGTTTTGTTGGAAGAAGTTGCTGTTGGAGGGTGTTTTGGTACCATTCTTTATTCATGGCTGTGTTTTTGGGCAAAATTGTGAGTGAGCCCACTCCCTTGGATGAGAAGCAACCCCACACATGAATGGTGTCAGGATGCTTTACTGTTGGCATGGCACAGGAGTGATGGTAGCACTCACCTTTTCTTCTCCGGAGAAGCCTTTTTCCAGATGCCCCAAACAATCGGAAAGAGGCTTCATCCGAGATGACTTTGCCCCAGTCCTCAGCAGCCATACTTTTTGCACAAGATCAATCTGTCCCTGATGTTTTTTTGGAGAGAAGTGGCTCCTTTGCTGCCCTTCTTGACACCAGGCCATCTTCCAAAAGTCTTCGCCTCACTGTGCATGCAGATGCGCTCACACCTGCCTGCTGCCATTCCTGAGCAAGCTCTGGCACTTCGATCCCGCAACTGACTCCTCTTTAGGAGACGATCCTTGCACTTGCTGGACTTTCTTGGACGCCATGAAGCCTTCTTAACAAGAACTGAACCTCTTTCCTTGAAGTTCTTGATGATGCTATAAATTGTTGATTTAGGTGCAATCTTAGTAGCCACAATATCCTTGCCTGTGAAGCCATTTTTATGCAACACCATGATGGCTGCACACGTTTCTTTGCAGGTCACCATGGTTAACAATGAAAGAACAATGATTTCAAGCATAACCCTCCTTTTAACATGTCAAGTCTGCCAGTCTAACTCAATCAGCCTGATATAATGATCTCCAGCCTTGTGCTCGTCAACATTCTCACCTGAGTTAACAAGACGATTACTGAAATGATCTCAGCAGGTCCTTTAATGACAGCAATGAAATGCAGTGGAAAGTCTTTTTTTTCGGGATTAAGTTACTTTTCATGCCCTATTTCTCCTCCACAAAACCTTTGTTTTTCTGTTATGCATCTATAATCATGTTCTGTATGCTTGTGTGGCCTGTCATGGCTAAACTGTTGTTTCCTGTTTTATTCACATTCTTGTTCTGTATACAAAGTTGTCAGTGAAATTAAAATGGCTTAGATGATGGTTTAGATTATTATTTTTTTTAATGGTTGATATGTCTCTAGTCAGTCAGATTAGGTCATAGAAATGTCGAGGCAGACATAGGACATTTATGAAAGTGCTCCTATGGAAGAGATTGGATATCTGGCCATAGGTAGGATGTCAAAAGTATCCTAGAAATATCCTAAAGAAATATTGTAGCAATTTGGAATGGAAGCCATTAATGCAACCCAGTTTAGCAATTAGAAGCTATACTTATGGTAACTGGCATCTGTTTAAAACAATAAACTGATTTATACTGCAACAATTCTCTTAGCTGCCCAGACCACACTGAAGGACTGTTCTAAATTTCTATTGATTCAAAAGAAACATTTTTGTTGGGGGAACTGTAGTATCCATTAAAGCCAGAGTTACATCCTTTAAAATTACATACTCTTGTGCTCTATACTGTATGTATACATGACTCAAATTTGAATATACAGTAGGCTAATGTTTTCAAATAAGTAATTAAAATATCTGCATTAAAATAAAATACACCCTTATAATTTCCATACAATAATAAAAAACATTTTTTTAATCAAATTACAAAAATAATAATAAAAAAAGGCATGTATATATAGTCATGTGCAAAAGTAGTGCCCCATATGTGTATGTGTGTTTGTAAAAAGTAGCAAGTCAGCAAGTCAATTTAGCTTGGAAGGATTCTGGCACAATGTCATTTGGACAAATGACACTTTTGCCAGTTCACCAGTTTTCTTTCCTTTGACCACACTCAAAAAACTTGGCCCTTTGGTTGAACATGATTCAATCGTGGGCAGTGGTTCCACATGATTACACCACATTATCTTAACAACATTGGATGATGTTAAATCAACTTGAAATATCTGTGTTCATTTAACATGAACAGCTAACTTTGAACATTATTTAAATATTTCTATTTAACTCAATTTCTTTTGTTGAACTTCAACTATTCATGCTATACAAAATGTATTCCTTGATGTTAGTCCTATATGTTTAGGTCGGTTTCAATAAATCCCATTTAGTCATGTTACTACAACTAGATGTTATACCATAATGTATAGCAGCCCTATTTTCCCATGCTTTAGTGACCCTTAAAGACAACTCCAGAGGCAGTAAATATGAAATACATCATTTTTTATTAGGGAACAACTTATAACAGGTGCCATACTTTCATAAAACACTAACAATCTAATTCACACACTCAAAAAATTAAATGTTAGGTTTAATTAATTTTTTTCTTTTTAACAAGTTCTACACAAATGACTTTAGTAAACTCAACTAACATTTGTAAGGGCCTTTATTCACAACAAGATTACTGTCACAAGCATTTTAATAACAACTGGTAATTTTGTTTGCCATTGAAATTGTTTGAAATCCAGCACAGAAATCGAGAATATTATGGTCCAACAATACAAAAGACATAAATGTACACATTATGTGCAACATAATTGTGCAAATATGCAACAAAATTGTGTTAAAAAAAGAAACAAACAAAACAAAAAAACAACATTAAAGTTGGTTATCTTCAACTTTTCTTTCAACAGTATTCTGGACATGTTTTACATAAGAAAAGAAATCATATGACCCACAAAAATAGAAGAAAAAAAAAGGTTCTCACTGTATGAATCTTAAAAATATATCAATTTAAAAAGGAAAATGCACAACCTTGCCCTTAAGGTCAATAATACCAACTGAACATTAGTTAATTTACCATATTAACAAAATTAACAATTTACCCTATTTTTTGCTATCAAATACAAACTGTCCACCCCTCCCACCCAAAACAAAACATCCAAACATTTTTAATAAGTGCAAAAAAGGCCTCAACAAAGGAACTCAACAAACTCAAGTGCTCGATGTTGGTTTACTCAAAGTTTAAGCATCTGAACCTTTGATGAAAGTCTGGTAGCATCCAGCTGGAGGAAGATCCTCTGCAGTACCTCAAAGAATATTTTCAGTTCCTGAGGTTCACTGCATATATTACACCCATTAAGAGTGCACATGCTATAGCGTGAAGCACTTCAACAACTGGATGGTTAGTGGCATCACCTCCCTCAACATTGATTCTGTAGATGCCAAATACAAATTTTCAAGATCCCTCTCTGCAGCATGGCCATCTGTATCCTATTGTTACACACACAAAAAAAGCAAAATGAAATCACCAGACTAATACAGAATTCTAAAGAGCCTGTTTGCATTTTTCCCTGTAAATGTTGTTTAGTATTTGATCACTAACTTTTGGTCCACACTGATTTCTCACAAACTTGAAAACACTTTCCAAAGTACACCAGTGATCTGATGCCATCTTATCATTTTTGAAGGCTAAATGGATATTGTGGTATTCTCAAGAGCCCAACGATACTGTTACGTCTACTATATACTTATATATACTTATATACTTATTATATACTTTTCGCCAAATAATGGAAAGATATGCAGTGGACCGACCTCTGACACGTGGCTAAATCCATTAGCTGGCTAAATTCAGTCTAAAACACTAGGCCTCTCTAAAACTACAGATGCAGGCCTAAGTTAAATACTATATTATCACATGTAAAAATATGTACTGGTGAAAAAAAAAAAAAAAAAAAAAATATATATATATATATATATATATATATATATATATATATATATATATATATATATCTGAGGAAAAATCTTACCTGTTTCGGGTGTTGCCCTCCCTCTGTCAAAACGAACAGAACTTAAGAGTCTTCTTCTTCTTCTTTTTTGGTGTTTTCCGGCAGTTGGCATCCATCATGTTGCATTACTGCCACCTTCTGGTCATGGTCTCTTTTCCTTTCCTAGGAAAGGCATCCAGATTTATTGTGCATTACTGCCCCTCTGTTCCGGAGTGTGGGTTGGAGAGTAGGTTAAATTTTTTTTTTAAAAAAACCCTCCCCCACTTTCTATCATCTTGATCTTCTTTCTTCCATTTATTCCCCACTCTTTCCTTCATATCCTATTCATTACCCCTGTTTCTCGTAGATAAGCTATCACTATCCTGTTTTTCCTTCCATTATCTGCCGCTAGCATCTCCTCTAGAGTGAACTGCACCCCTATTTCCCTCAGTCTATCCCTCATGACCTCCCTCTGTGCCTCATAACTCCTGCACCTCATGATCACATGTTCTACTGACTCCTCTTCCTGACATCTGTCACACAGTCCCGTTTGGTGTTTTCCTATCATTTTGAGTGTTTTATTTAAAAAGTTATGCCCCAGCCTTAATCTTGTCATCACTACCTCTTCCCTCCTTTTCCCCACTCCCACTCTTTCCTTGTTCACTTTTCCTTGTATCTTATACAAGTGTCTTCCTTTCCTATCTCTGTCCCATCTATCCTGCCACTTTTGGATAATTTTCTCCCATATGATGCTTTTCACCTCTGTTTTACTCATTTTAATGTTAACCTCAACATTATCTCTTGTGAGTGTTCCCTTGGCTAATTTATCTACTATCTCATTTCCCTTAATTCCTATATGTGCTGGTACCCACATGAAGATGACCTTAATGCCTTTATTTATTGTCCTTGTGTACACTTGAAGTACCTCATACAAAATATCTTGTCTTGCCTTTGAATGAAATTATCTTAAACTTGCTAACACTGACAGTGAGTCAGTGCATATCAGGACCTTTCCTTCCTCATTTTCCTCTCCCCATTGTATGGCGTTCAGTATTGCCATGATCTCTGTCGTATAAACTCTTATTCGATCAGATGTCCTTTTTCCCCCTTCCACTTGTTTTTCCGGAATTGCCACCCCAAATCCTGTTTTCCCTGTTTGTGGATCTTTGGATCCATCTGTATAAATTACTACATATTCTTTATACTTTTGACTTACATGTATTTTGAATAATGTCTTTAAGTTTTCTTCATTGTTCATTTTCCTTTTTTCCACCACTAAATACCAATCTACTTCAGGCCATTCCATCTTCCATGGAGCCATTTCTGGTATAACTGCCATTTCTGTCACTTGTATCTCAGAGATTTCTAATTCTTTTGCTATTCTATTTCCTATTCTACCAAAGTTCTCTCCGTGATTTCTCCCATTTTCCCAGCATTCTTCCAAAACTTTTTTTGTAATATGTGTTTCTTTATGAACTTTTAACCCTACCCAGTAGTTTGCCATTAGCTGCATCCTCCTTAATTCTAATGGAATTTCCCTGACTTCCACTTGCACTGCCGCTACTGGTGAGGTTCTAATAGCACCACAGCACACTCTCAAGGCTTGTGATTGTATCACATCCAGTCTTTTTAATGACGACTTGGCTGGTGATCCTATCACTATACTTCCATAGTCTAGTATGGATCTTATCATTGTCACATATATTCTTCTCAAAGAAGACTGACTAGCTCCCCATTCTCTTCCTGCCAAACATCTCATCACATTTATTACTTTTTTGCATTTGTCCTCCATTTTCTTTATATGTTCTGCAAAATTCAATCTTGCATCAAATGTTATTCCAAGATATTTATAGTTCCCTACTCTCTCCAATTCATTCCCATACATTTTTAGTTTACCCCCACCCCCCCTCCCTCCTTTCTACTTCTTTTTCTTGTGAATATTACAGTTTGGGTCCTTTCAATGGAGAATCTAAATCCCCACTCATATCCCCATTCCACTACCTTATCTATTGCTTCTTGCATTCTCCTTTTTATGTACTCTATGTTTCTGCCTCTTTTCCATAATTCTCCATCATCTGCAAATAAAGACCTGCTAATATCACCTGGAATTGTTGTGAAAATGTAATTTATCATAATAATGAAGAGTACTGGGCTTATCACACTTCCTTGTGGTGTTCCATTTCCAATTGTGTATTGGTTTGACATTTCTGCTCCTATCCTTACTTGAATTCTCCTTTCATACAAAAAATCTTTTATCCAATTAAACATTCTCCCGCCAATTCCTAATTTATTCAGCTTTATTAATAACCCCTCCTTCCATAACATATCATATGCTTTTTCTATGTCAAAGAATACCGCCACTACTGACTCTCTATTTGCTTGTGCCTTTCTTATTTCAGTTTCTAATCTAACAATTGCATACACTGTATTCCTCCCTTTACTGAAACCACTCTGGTAGTTTGCTAGTATCCCTCTTTTCTCTAAGGTATATGTTAGTCTTTCTGTTATCATGCGCTCCATTACTTTACACAAGTTGGATGTCAGAGCTATTGGTCTGTAACTTGATGGTTTTGTTGGGTCTTTGGCTGGTTTCCTGATTGGAATCACTACTGCTTCTTTCCATACCTTTGGTAATTTTCCCTCTCTCCAGATTTTATTATATAACTCAAGCAGTTTCTTAATTGCTCCATTTCCCAGGTGTTTTAACATAACATAATTGATCTGATCCTTTCCTGGGGTTGTTGGCCGGGTTCTCTTGATTGCTCTCATAATTTCTGCTATTGAGAATGGGTCATTTAGGATATCACCATTCTCTTCCTCTTTCCTGTCTATTGTTTGTTCATATTGGCCTAGTGTTTCCATCCTTCTCCTTTTCTCTTCTTTGGTCAAGTTTTCTGAGCTGTGTATTTTTGAAAAAGATTTAACCATCATCTCTGCTTTTCCTTTGTTAGTTACCCCTACCTCACCGTCTACTGTCATCACTGGATATTTCCACTGCCTATTATCTCCTCCCATTCTCTTTATCATTGTCCATATTTCACTCACGTGTGTGGATGTTCCTATTTCACTACAAAATTGCCTCCAGCTGTCTCTTTTAGCCTGTCTTACCTTCCTTCTCACTTCTGCCTGTGTTCTCTTATACTCAATCATATTCTGCATATTGTGTGTCCTTTTAACTAGTCTGAATGCTTTATTTCTTTTCCTTACTGCTTCCTGACACTCTTCATTCCACCAAGGCACCAGTTTCCTATTCCCTCTATTTTTTCCTTTTGGGATAGCTTCCTCTGCTGCTTTTAAGATAGCTGCTGTTACTTGGTCGTTGACCTTATTTATACTCCCCTGTACATCTACTCTACTCATTAGTTCTTCACTCAATGCCTGAAATTTTTCCCAGTTTGCTTTTTCTACTTTCCATCTAGGGCTTCTATATCCTCTCACCTCTTCTTGCCTCCTACCTATTCTGCTTACTACTGGATAGTGGTCGCTACCTATTGTTGTTGATTTCCACACTTCCCAATTACTGTTTCCCACTAATGTGTTACTAGGGTTATATCCGATACTGACTCATGTCCTGTTGATAAATTTATCCTTGTGTTTGTTCCATCATTTAGATTAACTAAATTTTTCTTCTCCATCAGCTCCTCTATTATCCTTCCATTTGCATCTGTTTTGTCACCCCCCCCACATTGAGCTATGCGCATTAAAATCTGCACACCAGATTACTTTTTGTCTATCTTGCCCTTGTATCCTACGCAACTTTTCCAATGTCAACCTTTTACATGGATTATAGTAGTTAATTATTGTTATCTGGCCCCCACTTTCCCAAATCTCTACCACAATGTACTCCTGATCCTCACCCTCTTCTAAGACCCTGTATGGTATTCCTTTCTTAATAAATGTGGCACACCCTCCTCCTACCCCATCTGTTCTATCCCTCCTTATTATTGTATACCCAAACTTAAGAGTCCATTAACTTTGCGCAGGTGTAGTTTGATTCGTCTTGCTCTTCTGTTTCATTAGTGGGTCATGACAGCTGGCGTCTCACTACTGCCCCCTGCTGTATGTATGAAATGTTCACTTAACATGAATGGTTCGTGATTAGACAACGTGTTAGGCATAGATAGATATATTCCAATATTCCAGCTTATACCAAGATGGCACAATTTATAAAAGTTGAACATGGCTACCCTCTGAATCGGTTCTTTCTCTTTTGCTCTCCCTTTCTTTTTCTTTATTTTCTATATTGTTAAATCTACTGTTACTGCTATTTTATTTTAAAAAAATTTGTACGAATACTATGAGTATAATAAAAGTAATTATATTATGTAAAATGCACAACCTTCCTTGTTTATTTTTTTGAGTGCACGATGTAATGTAATGTTATATAGGAAAGCAACAAAAAGACTCATGAAAGGTTATGAAAAAAAAAGGTCTAGCTTTCTGGGCTTTTTTTTTAAGTGATAAAATTGTCTTCATTGCCAACCAGTATTACCATAGCACATTGGCTACTTTTGAATAAAATAGCAGTAACAGTAGATTTAACAATATAGAAATAAAGAAAAAAAAAAGGGAGAGAAAAAGAGAAACCCGATTCAGAGGGTAGCCATGCTCATCTTTTATAAATTGTGCCATCTTGGTATAAGCTGGAATATTGGAATATCTCTACCTCACTCTCTCACACACACAGGAGAGAGAGAGAGAGAGAATACAGTGGTGGTCAAAAATATTAAGAAAACATATACCATGTATTACAGTTCTCCCTGTGCACAAAACGTCTTGGGTTACTTTGCTGTAACCATGTTCCCTGAAAAAGCGGGAACGTGATGCTGTGTGAACATCTCTTTGTTCTCCGGTTGTGAAGCATGTGTGTATCAAATACGCCAAATATTTTTGGCTTATAACCTCGGTCAGGTGATGTCATCTGATACAGTGCACCTGCAGGTTATAAATAGGAGTGAACCTGTAAACATCCTCAGGTCAATTTTGTCTGAAAGGACGTCCAGCCACGCCAGTAGTGTGGCATTGAAGCGCAGCATCTCGTTCCCGCTTTTTCAAGGAATGGGGTTACAGCAAAATAACCCGAGACGTTCCCTTTCAAAAGCTACACTTGATGCTGCGTGAAAACGCTATGGGAACAAGAATACCAACGCCACGGCACTGCAAGTGTCTGGACCCCCAGGTTGTGTAGCGTGTGCGCAGAGAGGTCTCAGGCCTAGCTTTGGAATGCTGACTCAAGGACCCGCGAGCACAGAGTAGCATTGACATCCAGACTATAAAATCTAACAAATGTGTGCAGAGAGGACCAGCTTGCCGAATCACACATCTGCTGCAAGGGGACACCTCTTGCCAGAAAAATTGATGAGGCAATCCAAATGAGCCCTGATTCCCAGAGGCAAAGTGTGACCACGCATCTCGTAGGCTAGGGCAATAGCATCTCTCACCTAATGTGACAGCGTCTGTCTAGTGTCGGCCACCCCTCGGCAAATGAGAAGCTGCCCTGACTTACGCCACTGGCTAGTGCGCTGGACGAAAATCTGAAGAGCACGAACTGGACACAGTGAAGTCTTTCCTGCTCCGAAGCTGTAAAAGACGGAGGACAGAAGGCTTCAAGAATGACTGGGTGCATTGTCAAGAATGGAACTTTCGGAAGATAGTTTGGGTGAGGATGCTGAATAGCTTTGACTAGTCCAGGGGCAAAGTCTAGGCAGGATGGGGAGACTGACAGAGCCTGCAGATCCCCAATCCTCTTCAAAGAAGTAATAGCCATAAAAAAAAACATCTTAAGAGTCAGAAGCCTGACAGGCGCTGACTTTATTGGTTTGAAAGGGGTGTCAACCAGACCTTTGAGCAGAATAGCTAAGTCCCACAAAGGAACCATTGCTCTAGTGGGCGGCCTCAACCGTTTAGCTCCACGAATAAAATGGGCAACTAAAGGGTGCTTTCCCACAGAAACCCCGTCGGTCAGAACATGACAAGTCAAAACAGCGGCTACGTAGGTTCTGAGTGTACTAGGGTATAAGCCCGAGGAGAACTTTTCTTGAAGAAACTACAGCACTGAAACAATCAGGCAGTGGACTGGGTCTACATGTTTTGCCATGCACCAACTTTAAAATGCAATCCATTTGAGGGCATAAGTTCTTCTAGTGGAGGTAGCCCTAGCACTTAGAATGGTTTCAATTACTTAGTTGGTCCCCTTCAGGGGCCAGATGTGAAGGTTCCAGAGCTCGGGCCGGGGATGAAATATTGTCCCCTGCGCGTGAGACAGAAGATCCCTCCTCACTGGAATCACCCAGGGTGAGCTGTCAAGGAGAGATATTAGATCCCAGAACCACACTCTGTGTTGATGGACCCTTGCCAGGACTCCTGGTAGCATAACCATCGGAGGAAACGCATAAAGGCATGATCTGGGCCATCGCATCCAGACCAAAGGAAGCTGGAGGAGTCAGAGTGTAGTAAAGGGGACATTGTGCTGCTTCTGCTGAGGCAAAGAGGTCCACCTCTGCTACATAAAATCCCAGATTTGACTGACTACTTTGGCATGGAATTTCCATTCCCCATGTGTCACAGCTCGTCTGAATAGTAAGTGTGCTCCCACATTCATATGCCCCGGAATGTAAATTTCTCTTGTCCTGTGCCCAAAGCAGAACCTGGTGCGCTAGCTTGTTCAAGTGGTGCGAGCGCAGTCCACCCTTGCGATTTATGTACAAGACTATCGTAGTGTTGTCCACCCGCACTTGGACATGGTAGCCTCTCAACTGCTGAAGGAAGTGTTTCAGGGCCAGAAACAGAGCCATCATTTCGAGGCAGTTGGTGTGCCATGTGAGAAGATGACCTTGTAACGAGGGAAATGGGGTACAGCTCCTTTAAGGGCGGATCGTTAGATGTGTGCTCAGACCACCGATACCTGCGCCACGAGACCCGCATGTGTGTGAGCTCGTTGGATTCATCCTGCATTACTTTCTTTGTTTTGATGCTTTTGTTATCTCTTTATTTTGTTATAAACCAGTGATGCTGTGAACAGAGGAAATAAAGCGCTGAAACCTGTGAAACACCACCTGCGTGTGCGTTTGCTATTTTTCTCCTGTTAAGCTGAGTCAGGCGAGCTATCCGTTACTACTTCCCGGACTCGCAAGCGTTACAAGTGGCGCCCGAACATCTTATCTCTGGCTTCGGATGGTTGTTGTGATATGCATGGATGTAGTGGTTTAGGACAGAAAACGCCGAAACTACGGCAAATCTCCAGCCGATGTGTGTGAGCTCGTGCGACTACGAGCGCAACACGTGTGTGCAATACAACCACGCAGCAAACATTTTGTGTGGTAAAGGTGAGTGATTTATTTTCTAATTCCTACGGATTCCTGCTGACACGATAACTTTCTGAATTTACTGTGCAGTGCGGACTGTGGTATCTTTGACATTATTTCCTGGTTGTGAACTGTGAGTATGCACGTGCTTCAGCATAGTTCTGTACATTTCTACATTCACAGTGATTCAACAAGTTCGATTAGGATTGTTGAACTGGATTTACATGGACTTCAAATGTTTTGGGTCACTACATTGTAATCTGGACTCTTTACTGTTTCCAGTTATAAAGACAGAGTGTTCATTAATACAAACTTTTAAGGGAAGACCCTGACGAACTGTGCAGTCATTACAGGCTCTATGTTTGAATTTATGTTGAACTGTTTTCACCTCAAAGACATTTTTGAATGTTTACATTTTAATATCTCTGGCTTATACGGTGATTTTTTTTCCCTTTTTTTTTTTAAAGGAATACAGTCAAACCTTGGTTTACGAGCATAATTCATTCCAGAAGAGTGCTTGTAATCCAAAACACTCTTAAACCAAAGCATGCTTTCTCATAGGAAATAATGCAAACTCAGATAATTCATTCCACAAGCAAAAAAATATTTATTATAAAATTATCCAATATATACAAAATATAGGAAAACAATTTAACCAAAGTAACTAGCACTTTTAAAATAAAAATAAAACAAAAATAAGCTGCACTTTTAATGTAAAAATCTAATAAATAAAATAAATAAAATACTGTAAATAAAACCAAGACTTTCACAATCACGATTTACTCATCACTGCTGTCTGTTGGCTCACCAGCCTCTTTCTCTTTTTGGGTAACTCTTACCAGGAACCTATCTAATGACACCTGCTTTTGCCTCCTTTTGAGAATCTCACGGAAATGGGAAATTGCATTGTCATTAAACAGATTGATTGTGCGCACTGCTACAGCTTTATTCGGGTGGTGATTTTCTACAAGATTTTGCACAGTTTCCCACATTTTACACACCTCCTTAATCTCACTGGAAGTTAGGAATTCCTCTGTCTTTTTCTCCTCCTCCTCTGATGAGATCTCCTCCATAACCTCTTGTTGTTGCTCACGATGCAGATCGATCAGTTCGTCGGTGGTCAGCTCCTGGCTATGTTCCTCCACTAGCTCTTCAATGTCGTCCTCATTCACCTCCAGTCCCATAGTCCTTCCTAAGGACACAATTTCACCTACAACTGCCGACTTTTGTTCATGAGCAAACCCCTCAGGGTCATGTCCAAGAATGCAATCAGGCCACAGATTTTTCCAAGCAGAATTAAGGGTTCTCTTGGTAACCCCATCCCAGGCTTTATCAATGATTTTGAGGCAATGCACGATGTGAAAATTATTTTTCCGAAACTTTCTGAGGGTAAGGTTTGTTCCTTCTGTCACTTCAAAGCATTGCTGAAACAAAGCTTTGGTGTAAAGTTTTTTAAAGTTTGAAATGACCTGCTGATCCATAGGCTGGAGTAGTGGAGTGGTGTTGGGAGGAAGAAACTTGACTTTAATGAATTCAAATTCCTTCAGTAAGTCACCAAGGCCTGGAGGATGAGCAGGAGCATTATCCATAACCAGCGAGACTTTGAGTGGCAGATTTTTTTCTAAAAGATAGTTTTTCATTGCAGGACCAAAAACCTCGTTGATCCACTCCACAAACAGGATACGAGTGACCCAAGCCTTGCTGTTGGACCTCCACATAACATTTAACTGACTCTTCTGTGCTTTACATTTTTTAAAGACTCGTGGAATTTCCGAATGATACACAATCAGGGGCTTGATTTTTAAATCCCCACTTGCATTAGCTCAAAACAATAGCGTGAGTCGGTCTTTCATGGGCTTGTGACCCGGCAATGCACTCTCTTCTGCTGTAATGTAAGTCCTCTTTGGCATTTTTTTCCAAAACAGCCCGGTCTCGTCGCAGTTAAAAACCTGCTGCGGCAGGTAACACTCATAAACCATGAGCTCATGAAATTTGGAAACGAACGCGTCGGCTGCTTTATGGTCTGAACTCGCAGCTTCTCCGTGCTGCACAACACTGTGGATACCGCTTCTCCTCCTAAAATGATCAAACCAGCCCCTGCTCGCCTTAAAGCCGTCTACATTTTCTGTCGACATACCTGGCAGTTTGCTTATGAGGTCGGCGTACAAGTTCTTTGCCTTTTCGCAGATAAGTTGCTCAGTCACGGTATCACCGGCGAGCTGCTTCTCTTTTATCCACACAAGAAGCAACTTTTCTACATCATCCAATAGACGTGGCTGCTGCTTTGATATCCGCGTGACTCCTTTTGCTGCATCTAGTCCGGCTATGTCTTTTTATAAAATCTTGCGAGGTCTGCCAGTCGCGTACCTTGCTCGCGCTTCTTAATGATTTCTTTTTTAACTTCCAGCGTGATCATCTCGTTCTTTTTACCATCTTCCTTTTGCAAATTTTTCTTTGCGGGTGCCATTGTTGCAGTACACTAAAGTACTAAAGCGCAGTAAAGACAGAAAAATAAATAAAACACTTTAAAAGTAAATAAAAAATGCTTTACGCGCTCACGCGGTCACAACGGTGTTGTAAACAGCATACACGTGCTCGGATGTTTACAACTCGATTGCCCACAATCCGCAGCGTGAGAAAGTGAATAGCCATTGGTTCAGTTGTGATGACGTGCGCTCGGCATCAAAACAGGAACCGCATGCGTGCGCTTCTTGTTTTGCTGCCGAGTGCACGTAAAAAGAAAAACAAGACGCGCATGCATGCCACATGATTTTTAATGATATTTGGCACTCGTAAACTAAAACTTGCTCGTTTTTCAAGTAAAAATTTATTTAAAATCTTTGCTCGTCTTCCGAAACCCTCGTAAACCGCGTTACTCGTAATCCGAGGTTCCACTGTATTTAAATGTTTACGTTTCTTGTAAATTTAATATTTCAACATAAAGGTGATTAATTTGGGTGGCATATTTCTAGGTTATAGATTTACAATATTTGATTTTGGTAAAAATGAGGAAACGTGCTGATTGCGTGACCGATTTAACTGACCATTTTGAATGTTCTGAATGTCCACCCAGACAAAGATTGCCAGTACGGAATAGTAGTCTGGAGTTACAAATTGAGTCACTGAAAGATGAGGTAAGAATGCTGCGGAGATGTCTGAATGAGTCGGAGATGTCTTTGGACTTACAAAGAGGTATTGTTGACTGCTGCACACACAATTTGCACTTACCTGCATCATATCAGTTGCCGTCGCAAAGTAAGCCTCTTATTTCGTCTGCCCCTCATATTCAAGTGCCGACTGCCCAGGCACAGCAGCCTCAATGCGGTTATACTGACACACATTCTGAGTCTACAACAGGACATATGGTGGGCAGGACTCAAAGCTCTCTTGATTGGAGCAACACAACCAGAACTTTGGCTTCTGTGCTCCATCAATCTAGACTGGAGCCTCCAGTATTTATGAATGATGGGAAAATTCAGCCTGACGAATGGCTTCTGCTGGTTGATACCTATAGACCTTCTTTTGGGCTTAGCGATGCTCAGATCTTATTTGAACTGCCACGTTTCTTAGCTAAAGAGCCCAAGTAGTGGTTTACTGTACTAGATACATATGTCACATCGTGGGCACAGTTCTGTGCACTGTTCAAGACTGTGTTTCTTCCAGCAGACAACCAAGAGCATGTCTGGAGGGGTATCCTTGACCGTGTACAGGCCCCAGGAGAACCGTTTCCAACGTTTGTGACGCATTTGCTGTCTGAATTTAAGAAACTTAAGTCTCTACCGCCAGAGCAGGAACAAATTGATCTTATTTGCAAACATGCACTAGAGCGCTACAGAGTTGCACTATATGGTCAACGAATTGCTTCGGTAATCGATCTTCTAATGTGTGCCCATGACTTACACTCCGCTCTTGGCCCTGACGGTCGAGATGAACCGCAAGCGCAGAAAAGCAAACAGGTGCGCGAAACTTACTGTTACAAATGCTGTGCGCCAGGCTTTACGTCTAGAAACTGTCCGAAATGTAGCGTGTACGTACTGAATCGTTTCTGGCCAATTAAACCCAAGGTGTTCAGGCTTCAAGCGGGTCATCGGATACAAATGAGGATATGAAAGATGCAACATATTTAGGGGAGGAAAACCAGATCTCAGTGCGGCAGGATGGAAACTTCAAAGGGAGGAGGACATTTCGCGGAGGCAACCCTCCCCCCAGAAGTTAAACGCGCCTCAATCACAACTTTTATTCCCACATGAGCCATTGGTACTTGGTCATGTGGAGGACCGCTCTTCTAATTCATTCTGGAACACACCCTTTGTGGTTAAAGTAAACCACTGTAACAAAGCAGTGGATGCAACACTGGACACAGGTGCCTCGCTTTCTGCTGTTCGTACAGACATGATTTCTAATATCTTGGAACATTCTCGGAAAGTTCAACCTTGGCCAGGTGAATTGGAGGTAAAGTCCAACAGTGCGTCTTGTTGTCCTACTGGCATAATTTGGTTGAACGTTGGTCTTCAGGGACAAAGGTTCTATCATCGTTTTGTAATTATCCCTGATCTTTCTTCTCCACTCAGCTTGGGAATGGATTTTATACTACGCGCATTGGTTAGCATCCACATCCCGTCGAGAACAGTGACTTTGGGTAAATCTACTCCCCAGGAGCTATGCAATGACTGGTTGGAAGAACCAGGAATGGAGAGCTTAATGTTACTGGATGTCAGACAGTCTGCTTTAGTAGAAAAAGTTGCGATGTCTTGTTTAGAAAAAGAACAAAAAGAGAAGTTAGTAGATCTTCTTAAGACCTTCTTTAGTTTGTTTGATGGACATCTAGGGCATACCACATTGGCAGAGCATGTGGTCAATACTGGGGATGCTAAACCTGTCCATCTCCCACCATATCGGTCATCACCGGCAAAAAAATAAATCATTGAGGACCAGATTCAGATGATGCTGGATGAAAACATAATTGAGCCTTCCTCTAGTCCATAGGCTGCGCCTGTTGTGATTGTGAAAAAGCCATGTGGAGATCACAGGTTTTGTGTCGATTACAGGGGCCTAAATAACCTTACGATAAAAGACTCTTGCCCACTTCCTAGAGTTGATAAATCATTGGATTTCTTAGCTCGCGGAAAGTTCCCATCGGAGGGTATTTCTCCTGACCCAAGAAAGGTGGAGACAGTCACCGAATTCAAAATGCTAACAGATGTGAAACAAGTGAGAGAATATCTCGGCCTCACAGGCTATTACAGACGGTTTATTCTGAATTATGCTCAGAGGGCCGAACCCTCTTTAAACTCATGTAATGGAAATATCACATTTTAATTATATATTAATTTGTAATTGTGCTACGTAGACTATAGAAGCTTTAAACTTGTTTGCCGAAGCTTAGAAACACAAGGCCGAGAATAGTACAGAAACAACCTGATTGTAATTGTCCCTGAATAAATGATAAGGTATGGACATCTGGTCTGGGTCAGATAAAGAGTTGGAGTTTGAATGTAGGAACTTCATGTAGGAATCTTCTGCAGAAGTTTAAAATAAAACCTTTGTGACTTTGCTCTTACCCAGTGTATGAATTGCTTGTTTTTATAATATTTACAGAATTTCCACCATACTCACTAGGAAGGAAACCCCATTCGACTGGGACGAAAGTTGCCAAGCTTCAATGGATTACTTGAAAAAGTGTCTTATGTCCGAACCTATTCTCTGCCTTCCAGATTTGACATGTCCATTTTCCATTTCATACAGATGCGTGTGACCTCAGCCTTGGAGCGGCCCTGATGCAGAAGGATGAGCTTGGGAGAGATGTTGCAGTGGCTTATGCGAGCAGAACCTTGCACAACGCTGAAAAGCCATATTCAACACCTGAAAAGGAGTGCTTAGGAGTGATTTGGGCGTTAGAACACTTTAGACCTTACATCGAGGGCCTTCATGTGACACTTTATACTGACCACAACAGCCTGAGGTGGCTTATGGATCATCCCAATCCTGCTGGACGGCTGGCGAGATGGTCCTTCCGCCTACAGGACTTTGATTTTAACATTGTCCACAAGCCGGGTGTTCAGAATAAAGTTCCGGATGCTTTGTCACGCAATCCATTGCCCAATACTGCTGACTCCATTGACATTCTCCCTCCACAGGCCGTCATATGTGGCTTGGACCTGCGTAATATGTCCACAGTCATGATGACTGACAGAGAGCAGGTTAGTAAATTGCAGAAGGATGACCAAGGGGTTGCAAAACTCCTTAAAAATCTGGAAGACGGTAGTGCGGACGGGGGACATGTCCTTCAAGAGGGGCTACTATATTTTAAGGATCCCAAGGTAGCCTGTGGCCTACACCCTATGAAGCAACTTAAGCTAGTGGTCACTGCAGTCCTTCAACCCACTGTGCTCAAGTATTATCATGACCACCCTACTGCCGGACACCTCGGTGTGACAAAAATTCTGGCCAGGCTGAGGCAGAGATTCTTTTGGCCTAAGATGGCATCAGATGCAAAAAGATATGTTGTTTCATGCCCTGTGTGCCAGTTAACCAAGCCAAGCCAAAGGAAACCAGCAGGCCTGATGGTTCCAATCAAACCACTTAAGCCCTGGGAATACACAGGAGTGGACTTTGTGGGCCCACTCCCTTGTACTCAGAAGGGAAAGTTCTCAGTGAGATCTTTGCTCGCCACAGTATGCCCACATATCTCATTTCGGATCGAGGCACACCGTTTGTGAGCAATCTGTTTGAACATGTGGTCGCTACCCTAGGTACTGAGCACCGATTGACGACAGCGTACCACCCACAAACTAACGCAACTGAGAGGGTGAATCGCACATTGAAAACGATCATCCGTGCGTATGTGGAGGACAAACATACTTCTTGGGACAAATATCTTCCTCAAATTTGTTTTGCTCTTCGAACTGCACCTCATGAGAGCACAGGTCACTCCCCAGCAATGATGCTTTATGGCCATGAATTGGAGACCCCACTGGATTTAATAACACAACCGTGTGATAAGGGAGTAGACGATCCTGACATATTACACCCGGAGAGTTTGAGGGCTTCCCTGCAGTTTGCTCATGACCATGCCAGAGCTACTTTGGAAGCAAGTCACCATAAGAGGAAGAGTCATTATGACAAGAAGCATCGCACAGCATCCTATGCTGTAGGCGACTTGGTTAGAGTCAAAACACACCCTAAGTCTGATGCTGATGCAAACTTTACAGCCAAGCTGGCGCCGATATATGCTGGGCCATTTGTCATTTCAAAAAAGCTGTCAAGTGTGAATTACAGACTCTCAGACATAGACACTGGGGCAGATGCTGGGGTTTTTCATGTAGTTAATATACAGCCATTTCATTCATGGGACACAGCCCTGTCCAAAACAAGTCCAATTTATAATGTTGACACGTCTTTGCTTTTAAAGGGGAACGTTCCCTCCCAGTTGGACAGTGAAACATTGGGTGAGGTTGACCAGGGGTTTAGCCCAGACTACTCAGGCGAACTTTTAGTTGATCAGTCAGTCGAGGATATTTCGAAACATTCTATTGGTCTTTCACTTGACAACGTTTCAAATAATGTTGGTGTGGCTAATGTATCTAATGAACATGACATGGATAATGTTAATGCCATGCCTGCTGCTTCAGAACGGGGTTCTAGGCGTTATGTACTTAGACCAAGACGGGTTCCTAGAATAACGTCTGATTGGCCAAGTCGTGGGTGGACAAACCCTTACCACACACGAAGGTTTGATGTGCATTAGACATGTTAACCGAAGATTCATGGTTACTCAGGAATGTTAATAGTTTGAGATAAATCTGTTCTTTATATAAGGTTGTTGCTTAAAACTGTTGATTTTTGGGCACCCAATTGTGAGGTTTACATGTCCCTGTATCTCTGTATTTTTGTGTTATGTTTCATTTGTTTTCTACCTAATGCACAGTGCACTGACATGTATGTTTGTGTTATTTATGTGTTATTTATTCTTCTACCTTTTTCAACTCTGGCATGTATGTTGAGTTGTTACATTGTCCTGCATCTTGGCTGTGTACGGCTGAGGGCAGCCTTTTCTTTGTTTTGTTATAAACCAGTGATGCTGTGCACAGAGGAAATAAAGCGCTGAAACCTGTGAAACACCGCCTGCATGAGCGTTTGCTATTTTTTTCCTGTTAAGCCAGGAAGAGCTATCCGTTAAGTCAGGCGAGCTATCCGTTACTACTTCCCGGACTCGCAAGCATTACCACCTCTCCAGCTCCCCTGTGCTGGACGGCCATCTAAGACCGCACCACAGCCCGTGAGGGAAGCGTCTTGCGACGACAAGACGAACCTAAAGTGGGACCCAAAGTCAGAAACCGAGGTCTGAACCACATAGAAAGGGTACGAAGCCCCCGGCGCGTAACCCTTATTTACCTCTGGAGATTGGCCCTTGAGTGAACTGAAACGCTCTCATGTGCAGAAGGCCCAAAGGTATCACCGTGGACGCAGCTGCCATGAGGCCTAGAGCTCTCTGTGCCTGCATTGTGATTGAATCCCATGTGACACCTAAATATGTTGTCCTCTGAACAAGAAAGAGAACGCTGTTCATGGCATTTAGTCTCAAACCTAAAGAATGAAGATGAGCTAGGACGACATCCCAGTGTCGAAGCGCTAGCTCCTGAGACTGAGCCAGAATCAGCCATTCATCTATGTAATTCAAAATACGGATGCCCTGGAGTCGTAAAGGATCCAGGACTGCATCCATGCATTTTTTATATGTGCAGGGTGACAGAGCTAGGCCAAAAGAAAGGACTCGATACTGGTAAGCTACGCCCCCGAAAGCGAACCTCAGAAACTCGATTGTCACAAACCAATCATCTGGTTGGATTTGACAAACAATCATTTTGACAGTCAACATTTTGAATCTGAATTTAGCGGTTCAAGCCGTGAAGTTCTAAAACCGGACGCAACCCCCCACCTCTCTTGGGAACCAAGAAATACTGACTGTAGTAGCCGACTCTCTGTCTGGAAGGGGAACATGTTCTATGGCCCCTTTGTCCAGCAAAGTATATGCCTGGCAGTAGTTTCCACATTGCCAGCTTCTCTGAAAGGGCTGTTAGATGTTTGGTACCCTGAAATGTGGCAGGAGGTGACCAATCACCCAACATTGTTGAAGACTGGTGCTCTGGTGCGCCCCGAAACACCAGTGGTGGCTGGGTTTGAACCAGGGAGGAGACCCTATTCTGTGATGGAAATCCAAGCACCCATCCCCGGGGGGAGACACCCCCACGGCCCTGAGCGCACGAGCCTCAGGGCTTCCTCTTTGCAGAGAGGAAGCTCCTCAGGTCTGGTCTTTTTGAGGCAGACTGAAAAGAGGGGGTGCCCGGCTGGTCACGCTCTCCCTCTGCACTTCACGCCTTATGGGGGCCATACCTGGTCAGGACCAGGTGGCCGACGGTCCCAACTCTTAAGCACGGCGGGGAAGAAACCTCCCAAAAGCCTGTTCATATAACTTCGCCTCCCAAAACCTAGTGGCGACGGAATTAACAGCGTCGCCAAAAAGGCTGGAAGGTGAGATGGGGGCATCAAGGAGGACAGCACGATCCCTAGAGGTTCAGCCACAGGTGCCTCTCAGTGGATAACAGGAGAGAGATAGCCCATAAGCATCTCTTCTATCTGGGGCATCAGTCGAAGTCAATGGCACGAAAACACACGATGAGTAAGTCTTGCTCCATGAAAGAGTTAACTCAACTGGAGGTCACCAAAGAAGGGGAGAGAGAGAGACGTTAAGGCCCCTCCCCCTGGGCCACCTGACAGAAACCTGTCGTCTAATGCTCTATCAACACTAGAACATTGTGAGAAGGCTACATCCATGACAGCAAGACTCTTCCTCCGCTTTACGGGAAGCACCGGAGCGCGCTTGAGAAGCGGACACTAAAACTTCCTGATCCAGTGAGAGTGCGAGAGAAAGGGGGAATTCCGTCTCGTGCGCATCTGCCAGATCAACACGTGAGCCCCAGGAATGCGCTGCGGCCCGTGGTTTCTCTATAAAGAAAGCGAACCACGCGAAGCACCTTAATAGGGAGGAGATCACAATACTCACAGTCTCCCTGAAGCCCGAGGACAGCATGTTCTTCCCCCCCGAAAGAGATCTATTACACGGAGGCACGCATCTCTTAACAAACTCCGTCATGTCGGTAAGTTACGCTGTTATTTTACTTTTCCTTTGTGATCTACTTGCACACACACATGCAAACACAAAGCGGTCCTGATGACAAAAAGATCTGAGGATATTTCCAGTTCATTCCTATTTATAACCTGCAGGTGCACCGTATCAGATGACGTCACCTGACCGAGGTTATAAGCCAAAAATATTTGGCGTATTTGATACACACATGCTTCACAACCGGAGAACAAAGAGATGTTTCCATAGCGTTTTCATGCAGCATCGAGTGTAGCTTTTGAAAGGGAACAGGTTAATGTATGGAACAAATATGTAGCAAGACTTTTGATTTCTGAAGCCAGGGTGTTCACCTCTGCACAAAAATGCCTAAAACTAGGGAATTCAACTCCAGTTTTAGAGGGTCAATTTCCAAACCAATTTGGTGATTCTTCTGCTCAAAAACATCTGATTCAAGTAATATGTTAATTACCAGCTTCAGTGAGTGTGTTTAGGTGTTGGTGAATGTAATGGGTTCGGCCCAATGTTACAGCGGCAGCAACATAAAGCATAGACACGAAGCGAGGTCTTACGGGAAAAAGGGTAATCGGGAAAAAGGGTAATCCTCTCACAGAGATCAAAGGGCGGCATTTTAAAGTCTCTGGGGGCATCACTTCGCCCCGCTCGCATGCCACTGTCTTCATAAAATCCCATTATGTAGTGAAGTCCAGCTTCCCACCAGAAAGACCCCGAGCTACACTCCCCGCTGTGTATTATAGCGCAGAGAGAAGCTCGGGATAATTAGTGCCGATAGCTCACCAGCCGTGCCTAGTTAGGCGGCCCCGCACCTTCGCACACCTGCAGATGGGGAGGCCGCCTACCTAGTGAGTGAGGAGAAATATTGATTTGGGCGCACATCACATGCACACGCTGTGACAGTGAATTATATCTTTTTAATAGCTAGAAAAACCCTTGGTAGGTCCTGACCACTACAGACCAGGAACATCTAACAAGAGCTGCAGTTTTGGAATTGCTCTGTCACATACACACATCCAGATTGTGCAACAGCTTTTTTACACAAGCCACCCGTCTCCTCAACAAAAAGGGACTAGACTGAAATACACATACACACACACATTGTCACTCAGCTTAACTCAACTACCTCAAAACATTGAGACTGGACTGACTAATCAACACAAGCGCAAACACACTGATCTACACTAACAAACTATTGTACACACCAACCTGTAAATGCTCTTTTGCACAATATATATTACTGGATTACTTTCTGCACAAACTTTTTAAATTCTTGCTGTTACTTTATTGACTGTGTACTGATTCTGCACTACCTCAACTCATCACCTCAACACCAGAATATTGTTATGTTATGTCATGTTTGTCGCACTGTCACTTTGTCGCTCTTGTTTGCACATTTGCATGTGCACTTTATGTTGTCTGTATTTTAAAAAAAAATAATAATAAAACCCATAGATAGTTCATCTATGGTTGGTTAGTTAGTTTTTGTTAATTTATGTTGTTAATTTATGTTGTCAGGTCAATCTGTATTGTCTCCGCTAGCCAGCTAACTAGGCCTCTTAGTTAGGTAGTTAGTTTTTCTGTTAACTTATGTTGTAAATTTATGTTGCATACGTTGTTCCGTTTCACTGTGTACTAATTGTATATGGTTGAAGCGACAATAAAGCCTAAAAAAGACTTCACTTATCATGGTCTTCTAGAGAGTGTATGTATAGGAAATGTCAATATTTTGCTGATCACACAAGTAAAGTTCCTTTTACTTCACAATAATTTATAGGACTAATGGTCTACATCAGTACTATGTTCCTATGCATATATTATTATACTGGTTGTTTTTACAGGGAAATCACAGATGTTTATTAATCATACCTATTTATGTTTTTAACTGTTGTTGATAATAATTATAAATAGGCTTACACTTACTACTCAAGACTGACCCAATTTGTAGTTTCCTTGACTGCATGACCAGTGAGACTTAATTATGTGAGTAGTGTCTGGCCCCTAAGACACTGTTCCCATGTGGATAAATGGCTTGAATTGTTTTGATAGGTTTTAAGGTGTATGATTTTGTAGTATATAACAAAACATGTTTATCTGTGCTATATGAGGTCATACGGGGATACTAGACAGTTTGCAGCAAACGCCATTAGTACAGCTAGGTTAAGACAATATTTGGCTGTTGTCTATTCAACAGATGGCCATAGGGCCAAGTACAGCCTAACAATATCTCAAAGGGCTTTTTAGGCGCCTGCTAATTAACATAACAATAACAAAAATAACATTAATACTGAATGTTACACATTGACCATAAAAAAATTCAAGGTGGTGCCTAAACATGCAAGAAGCTAGCAATGTTTAACCTTTCCTGAAGCCAAGGCAAGAAAAGTGAATGATTATGAGTTGCTTCATGTCAATTGTTGTACACAACCATAAGGAAAATGCAGTATTTTGATGTTTTCTATGTTTTGTGTTGCACAAATTTTATCTGTTAATAAAACATTATATGCCAAATGGAAAAATTAACAACTACAATGGAAAGTTGAAATGCTTCAGTATGAAACCTAAAGATATCATTAAAAAGGCCCTGACCAATATACAAATAAAATCATTCTTTTATTTATATAGATTTACTTTCAAAATATTTAACCTAGATTAGATATTCATTTATTATGTCATGAGCAAAATATATTGCTATATATATGCCATACCTGTTTTAACAACGTGGTGACGTTTTGTTGACTTCTTGACATTGGGATATCATAGAACAAATGAACCCAACACAAACATAACTTTAAGACAACATTTAATAATAGGATTTATTTTTATCTTGAAGGAAAAGCAATTATGAAATGCTTACGCTGCAAATGCTAATAATTTATTTTGCTTTGTTTAGTTTTTTTTTAACTGGGTCTCTGTCTGACAGTTGAACCCAGGTTGTGGTAATGAGAGAACTGAGAGCTAGGGCAAGTAAATATAAATACACATACATATATCAACAATAGGTTTGCCAAAAAGAATTCCTTTATGTAAGAGACGTTGGGTATGCACTTTGTACTTGTCTGGTTCTCCAGTCAGGATTTTTTTACTTTATTATAAAGGACTGTGGATATATATGTGGCCATGGATTTATATGTGTAATGCTGTCAGAGGTTAGGTATCATAAATACTATAAATAAATATTGATATCCTGTAGTTTTGAAATCAGATTTGCAACATGTTTTGGGGTTATTTATTTACCATTATGCCAACAACAACTTAAAAAAAACAATGTTAATACGATGTGTTTGGGTGCAACACAACCCAGTTAAATCTACTGTATATAACAATGTCATAAAATATCAGGGTTCTTGCTGGGACTGGGACACATTCATGGAAAGGGAAAATTTAGAGTAGACAGTCCACCTACCAACAGGATAAAAATGGATGAATAGAAGTTTTTTTTTCTACATTATGTACGCTATTAGCCTAGCATTTTACATGACAATTGTGGTCACTGTTTTTGGTTCAATAAGCTCACCAAGGGGATTAATAAAAAATAAAAGCAATTATTTACAATTTGTCCCAATATTTAAATATCTGTACAAAGACACCCTCTGAGAGATGATGAACACAAAGCTCATATAAGATTAATGAACAAGAGAAATATTTGAGAGGCAGGAAAAAATAATATTTATAAATTACAATGTTATTATAATTTAGAGATTTATAATAAATGTTTCCTGTTTTTGGACAAATTGAATTACTTGAGTTATGCATACAGACTTTTGTAGTGTTGGCCCCAGGAACAGAAATCAAAGAGCAAAGAGAGGTATCAGCAAATAATATGAACACTGGTGTCTCTGGCTTGGGCCATTCACTGCATAATGTGTGAATGTAGAACGGTCGGTGACGTTTGGGAATCACCTGTCCAGATAATACGTAAACTCTTTAAATGTCCATTTAATGGCAAGGATTTTCATTGCTGCTTACCTCTGCTTCATTAGTGTTTCCTTCCTGCTTATATATAAAGGGCCGGGTGTTCTTCGCTGTCCAAGTCTTGAGGGAGAACATCACCTGGACCTGGGCTTTGATGCATCAGTGTGGACAATAAACAGTCAATTGCAGTGTTGCATTGTATGGGGCTGCAAGAGGGTTTTTTTAAGGTCTAGAATGCCTGCTCACTTTCCGCTGTACCCAGTTAAGTTGGCCCTTTTTCCATTCCACAAACCTATGCAATATAATAGGTACTGTTCCTCTCTCAGCCCCCAGTGGCATTTATGAAGGTTTGTTGTGCAGACTTTGTGTTCTTCAAGCACCTCCATGAGATGGATAAGATTGTCGGCCCATTGACTGTACAGTAATGAATGACCTACATTGTTAATTTTGTTTTGGTTGAGGCTTGTTGATGGCTTGCAGAGGCCAATGTCCAAGAGATAACAAAACATGGCTATAGTCCCATCGGGTCCAAAGGGAAGAACTCTGTTTTGCAAGTTTGATTTGTTGTACTAAATGCTGTCTTGAGACATGTTTCTGGGGTTATAGTCACCTGTCAATATTCCTTTGAGGTCTAGGTCGGAAATGAACCTTCCCCATGCCAGGCACTCAATAAGATTGTCTACTTGTGGGAGGGAGCAACTGTCAAACTCAGAGATGTGGTTTAGTTGGAAGAAGTCATTAAAAGATGGAGAGTCCCATTAGGCTTGGGCACCACCACAAATCAGGCTTGTCAGACTCCTCTATTATTCTGTCTTGTAACATTTTGGTGACCTCCTTGGCAATGGCAGGGCCTCAAGGACTTCAATATGGACACTTCCTCTTTGTTTTAATATGTGACTCTAAATTATGTTTCTCCATCATTACTAAGCAGCCACAGGGATGAAGTGAGTTCCACAGACAAAGCTGTCAGCACTGCTTAGGGTGATATGAGGATCAAATAGCAATGACAAAGGGGGGACTCATGGACATAGAGTATTATGGTGAATTGGAATGTTTAGATGCTGTCATTGATAGTTGACTTGACTATCTTAGCACTGTACAAAAGACAGCAAAAGACAATAAAGTGCACATGCAAATGTGCACACAAGCAGCAACACAACATGATACAATGCAATATACTGTAATAGTGCAAGTAAATGACATTATAGATAAAAGAACAGTTAATAATTATTGTGCAGACATCTTGTGCAGCTGATAAATTGATTCATACACATTGCATACAAACTTACTTCTTTTTATTGTGTAAAGCTGCTTTGCGACAATGTCAATTTGTTAAAAGCGCTATATAAATAAAATTGACTTGACTTGATAAATAACAGCTGATAACAGCTAAATATAAATATTGTGCAAAAAACAATTGCAGGTTGGTGTGTGAAATGGCTAGATGGTTGTAGATCAGTGTTTGCGTGTGTTTTTCTTATACATGGTTTTGCAGAGAGACCCTTATAATCTTCCCAGCTGTCATCACTATCCGCTGTAGGGACAGCTATAGGCTGTGTGTCCTGCTTAGGATGCCTGTGGAGGTGGTTTTCTGATGACTTGTGACTGATGTCTCTCAATAGTTTAGGACTAAAATTGTAACACTTTTTAGAGCCTTCAGTAAAAAATAGTTGATTCTACAGTATATTAACTTTAACAACTCACCTGTTATACTGAACTCTAGCTCCTAACAATCACCTCAAGGATTTGTCCTTGCCACTATCGTTCTTGGCTTGCTCATCAAGGACAATCTGATACTTCGTTTTTTTTCCCCCCTCAAACTTTTCAATCTCAGGGTCCAAAAGTCCAGAGTAACGACAGTAACGTCAGAGTTTAAGACTAAAGGTGAGAGTGGCATGCGGGGATATCACAAGGGATCAAGCCAAGGCTGCGCCAATATATTGTCACAACCTGGTATAACAAGCGGTTCGGGCAGGTGTTATTGCCGTGGGCAGAAAAGGCAAGCATAAGTGGAGAGAGGTTGGTTTTTTCAACATAAAAGTCTTTAATTAACAACCAAACACAAACAAAACATAGGGTTCTAGACATACAGACACACATATCCCGTCTCTTTAGACACATATAAAACATAGACTCTTTAGAAAAGTCTGTAATTGTGAAGAGAAGCCTGTCTATGTTTAAAGATTAACAGACACATTAAGTGTTTCGGACCATTTAAGCATTTCAGCCCCTGTAGGACTGACCCGGATACTAGAGACTGGGGGAACACCCTGGAAGCCAAGGGAGCATACACTAGAGGCTATGGGGAACACACTAGAGGCTAGGGGAATACACTGGAGGCTAAATGAAACTTAAACACTTAACACTATACCCACACAAACCTACAACATAAACCAAAAGAGTACACTTACATAACACACTGACCACAACACACATCAGAGCCCAAATAACCAAACATAAGTCAAAATAAAACAATCAAAACAAAACCGAACCGAAGCAAAACAAAATATGCCCACTGACAGTATTATTGCTCGACCCAGTTTTCTAGAACGACCAGCTATTTATAACCCTAATAATTACCTACCTCGGTTCAGGTGAACACCTGCATCTGGGAAACTGAGTCGACTAACAAAAACTACAAAACAAATACAAACATGTGCACACAGTGCCTGTTTGTATGCCTGCACACGCGCCTAATTAACCGCTCACCTGTGAGAGTTTTAAATCGATTTTACAGTTTCACTTTGGTGTGGCACCGCGAGCTTCTGTAGTTCTGCCATGCCCCCTTTGTGACTCACACGTGGGAAATACGAGATACAACATGGCAGCGCGCTCTGATGAAACCAAAGAGCTCGTTTCCAACAGAGGCGCGGTTTCTTCAGTCGTATGAAAATTATTCGGGTTCACAACTACACATTGAACAAGCCAAAGCCCGGTGTAAATTTGTCTGAAGTTTGTGGCAACTAAAAGAAACTAATTTACTCGAGCATGACTAATTTCCTCGCGCACCTCAAACAGAGCCACACTGTTGAAACAAGACATGCGGCAGCGCGAAAACACCGGCTAAAAGCGAGGTGAAAACAGTGAGCACATTTCCCCACTGTATCACATATGATAAGAGGGGCCTCGAAGGAAAGATATATTACAGATGTTGTGTCGTGTTATATTGCTAAAGACATTATGCCCATATACACAGTTTTAAAAAAATGCTGTCAGGCACCTGTTTGATTTTATTCAGCATGTAAGTTGCATGTGGTTTGCAAAATTGTTTAAGTGATTTAATATATATACTTTTAATCCAAATAAGCAGGTAATGTTTGGTTATATTGTTTTGCTTAAGTAAATAATTAAAAAACCTATACTCTCTGTTTTATTATTATTATTATTATTATTATTATTATTATTATTATTATTATTTATTTTAAGCAAAAAAATAATTTTAAAAAACGAAAATCTAATTTGGTCTTTAAAAAAATCGAGATTTCATTTATAGGGCATATCGCCCAGCTCTAACAGTACTCATTTATTACTGCTAGAATGACTGAAACTGTGACACTATACGTCCTTTTCTTGCAATAAATATATATTTCCATATCTTTGCGTCACTGATCACATGACTGAACGAAAATCTTGAAAATCGGATGGCTACATATTGTGCTATACTTAAAAAGTTTAAAGCTTGCAAAATTAAATATACTGTATATAGCAATTTTCTAAATGAATGCTTTTTTGTAGACATCCTTGTGTCAGTGTGTTTTGTTAAAATCAAAGATTTCCTATTCAGGAAATTTTTGATTATTTACACCCCAATGAGTAACAGTTGTACCAATTACTTAACATGTAAGAATTTTGGTAGTATTATTTAAATCACTGCCTTTTTTGCTTGTGCCTTCATTTGTCTGATACCTCACTATCTTTTTCTTACTTTTGTTTAAATATACACAGTTGTGCTCGAAATTATTCATACTTTTGGTATTTTTATAGTGTTTTTGAGTTGTTTTTTTGTGATAAATTAGTTTTATAATAATTTCATATGTGACAAACAACAGAAGAACTAATAATATCTGATATTTCAAGAAATTTGGCAATTCATGCATTTTTATTGAAAAGTATAAAAGAAACACAGCACGTTCAGAATTTTTCATACCCGTTATATTACAATGTTTCAATGATCAATAGAAAACCTTTGTTCTTAAAGATAGTCTGCAAATGCTTCTTGTAGTTCTCCACAAGATTTCTACAGGTCTCTTTCTTTGCAAAAGCCTTGAGTTTTTGGAGATTGGAAGGCTTCCTATTCCTAACCTTGATCTTCAACACTCTCTGCACCGCATTACGGTGGCGAGACGGAGAACTGCAACGGATTTCTGCTCCAGTGCGACCTCACGTTCGAGATGCAGCCTCACCGATTTCCAACAGATCGGTCAAAAATAGCATACGTAATCTCACTTCTTACAGGTAAAGCTCTCCAGTGGGCAGAGGCCATTTGGCAGCAGGACGGGAGTGTAGTCCATGAATATCAGGAGTTTACAACCTACTTCCGGGAGGTGTTCACCCAGTCAGCTGATGTTTCCACCACTGGAGAGAAACTATTCAAACTTAATCAAGGTGACACTTCCATTAACGAATATGTCTTAACTTTCAGAACTCTAGCCGCCGCCAGTGGGTGGAACGAGGCTGCGCTCCTGACTAAGTTCAGGCAAGGATTGGACCCACGCCTGAGGCTGCAACTCGCGGCGCACGATGATTCTGTGGGATTAGAGCGGTTCATCCGGACCACCATCCAGGTAGCGAACCGTCTCCAAGAATGATCCTCTGAACTCTCCCTGCGCCATGAGCCGTCTGCAGTTCTCCGTCCCACAGAGGTGAGGAATGTTCCAGAACCCATGCAAGTGGACCAGCAATCCCTTTACAGACTCAACCCCACTGAAAGACAACGCCGGCTGACCCAAGGACTCTGCCTTTACTGTGCAGAGAGAGGACATGCCCGCCTGACATGTCCTCGACGACCTCCCTGTCCCAAGGTGAGCGAAATTTCATACCTTGATAGACCTATGTCTCCCTTAACAACCAATATAGTCCTTGATACTGCTACTCTGTCTGTTACAGTAAAGGCACTCCTGGATTCGGGGTCTGCCGGCAATTTTATCTCTACCACGCTATGTCTCCAACACCATATCCCCATGATCCTCCACCCTACGCAATTCATGATATGCTGTGTCACCGGGGCCCCGCCTAGAGGTGGATGGGTGCGTTACACCACTGCTCCGATCACCATGCGAGTTACATCAAGAACGCCTGGAATTTCTGGTCCTGGAACGGTCCACCTCTGATGTCATTCTTGGACGTCCATAGCTCGCCAAGCACAACCCCATCATTTCATGGAACAGTGGCCGTCCCCGAGACCTACTCCCACTTCAGTTTTTGTCCTCTGCGAGCCTCTCAGTTGCCGCCTCATTCGCCGTGGGACTGCGCCATCGATCTCCTTCCCGGTGAGTCAGTGCCCAAGGGAAAGATCTATTCCCTCTCCATTTCCGAGCAAAAGGCCATGGAGGACTATATCAAGGAAGCTACCCAACAGAGGTACATCAGGCCATCCACCTCCCCTGCTGCTTCGAGCTTTTTCTTTGTGGGTAAAAAGGATGGGGGCTCCACCCCTGCATCGATTACCACGCCCTCAATAAAATAACTGTAAAGTTCAGTTACCCACTCCCTCTCGTCCCAGCAGCTCTGGAACAGCTACGTGGGGCGCGCATTTTCACCAAGCTAGACCTTCGGAGTGCCTATAACCTTATTCGAATACGAGAGGGAGACGAATGGAAGACGGCATTCATCACTCCAACCGGCCACTATGAATATCTGGTCATGCCTTATGGTCTACTTAATGCTCCCTCCGTATTCCAGGGCTACATGAATGAGGTGTTTTGATCGTTCCTAAATAGGTTCGTTATTATTTACATTGATGACATCCTTATTTACTCTCGGAGCGAGTCGGAACACTGCATCCATGTAGCCGAGGTTCTCCAGAAACTAAGAGAGCAACGGCTATTCTTGAAGGCTGAAAAGTGCGCATTCCACCAATCCTCCGTGTCATTCCTAGGTTACCACATAAGTTCACATGGCATCAAGATGGATGACAGTAAGGTAGAGGCTATCCAGACATGGCCACTTCCCACTAACATAAAACAGCTCCAGCGATTTTTGGGTTTTGCAAATTTTTACAGTTCCCTGATCGCCCCCCTGATGGACCTTTTGAAGGGCAAACCCAAAACCCTTTCCTGGAACACCGAGGCCACACACGCCATGTCTGCTCTCCAGAGGGCGTTCATGTCAGCACCTATCCTAGTTCTCCCTGACCCCACTAAACCATTTCTTGTCGAGGTCGACGCGTCCCAATCAGGAATTGGAGCCATCCTTTTCCAGCAGCAGAGGAAACCTCCTCAATACCACCAGGAGAGTGGGAGAGTTTGGGAATCAGCTCACCAACAACTGCAACGGGCAGTTCGGAGACAACGCATCGTCGCCGATTTGCGGAGAGCTGATACTCCCATCTTCCAGCTTGGACAAAAGGTCTGGCTCTCCACTCGCGACATCCGCCTTCGACTGCCCAGTAAGAAGCTGAGTCCCAGATTCATCTGTCCTTTCACAATCCTCGCACAGATCAACCCGGTCACTTACAAGTTAAGTCTCCCGCACACATACAAAATTCACCCTACATTTCACGTCTCCGTACTGAAACCATATCACTCACCCAGTTTTCTTGGGTCCACAGAGCCTGGCCCCGAAGACAACCCCCCCCCCCCCCCCGGGCATTGGACCTGGAGGACGGAACGATCTACGCTGTTAAAGAAATCTTGAGGTCCCGCCCCGAGGGGGTCGTCTCGAATATCTCGTCGACTGGGAGGGGTATGGCCCTGAGGAGAGGAGTTGGATCCTACGAGATGACATCCTCGATCCAAACCTCATCAGAGAATACCACCGGCTACATCCCCAAATGCCTGCTCCCAGAGGAAGGGGACGTCCACCCGGACGACGGGTCCAGCGGCCCTCGGGAGTGGTCCGTGGAGGGGGGGGGGGGTTCTGTCACGGAAACACCAGGCTCCACCCTCAATCGCCGTTCACCATCACCTGAGTTCTGAGCACACACCTGATTCACATTAGCACTACACCATAAATACACCTCACTTCCCCACAATCAGCATCTGACCTCGATCACGGAAACAGACTCGGCACCGTACCTGATCACAGAAGCTACGTTCTTGTCTCATCTTGTCTCGTCTCCTTACCGAGCTCCAAGTCTACTCGCCGAATTCCCTGTCCTGTCTCCTGTAACGCCGTCTCGTATCCTGTGTCGTCCTCGCTGATTGTTCCACGTTGTCATTGTTTGTCTCCATGCGCTCACCAGCTCCTTCTGCCTCGCAGATAAGACCTTTCCGCTATAATTCATTACGTGTCTCTTTATTCAACAAACTGCTAATAAACACCCGTTCGGGTTTTCTAAGATCATTGTCTGAGTCTGTGTCTCCCGTAACAATTATTGTGTGCTAATTAGGGCATGGGTAGCTCAGTGGTTAAGGCATTGGACTACTGATTGGAAATTCGCTGGTTCAAACCCCAACACCCATGAGTTCCTGTTGTTAGGCCCTTGAGCAAGGCGAACAAATATGTGTCAGGACTTTCACTTTCTGAAGCTGTACAAAACTAGGGAATTTTTAAGTGAATGGTGGACTTCTGTGAGAAATTCATGTACACAATCTTCAGGTTCTGTAGCAATCAAGCATCCAGGGATTGAGCAAGTGACACTAGAATAGAGCAGAGGTTTTTTAGACTTTGTACCTCTGTGTGCTGACTGGGGTGGCTCCACTTGACCATGAAGATGGTCTTGGACTTGGCTGAGGTAAGCAGCTGATCTCTGTTGGCTTGTGACTGCTGTTGTTTAATAGTTCTAGACTGAAATTCCTACAAACAGTTTTGTACCTGTGCCTTTAATAACAAAAGTGGACTCCATATTAACGTAAACACCCTACCTGTTATACTGAACCTCCAGCCTCTTAACACTCATCATGACTGCTGTCACCCAAATGAGGATGGAATACCTGTTGAGTCTGGTTCTTCTCAAGGATTCTTCCTACTGCCATCTCAGAATTTTTTTTCTTGCCACCATCACCCCTTGGCCTGCTCATCAGGGACAACCTTATCATTTTGATGTAAACATATTTTCTCACACATTACACATTTCAAAATCTGTGTGCATTGCAGGTCACATTTTATACACTAAAAAGTATAAAAAATTAATTAAAATGTGTTTTCAGGATTTCCACCACAGCACGGAGTTTTCATAGACCAAAGACATATATATATATATATATATTAGGTTAACTGACATTTTCAATAAATATTAGAGCAATGGTGTCACGAGCAAGCGGAGAGTGAAACAGAAGACGTAGCAGTTAGCCCATGTAGCATGGACGGTAAACCCAAACGCGGAAGCAGAGCGAGTAGGCAGGATAACCTCGCGTTTAGTTTAAGACCTCTCTTACGCAAAGAGCTATGCTCTACACAAATAAATCCCCGTTCTAGCAACACACACTCAATCAGAAAGGCACCCCGAGTCGGTGAGTACGGAAAAGGCATGGGCGAACTCAATGACTGAGCGATGTGAAGCACCATCTTGTCTCCTTTTATGCTTCCTGACTCACGACCGTATTACTTCCGGGCCCTACTGCCAGTCGCGGTGAGTGTGCATGACAAACGGCCATATCAGGGTAAGAAGAGAAGCACATGAAGCAGTAATGCCTACTGAATAAGGCCCTGTAAGCAGTATTATGATCTGGGATTCCTTCAACTGGTTAAGTCTAGGCTGATCAAAGTTTTAATAAAATTAACTCAGCTGACTACCTAAATCCACGGAATGGCAATGCATTTATTATTTCCTGATGACTCAGGCCTATTCCAGGTCTCAAACTGTGAAAGAGTAATTCTGGCAGCATAAAGAATAAAACAGGTAAAGTATGTTGAATGAAATATTGGAGTGTGCAACCTTTGTATGGGTCAGGCAGTGTAAAATAAAAAAATAGAACAGTGATGTTTTTTTTTGCTTTTTGTGTATGAAAAAGCATGTTTTAAATAAAACTATACATTATATATTTTCATGAAGGCTGGCAAGCATACTGTAGCTAGGAAACAATACAGATACAGACATCTGAACTCTAAGATATGGAACAAATACAGTACGTAACAAAGAAAGCCACACCCCTACAAAAAAATTAATAAATAATAAACTGCATAGCAGTTAACAATAAAGGAGAAGTGAACGGTGTAGTTTCTGTGGCTTCGAGGCAAAGAGTTAAATAGATTTTAACAGGTATAAACATTTGCAACATCTGGAAGCCTCAACTTTTCCCCCCTTTACCTTTACAGATTCTAGCACACAGGAAGGAAGTATTTACTATGGAGAATATTTCAACTATGTTAATGTTCACCCTCTCTGGTTTAGATGGAATCATGGAAAAAAGATATATGTTTTTTTCTTTGACAGCATTGGTTTATAATTTTATCATACTTTGTAATATCACCATAATTTTCTGCATTGCTTCAAATAAGCAGCTTCATGAGCCCATGTACATATTTTTGTGTAACTTGTGTATAAATGCACTCTATGGCACTTCTGGTTTCTACCCTAAATTAATGTATGACTTGCTGTCCCATATTCATTCCATTTCTTATGCAGGATGTCTAATTCAAATATTTGTTATTTATTCATCTACTTTATGTGACTGTTCAACTTTAACAGTAATGGCTTATGATAGGTATGTTGCAATATGTAGACCACTAACATACCATGCAGAAATGACAAACCACAAAATTGTAAAATGTATAATTTTTTGTTGGCTTGCACCATTTTTTTCTCTGGCTGTTATAATCTTGTTAACATCAAGACTAACTTTGTGTGGGTCGCATATTGAAAAACTATATTGTGAAAATTGGGCAGTTGTTAAACTAGCATGTTTCACTACAACAGCAAATAATGTGACGGGATTCATAATTATAATTGTGTATTTTGGACATGCAGTGTTGATTGTTTTCTCCTATATCCAGCTGATCAAAAAATGTAAAAAATCAAAAGAGGGGAAGTCCAAATTCATGCAGACCTGTTTGCCACACCTGCTGTCATTCTTTAATATTATGATTGCCTTGTTATTTGATGCTCTTTACAGTCGATATGGTTCAACTACCTTTCCACAGGGTTTAAGAATTTTTTTTGCACTGGATTTCCTATGCATGCCCCCTATTTTAAATCCAATTGTTTATGGACTAAAACTGACTAAAATACGTAAACAGGTAATAAGAATAGTATTCAGTCATTGCTGTTGTCAAATTTCTAAATATTAGTACATTTGATTTAACTGTTGTTTTTAAAAAAGTCCAGTAAATTTACAATGGTATAAAACTAAGGAGTCGGTGGAGTTTATATGCTTGAACCATAGTGGAAATCTTTGCTGATTGGAATTAAGCATGCTAAAGAATATAAACATGTAAAGTTTACCACTATACTTTTAGACATTAGTTAGACAAGTTTTGATTAGATTGTTCTAATCTAACTTCATTAATTTTTCAAATATAACACACACACACACACACACACACACACACACACACACACACTGGACGCTGGCAATATTACTTGCAGTTACTCGCAATTGTGCTGATTGAGATGTTTATTTGCCACACAAAAATTGTTCACTAGATGTCAGTAGAGTTCTGAAAAGCTCTTTTTATATTTGTGTAAATTTCAAATATTTGCAATTTTTTCTTATTTCTATAGAGCACAACCTGAGCTTTCATAATATGGTTAATGTCAGAATCATGGGCAACTCACAGCAACTTATGCTAAAATGCCTGAATAAGAAGATGCAATTTTTAACTCAAGCAGATTGTTTTAAACACCGAACTGAGTTTGTGAAAATCTTGGATATGTGTCCATAGAAAATCGGCTAAATTATTACATTCAGAAGGACATTTAATTTGGGTTAAGTGACTGATGAGCCAAACTTTTTTCAGCAGGGCCTTATTTTCATTAAATGTACAGTACATTTGTTTTCTTGAATATGCATCAGGCTCAGGTGACACCAGATTTGCCCAGGATTCTTACTGATGTCTCAACTGTTCACATTTATACACTCAGATTGCCCTCACAATATGTTCCTTATTTTGGCAATATTTCTCAGATTAATATTTCTCACATTATCACACCACGGTCTTTTATTGCTGCACATAAAACAGAAAGCAGTTACAGAGTTACTGTGTGATCACAAAGCTTACTTCTAACTGCATGTCCCAGTACAAGTACTTCTGTCTTATCAGAATTAAGTAGAAGGAAGTTGACCCTTTGGGATTGGTAATAACAATGAAGCTTGAATGAAGAAAAATGTATTTCTTGTACAAAGGTAAGAATCTTGATTCAAGAAAGTGGCAGAATATTTTCAGTTTATATTGTAGTTGTACAGTTTTTGTTTTGGGGGGGGATTACAGCATCAGATAATTAAATTTTTGTAACTCAATTACGAACAACAATAAGGCAGGTGTAGATGTAGATGTGTACGTATAAACACTCACTCGACTTTTTTTTACAAAAAGGGTTTTTGTAGTTCGTGTGCTCTTTCTCAGATTATGCACATCAGTGAACCTCCTTACCACTTATCCTGTTCAGAGTTGTGGAAGGCCTGCAGACTCCACACACACACACACACACACACACACACACACACACACACACACACACACACACACACACACACACACACACACACACACACACAAACAGTGCTAACCACTAGACCACTGCGCCACCTTGTTTTAAATATGGATGACTAAATACCATATGTATGATTGTAAATTCTTAATTTTAACACTAAAGAATTATGGTCAATGAAAAAAATCAAGAACCCACAACATGTTAATGCCCCACCTCTGCTATGGTAGCATCAACATTTACTGTACATTGATTGGTTTAGAAAAGTCATGAGCATTTAACTGCATTTCATTATTAAAATTCCCAAATGCACTTTGGCAATCTGCAGACGAAACATGCAAGGCTAATAGACACAACAAGGCAGTGAGTCCTAGATAGGCTATGGTGGCTTGTGCAAACTCACATTTAGCTAAATTTAAGGTCAAGTTGGCATTGTCCAGTCAGTTAAAAACAGTTCTTAGTCCAAAAGTGCACAACCATTTCATTTTTCCTTGTAGGCAGTACGGTTTGACACATAAGCAAAAGGGGTGTTTACTAACTGCTAGAAAATGCAGGTATATTCTTAAAACCAATCAGCGTGACTATATTGGAGAAAGGGCTCAGGTATTGAGAAATTTATGTAGAATGAGAGGGTTCTGTCAGTACCCTTTTAAAAGACCTAGTTCAACCAAAAAAAACAGAACAAATTTTCGGACAAAATCATCATTCTTTGGCAGTGGAAAGAAGCAGGCAACATTTAATTGTGCCTTTCAGACTTCGGCCTTTAGTGAGCTTCCTTTAAAAAAACTAAAACCATGCAAACGCCATGGTAATCCCTGTACGTGTCTGGCCCTTATTAAAGGTTTTTACAGTATGTAGAGCCTCAAAAATACTTCCTCCACAATAAGGTGTTATATTCATAAATGTATACATTCTGTAGCTTGACACATTATATTCTTCTCATGCAGAAAAATAATAACTGCAAACTCTAGTTGAAATTCATTAATAAAATAATTGTTTAAAAAATAAACAATCAATTAATTATATTGTCTAAATTGGTATATTAAAGATTTAAGGTCAACCCCTGTACAATAAACCAAAAAAGTAATAAGTAATAATAACAAAAATAATAAAAACATTCCATATTATAAGCTGCCAGGAAATATAACATATATAATGTTCATAGATTATATTGTTTTATAATATTAACTAATAAAAATAGTTGCAGGAAGATGATTTTTCACTTTTAGGAACAGATTTTAATAATGAAAATGTGGAGGTGAATTTGTGTACATGTGGTAGGTGTGCCCTGGTTCTAACAAGTATCACTACAGCTCTGATTATATTCCAAATGTGGCATATAGGTGTTATGGCTCAGTATCTAGCTGTTGATGACTGGCTGACTGTTTTGCCATTAAGATAAGATCACCGCCCACCCCCATTTATCGTCCCAGGAATTGTCTATGTTTATTTGCTAAGATAAGATCATTTGTTGACATTAGTAGACATTTTAATAGTTTTTCATTATAGAGCTAGGATTAGTGGAGGTTCATTCTGTTCAGGTTTTGATTAAAATAAAATTTATAGCACTTTAAACAATGCTCATTGTCCCAAAGTAGCTTCACAAAATTAAAAGAAGATTAAGGAAATGTGTACGAGCAAGTTAAATGTGTATAGATCATAATGATTAGATTGTCTCTGATGAGCAAGCCAAGGACAACGTTGATGGTGGCAAGGAAAAACTCCCTGAGATGGCAATAGCAAGAAACCTTGAGAGGAACCAGGCTCAACAGGAAACCCATCCTCATTAGGGACATAACAGATAGCAGGATTTTTTTTGCTGACATACTCTGTTAGGCAGTTGGACGTTCAACATAAGAAAAGATGTTAACATGGAGTCCAGTTCAGTTCAGCACCAGCATGGCACCAGGTGTGTGTAGCTACAAACCATCATGAAGCAGAATCCAGCTGGAGGTGGTCCTTCTATGGATGCTTTAGGATCCTTGCAGGTTTGGCCTCCATCTACTGGACCTGGCATAATCTTAAGATGCCTCGGGATGGGTAGAAAAAGAAAGAACAGGTGAAAAGAATTAGTAGTTGCCATTCATTATATTAGCAGCACTAGATGAGAGTGGGCATTTAAATGGACTGAAGTATGAGGTTATGGGTTGAATTACGAGCTAAATAAGAAAATGCTGTACCCCCTTTGACTTTGATATTCTGGGAACTACCAGAAATCACAGTTTTGTGATCTTAAGGAGCGCTGCGGTTTGTAATGTGTCAGTTTTATGACTGGCTAGATACATGGGAGCTAAGCCATTTAGAGCCTTGTACATACTGTAAGTAATGCTAGTTCTAATCAACTGTAATCTTAACAGGCAGTCAGTGATGGGATGATAGTATTGAGGTTATATGATCAGATTTAGAACTGTAGCTTGTTTATTGAGGATGCAGCACAACCACATAGTACATCAGCATGATGACGACATGACTATGATGGCATCATCATTGAGCTGATAATGCTGTTTTAATAGTGCTGATGTCATAAATGTGCGAGGGCCCTCTAGTTATCTTAAGGATTATTAAACGAATTTGAAATTGTTCATTGGTTGCTTTTTGGGGCCCAAGCATTATGACATCAGCCTGATGATGACATGACTATACCCTCTAGTTCTTTTAAGGATTATTAGGGCCCAAGCACTATAGGGTGCATAGGACCCTCTTGTTTTCTTAAGGAAATTTTTTCCACCATTTTGTGTTTTTGGATGTTTTAACATGCTCAAAAACTCAAAAATTGGCAGACATGTTGAAATTTGCTGCCATTTGGATGCCTAAGAATCATGTTGAATGGGGCCCTCACATGAGATTTTGCTGCATAGCCATCACTGGACTCTAGAGCAATGGAGCAGTGGGCATACTCCCAACTTTGTGAGAACAGTATGGGGATGGTCACTTCCTGTTCCAGCTTGACTGCACACCAGTGCACAAAGCAAGGTCCATAAAGACATGGATAAGCGAGCCTTCACAGTCCTGACCTTAACTCAAAAGAACACCTTTGGGATACATTTGAGTAGAGACTGCAAGCCAGGCCTTCTCGTCCAACATCAAAAATGCAGAAGTCGATGGAAGAATGGTCAAAAATTCCCATAGACACACTCCTATAACCTGTCCAGAAGAGTTTAAGCTGTTATAGCTGCAAAAGGTGGGCCAACATCTTAATAAACATTATGGATTAAGAATTGGATGTTACTCAAGTTCAGTCTTAGAGGAAAATGGTAATTTATTAGGAATAAATAAGGGAAGGAAAGGGAAAAAGGAGGGAGGACGGAAAGAAAGGGAAGGAATGAAGTGTGCACGTGCATGGTCCGAGGCAGTGCCCAGCTGGCATGCGGGCACGCGGCTGGCGGCGGTGGGCGGAGCGGTCGAACGGAGCATGCGAGGCAGCGCTCCTGCACGCTCCCTCTCGGTTCCTCCCCGCTGTCGATGGCCGGCCTGGCTCCTCCCAGCTCACTGTGGGCGCGGCCTCAGGCGGGAGTCTCACTCGGACGTCCGTCGGCTGGGCGGCTTTCCCGGCTGTGATTGGCGACCTTAACGCTGTCCTCATCGCGGCCTTTTCCTCTTCGGCGGCGAGGACGCGAAGGCGGGCTCGACGCGGGAACGGAGGATGCCGTGGGAGCTCGTGCAGCTCTTTCCCGCGCTGTCCTCAGCGCGGAGATCAAAGGGGCGGAAATCCATTGTCCTTTTAAGTCTCTGGGGCACGTTCCATTTCCCCACTCCCATGCCACTCTCGAACTCCACCGCGTTACGCTCTTCTCGGACCCCGGACTAAACTCCGCGCCTTGCTTTTATAATGCGGAGCAAGCCCGAGATCCCGTTAAAGTTAATCACTGCCAGCCGGCCCGCATAGGCGGCCCCGTCCCTTCGCACACCTGCAGTAGGGGTGCCGCCTACTTAGGGAGCCTACGAAGTGAGCGAGGGGCGATAATAGATTTAGGCGCACGCCCATCAAAGGCGCACGCCGTGACAAGCAGCTATTGCTTTTACTGTATCATCAATAAAGCTGATGTCTGAAATCTAGAATATTAAAGCATAGACTATTTATGTAAATTTATTTGATCCATAAACTGCGCCCATCAAATTAAATAAACGGAAACACATGAATTCAAAAACCAGGTTATATTTTCTTTGAACACCAAACCATTACATTTAATTGTGAAAGTTTGATGTATTCTACCTACAACTAATGTGTGCTTAATAGTCGAAGTGGTAGTTCAAGGTTAAGTGAATGGGAAGGAGTGAAAGCAGTGAAAATCCTGAACCTCCTTTTGCACCATTAACCCTCAGCTGCTGACGTGTATGCTCATACTTGTTTAATATTTAGGTGTTTATAAAGAAGTGGTTTTCAAATAAATGTATCAACTGAATTCCTGCAAACCTATTGTTTTGGGACGAATTTTTAACAAATTCAATGAAATTTATACAAATTTAATTTAACCTAATTTTACAATTAGGTTAAATTAAAAGGTTGCAGCAATTCATTACAGTCTATCTCTCTCTTGTTGTAAAAAAAAAAAAAAAAAAAAAAAACGTCATATTTCTATGATTACTGCAGACTGTTAAGAATTTAACAATGCACACAATTATTCGCTAAAGGACAGAGACCTAATTCAAACTTCATACATTATAGTTAGTCACAGATTTTGGTTACAGATTTCTCCCTTAAAGCAGCCTAGAAGCTTTCTTAAAAAAGTTGTGAAATAATTGTTAATTTTGTTAAAAGAAGCATCCACTGGAAGGGCTTAGAAGCATGCATTGAGCTGTTTTGATTTATCTTGCTTACAAAGTGTTTCTTAGGCCTGTTAATGGAAAAATATGAGACATGCTATACCAGGCATTAAGAAAATATAATTAAGTAAGGATTTAAGTAAGGAAGATGATAAGGCTGGTTATAAAACAATACAGTAATCACTTCATTGGTAAAAACAGCAAGCCACGAGATGGAATGTCACATTTATTTATTTGTTTATTTATTTAGATTTTTAGGAAACTAATGTAATGCATTTTTGTACATATTTTTGTGTAATTTATGTTTAAGTTAAGTTTCCTTTCGAAAAGGTTTCCTATCAAGGTTTCATCCTACTGCCTGCCTTGCTCATCAAACTGTAGAATTTACACTTCTCCTATTTCCTTACCTCTTTTCTATTTTATATCCATATATTATTTTGTTTGTTTGTTCCTTTGTTTGCTTTATTATTGTAAAGCTGCTTTGTGACAATGTCATTTTTAAAGCGATATACAAAATGTCATTAAATCTAATCTAATTATTTCTGTAAACCTGGAAACCACATACTGACATATTTAAATTAGATGTAGCAAAGAAGCAAAGAAAAAAAATAAATAAATAACTGGCGGTGAATAAACAAATAATTGAACAAAATGTTACACGTATAATTCATACAATGTGTACTGTAACAGAGTTATTATTAAACATATTTTTTATATTAAAAAAGAAGCAATTTCTGACTGACTGGTTGTAGTTAACATAGTACAACCTAAAGCTAATAACAACATCATTAGTTGTTCTGCATTGTGTAACAAACATTTATTTGCTATCTTATAAATGTTTCAAAATTAAAATACAAAATACAGTTATGGTAATGTCTACACTGCCTGGCGAAATAAAATGTCATAATTTGGATTACAATAAGGGGATATTTAAGAGCCTTAAGTAGATTTTTTAAGGCAGTGATTAATATTTTTCAGATGCCAAAAATCATTTTAACCTGTAGTACCATTTTAATGTTTTATGGTTTTCCCAATATTTATTCCTGTTCTCACATTTATTTTGCATTTATTTTGACTGTTGGGTTGTGGGATTTTCTTTTTTTTTTTTTTTTACATGTTGACATTTGTGACCTTAGTCACATTATAATAATTGTAATCACTTGCACCTTGTCTAGTCTGATTAGTTGGTCTATTTATCAGCTATAATTTTGTTATGCACTGTATGGCATTAATCATGCATCTGTTGTAGTTTCCATCAATGTTCCACCCTGTTTGATTCTCTTATGTAAAGTGGCTTACCTCTGTTATTTTGTTTTTGCATTAGAATGCATATTAGAATTATTATTATTTTCCTTTCTAGCCCAGGAATAGTCCTTTTTTTTTTTGCTGTTTGGATTTTGTATTTGTTTTTTATGATGATGAAACTTCATCATATTAAATATCTGCATTTGCATCCTGCCTCAACTCAATTCATGAAACTATTTCAGAAGATGTATATCAAGGTCATGGGAAACATGTTACTGTTAAAAGTATCAAAAAAAGTGTCATTATTGTCAAGCAGAGAAAACAACTTAGGGGACTGCTGAAATTATTGAAACTACGATCTGACTACTATTAAAACTGTCTGTGCATTATTAAAACTTGAAATTATATAAACGACAAACTTTTTAGAAGAAATGTGATCCAAATGACGAGGATCACTTAAATGCTAAAAGTTGCTTCATAAAAAATAAAAAATAAAAATAAAAAAAAATAATTGCCAGGCATTCTCCTTCCGAATGTTTTGGTAGAATGCAGAATTTATTGTTCCATTGGCCCCAGACCATAACATGATGCCCAACATGTTTGACTATTGGTATAATCTTTTTATGATACACTGTGTACGAACTCACAGGAAGCACATCTTCCAAAAAAGTTTACTTTCATTTTATCAGTCCACAGAATATTTGCCCAATGGCTTTAGGGATAATCAAGACATTCTCTTGGCAATTGTGAGACGAGCCTTTGTGCTCTTTTTGGTCAGCGGTATCTTTCTTAAATCATATCATCTTGTACTGTAATCTCATCGTATCATCTCATGGATGCCATTTTTGTCCAATCTCTATTTTATTATTAAAGCATGAACACTGTCTTTAACTGAGGGAAGCGAGGCATGTAGTTTTTTAGATGTTGTGCTGGGTTCCTTTATGAACTGCTGTATAAGGCGTCATTGTGCTTTAGGAGTAATTTGGTAGACTGGACACTTCTGTGAAGGTTCACTACTATTCCAAATTTCTTAATTTATGGATAATGTTTCTGATTGTTTTTTGCTGGAATCCCAAAATCTTAGTGACAATTCATACAGCTTTCCAAAAATCACAGTTTATTCATAATTTAGCAAGGAGGCAGTTACTTTTTCACAGAGGGTCAGGTAGATTTAGAGATCTTTCCTCCCTTAATAAATAAAATCATCATTTAAAATCAAGCATTTTGTATTGACTCACATTGTCTTTGTGTTGTTAAAATTTGTATTATTATCTCAATATCAAAGTGTGACAAATATGCAACAAAAAAAAGTTAGAAAAAGGGGCAAATACATTCTCACATGACTTTTTTAAATTTTATATATTGTAAGATCTGTCTCATGGGTGACAACACAGACACGAGTCGAGGTATTACGGAAAAGGCTAATTTTTATTAGGAAAAGAATTATTCTGCTTCGTCAAAAAAAAAAAAAACTCCTCTTGATGTCTCCTTGAGTGTGGTGACAGATGGGAGTCAGACATGACATCTGGCAGCTGTGTATAACTCTACTCTTTGGACCTCCAGACCTTGACCTAAACTCCTGCCTCGTTTTTATAGCACAGAGAAAGCCAGGGATCCATTAAAGGTGATTGACCAGCTGTGACCAATCTAGCGACCCTTCACACATCTGCAGGAGGGGAGGTCATCTATCTAGTGATCCTACAGAGTGAGCGTGGACTGACAAAACCTCATTAATTAACCAAATTAATATGGTTTTCCACCATTGTTCACACTCATCTGGGGCATGTGGGGCAAACTGATAAGTGGTATTAATGGTTTCACACATTGCCATCCACTAACTTTTAATCATTAGATGTAATAGTAGGGAATAATTTTCCTTTAATTTTTTAAAATCAGTTTAAGTGAGTTGCATAAATGAGATTATGACAGTCCTACACAGCTTTAATGTAGGGGCTTGAAACAATTGGGATTGGAACAGTCTGATTAGGCAAACTTCATGCAGCCAAGCCATGCATCTACAAGTTTTGTCTATGTAAAGTGCAGACCAAAAGCTTGGACACACCTTCTCATTCAAAGAGGTTGAATTTGTATTATGGCAAGAAAAAAGCAGCTAAGTGGCCATGATTACTTTAAGAAATGAAGGTCAGTCCGAAAAATTGGGAAAACTTAGAACGTGTCCCCAAGTGCAGTCACAAAAACCATCAAGCGCTACAAAGAAACTGGCTCACATGCGGACCGCCCCAGGAAATTAAGACCAAGAGTCACCTTTGCTGCGGAGGATAAGTTCATCCGAGTCACCAGCCTCAGAAATCGCAGGTTAACAGCAGCTCAGATCAGAAACCAGGTCAATGCCACACAGAGTTCTAGGAGCAGACACATCTCTAGAACAACTGTTAAGAGGAGACTGTGTGAATCAGGCCTTCATGGTAGAATATCTGCTAGGAAACCACTGCTAAGGACAGACAACAAGCAAAAGAGACTTGTTTGGGCTAAAGAACACAATAAAGAAAACTCTTTGAATGAGAAGGTGCGTCCAAACTTTTGGTCTGTACTGTATATAAAACTTTTACACAACTGGCGCTGATTTCACTATTTTAACTCTCCATAGTTAAAAACTACAGAAACTGTCAAAACTACAACACCAACTATAACTTGTAGCCTTCTTTGCAGCTCTCAGTTTTATAAACAGTGAAGAAACTGCATCACACACTTTCCTAGATTTCCTGATTTTATATTCCTTTCCCTTAACTTAAGAACAGGTCTGACTTGCAAACATTTAACATTATAATTCTCAGTGTGCTCAATTAATACTGTCTTCTCTATTTTACCTGGAATCCTATGAGTATACCATTATTCTGCTACGCTTGTAAGACCAATGTGGCACACTCTGCAAGTCAAGTTGGGAACACAGTATCTCACAAGTATATCCTCAACATGCCATCATCTAAAAAGAAAGATACTTGCTTATTCTCATGTCATTGTGGTCACACGTAGAAAGAAAATACATAGCTAATCTGTTATCTACATTTAAGAGTACACTTTTCATCTTATTAGCCATAAAAGTTTTAGAAGGATGCAAAGTATCATCACCGTGCTTTGGGACAAATTTACCTTCAACTATATTATTACAAACTATAAAATCTGTCCGTTTAACAGCTAGCACTGGCCTCACCCCAACTCTGACATCTCAACTCACTAAATTAATGTGTAAATAAATATCATGTTAAAGCACCTTAATGCTTATGTGGACAGATTTCTCCATCACTGCTAAAATAAAAATAAATAAATAAATAAATAAGTCAAGATGGAAAATAATCTGTGTGTATCTATTCATGTATTTGTGTATCTATAAATTGATCCGTGTATCAATTTACCCATCTAATGCACCATGTTACAAAGAAAAGTCATAATAAATTGATTTCATGAACATGACAATGATTTCAATGTTCAGTCACTGGATCTGAATTCAATAGGACATCTTTGAAATGTGGTTGAAGGGGAGATATGCAACATAAACATGCATCTGAAATATATTCATAAATTGTAGATTGTAATCATGTCACCATGGTACAGAATCAATTAAATGTTTCAAATAATGCATAGATACTGAGGAGGAACTGAGGCTGTTTGGAGAACAAAAGAGGACATACAGTACACAGTATTAGCATACTGCTCAAAATAAAATGTTCAGTGAACATAATTTCTCAACATTTGTTATGCATCTAAATAAATACACTATATTGCATGTATATACAGTATATCATATGGAATGTAAATGTGTATAAATCAGAATGGTCAGATAGTCCCTGATGAGCAAGCCGAGGGCAACAGTGGCAAGGAAAAACTCCCTGAGATGGCAATAGGAAGAATCCTTGAGAGGAACAGGGAACCCATCCTCATTTGGGTGCAACAGAAAGCAGGAATTGAACAGGAAGGTTCCATCCCTAAACTGTTCCCACAGGTTTGGGAGCATGAAATTGCCTAAAATGTCTTGGTATGCTGAAACATTAAAAGTTCCTTTCACTGGAACTAAGGGGTCGAGCCCAACTCCTGAAAAACAACATCCCCACTTCATAATCCCTCCTCCACCAAACATTAAACTTGGCACAATGAAGTCAGACAAGTATCGTTCTCTTGGCAACCAAACCCACACTTATCCATTGGATTGCCATGAAGAGGAGCATGATTCATCACTCCAGAGAGCATGTATCCACTGCTAGAGTCCAGTGATTGCATGCTTTCCACCACTGGATAAGATGCTTTGCATTGCATTACTGATGTAAGGCTTGGATGCAGCTGCTTAGCCATGAAAATGCAGTCCATGAAGCTCTTTAGCTAATCTGAAGGCCACATGAATCTCACAAGTCTCTCCTCCACATCAAGCACTTTATGGACTGCATGAGAGAGATTATCTCACAAGTCTATCCTCCATATCAAGCTCCTCCTGGCTCATCAGCAGAAATCCTGAGCTTAAGCTAAGCTTAAGACTCCATGCTAGTTTCTAGTTATCGCTGGTGGAGTTTGTGACTGTTAGATTTACCACGGGAACTTACCACTGTTTTTATTATCAGAGTGTACATTCCACCTAGTGCTAATGCTAAGGAAGCGCTATGGAAACTGTATGCAAAGATCAGTCAACTGCAAAATACACACCCGGATGAACTGTTTACTGTTGCTGGAGATTTCAATTATGTAAATCTCAATTCAGTGCTTCCTAGATTCCTTCAGTATGTGGACATTGCAATGAGAGGGGAAAACATGCTGGATCTTGTTTACATAAACATCCCCGGCGCATATCGGGCAGAGCCTCGTCCCCACCTCGGCTACTCAGACCACATCTCTTATGTTATGCTAATTCCAGAATACAGACCACTCGTCAGGCGTTCTGAAGCAGGTGAAAACCATCTCTGCTCTTCAGGACTGTTTCGAGAACACTGATTGGAACATGTTTAGGGAGGCTGCAACTTACAGGGAGTACACTGCATTGGGGGAGTACACGTCATCAGTGACCAGCTACAAGTGCACCAATGACGTCACTGTCTCCAAGAGCATAATTTCACGAACCAACCAGAAACCGTGGATTACTGCGGAGGTGCATGCAATTCTGAGAACCTGAGACTCTGCCTTCAAAGTGGGAGACAAGATGGCCCTTAGAAGAGCAAGGGCCAAACTTTCTCAGGCCATCAGAGAGGCGAAGCATGCACACGCCCAGAGAATCCCCAAACACTTCAGAGACAGCGGTGACACATGGCGCATGTGGCAGGGCATACAAGCCATCACTAACTACAGGACGACATCACCTACCTGTTCTGCCTGTCGACGCTTGGTTCGACAAGCAGAACAATGTGGCGGCAAGGAAGACCACCTCTCCTTCAAATAACCAGGTGCTATCTCACTATAGCTGATGTGAGTTAAACTCTATGCAGAGTCAACCCATGTAAAGCTGCTGGACCAGACAACATCCCAGGCAGAGTTCCCACGTGCTTCAAGGCCACCACCATCGTCCCTGTACCGAAGAAGTCTTCTGTGTCCTGTCTCAATGACTACCATCCCATTGAACTTACTGTACACCCACCATCATGAAGTGCATTGAGCGGCTTGTCTTAAGACACATCAAGACCCTGCTGCCCCCCTCACTGAATCCACTGCAATTTGTTTACTGTCCTAACCGCTCAACGGATGACACCATCTCCACCACACTCCATCTTGCCCTAACACACTTGGACAATAAGGACAAATACGATCAAATGCTGTACATAGATTTCAGCTCAGCATTCAACACTATCATCCCACAACAACTGATCGGGAAGCTGAATCTGTTGGGCCTAAACACCTCCCTCTGTAACTGGATCCAGGACTTTCTGACTGGAAGGCCTCAGTCAATACGGATCGGGAACTGCACCTCCAGTACCACCACACTGAGTACTGGGGCCCCACAAAGCTGTGTGCTCAGTCTCCTGCTGTTCACACTGCTGACTCATGACTGTGTAGCGACACACAGTTCAAATCACATCATCAAGTTTGCTAATGACACGACCGCGGTGGGTCTCATTAGCAAGAACGATGAGTCAGCATACAGAGAGGAAGTGCTGGTGTAATGGACTGGTGTAAAGACAACAACCTGTCTCTGAATGTTGACAAGACAAAGGAGATGGTTGTTGACTTTAGGAGGACCTGTGGATCTGTGGAGATCGTCGAAAGCACCAAATTCCTGGGAGTCCACTTGGAGAAGGACCTCACCTGGTCCCTCAACACCAGCTCCCTGCACAAGAAAGCCCAACAGCGTCTCGTCTTCCTGAGAAGACTGAGGAAGGCCCACCTTCTATAGAGGAATTATCGAGAGCATCCTGAGCAGCTGCATCACTGTCTGGTTTGGAAATTGTGCCATATCGGACCGCAAAATCCTACAGCAGGTAGTGAGGACAGCAGAGAAGATCATCGGGGTCTCTCTTTCCTTTATTGAGGACATCTACACAACACGCTGCATCCACAAAGCCACCAGCATTTTGGCTGATCGGACACACCCCTCTCACACATTCTTCACACTCCTGCCATCTGGAAAAAGGTACCGAAGAATTCGGGCACACACATCCAGACTGTGCAACAGCTTTTTTCCAAAAGCCACCCGTCTCCTCAAAAAAAAAAGGGACTAGACTGATAATACACACACACACACACACACACACACACACACACACACACACACACACACACACACACACACACATACACACACACACATTATCCCTCAGCTTAACTCAACTACCTCAAAACATTGAAACACTGGACTGGACTAATCAACACAAGCGCAAACACACTGACCTACACTACCAAACTATTGTATACACCAACCTGTAAATGCTCTTTTGCACAATATTCATTACTGGATTACTTTTTCACTAAATTCTTAATTCTTGATGCTACGTTAAGGAACGTTTACTGTTTCTCCACTACCTGTTATGTCGTGTTTGTCGCACTGGCACTTTGTTGCTCTTGTTTGCACATTTGCATGTGCACTTTAGGTTGTCTGTTGTCTGCATTTAAAAAAAAAAGTTTTTGTTAATTTATGTTGTTAATTTATGTTGCATGTAGCACCTTGGTCCTGGAGGACTGTTGTTTCGTTTCACTGTGTACTAACTGTATATGGTTGAAATGACAATAAAGCCTACTTGAACTTGAACGCTTGGAGGTCTGAAGCTATTGACTCTGCAGAAAGTTGCCAACCTCACTGCACTATGCGTGTTTGTGATTTTACGTGGCCTGCCTTCGTGGCTGATTTGCTGTCATTCCCAATCACTTTCATTTTATTATAAAACCAATAACAGTTGATTGTGGAATATTAAATAGAGAGGAAATTTCACAGTTGGACTTATTGAACAGGTGGCATCTTATTATAGTACCACGCTGGAATTGCTGTGTGTGTGTGTGTGTGTGTGTGTGTGTGTGTGTGTGTGTGTGTGTGTGTGTGTGTTTTCATGTAGAAGTAGTCTAAAGGGAACTTGACAAAATTAGTGGTGATGAAGCATTTTAAAAACTGCCTATAAATGAGATAATCCACCCTCATTTTTCTAGAATAAAGACACAAGATGGCATGATAATTATGTTAATAATTATATTAACATAACAATATTATTAGATAATTATATTATAAAATAATGCTTCCTGGTGAATTTAAAAAAGCACATGGGTTCACAGCAGATTTGTAAATGTGACCTCCAATGTTACATCTTTTTTGACATATTTTCTGAATAATGGTTCTTTCCTCTTAGAAATAATTAATGTAAATGAGACTCTCTGGTTTTATGTATAAAATAAAACAATAATACTAATTATTATTTTAAAACAATTGTGCAGAAAATTCAAGACCTGTGAGCATTCCAAAATATTAATACTTGTTTACTTTGATGTATTTTTGATGTGCAAGTGTGTCTGAAATCAGTTGTGCAGCATCTGCTTATTTAAGACTAATCCTGAATATAATTTTTATTTCTATTACAGATGGAGAATGTTTCTAATATGTTTGTGTTTACTCTCTCTGGATTAAATATGACAATGGAGGACAGATATGTGTTTTTTTCCCTCACTGCAGTGGTTTATCAGTTTATCTTGTTATGTAACATTTCTATAATATTTTGCATTACCTCAGACAAGCAGCTTCATGAGCCCATGTACATATTCTTGTGTAATTTGTGTATAAATACACTATATGGCACTTCTGCCTTCTACCCTAAATTTATGTATGACTTACTGGCCCAATCTCATGCTATTTCATATGCGGGATGTCTTACTCAGGTTTTTGCAATTTATTCTTCAGCTTTATGTGATTATTCCACTTTAACAGTGATGGCCTATGACAGATATGTTGCAATATGTAAACCACTGGAGTACCATTCAGAAATGACAAATCAAAAAATTGTAAAATGTATAATTTTTTGTTGGCTTCCACCATTTATTTGCATGTCTGTTGTAGTCTTATTAGCATCAAGATTAACGTTATGTGGATCAACTATTGAAAAGCTTTATTGTGAAACCTGGGCAATTGCTAAGCTGGCCTGTTCCTCTACAACAGTAAATAATGCAATTGGATACATTGTTATATTAACATATTTTGGACATGCAGTACTGATTACCTTCTCATATATCCACTTGATTAAAAATTGTAGGAAGTCAAAGGAGAGCAAATCTAAATTCATGCAGACCTGTGTGCCACACTTAGTCGCACTGTTCAACATTACAATTGCATTATTATTTGATGTATTTTACAGTCGATATGGCTCAAATTCATTCCCTCAAGCTTTGCGAAATTTCCTAGTACTTGACATGCTCTTTGTTCCTCCCATTTTAAATCCCCTTATTTATGGATTAAAACTTACTAAAATACGGAAGCATGTCATGAGATTGTTCCTCGGGCACAGCTGTCTAAAGTGTAAATAGTTTTTGTGTTGTATATTTGAGCAGCTATTGTTTTTTCTGTATTTTCAATAAAGCTGATATGTCTGAAATCATAGACTAATTATCTATTATTTGATCCATTCAACTATTTGTTTGATCCATAGAATGCTCCTATCAACAACAACAAAAAAATCCTGAGAACATCAAAAAATGTAATTTAATTGTGGAAGTTGGTTTTTGGTTAAAAAAAAATTTTCTAGCTACAACTCTGCTTTAATATTTGAAGTGATAGTTCAATGTTTCATTTCTACATCAGTGAATGGGAAGTAGTGAAAGCAGTTAAAATCCTAAACCACCTTTGCACCCTTTACCATCAGCTGCTGACATGTATGCTGATACCTGTTTAATTTTAACAGTGTTTTACAATTAGGTTAAATTAAAAGGTTGCAGCAATTCATTACAGTCTATCTGTTTCTTGTTGTGAAAGATAAGCGTCATGTTTCTAGGATTACTGCAGACTGTTAAGAATTTAACAATGCACACATTGCTTGCACATTTCCTGAAGGACAGAGACCAAATTCACATTTCATTCATAATTGGGCAAGAAAAAATACTTTTTTTTTTTAAGCATCCACTGGAAGGGCTTAGAAGCATGCATTAACTTGTTTTAAATTAAGTTGCTAACTAAGTGTTTCTTAGGGCTGGCTGAAAAATATGAGACATGCATTACCACGCATTAAAAAACAACAATTGTGCAATATTATTGTTATTGTATGCATCGTATTAAATAAGCAGCTTCATGAACCCATGTACATATTTTTGTGTAATTTATGAATAAATGCACTTTATGGCACTACAGGCTTTTACCCTAAATTTATGTATGATTTACTGACTCAATTTCATGAAATTTCATATGCTGGATGTCTGATTCAGGTATTTGTTATTTATTCATCTGCTTTATGTGATGTATCAACTCTAACAGTAATGGCATATGACAGGTACATGGCCATATGTAAACCATTGGAGTACCACTCTGAAATGAATAACCAAAAAGTTGTAAAATGTATATTTTTTTGTTGGCTTCCTCCTATTATTTGCATTGCTATTGTAGTGGTGTTAATGGCAAGACTAACCCTATGTGGCTCAAATATTGAAAAAATGTACTGTGAAACATGGGCTGTTGTTAAACTGGCATGTTCCTCTACAATAATAAACAACGTGATTGGTTACATAATTATTATTGTTTGTTTTGGACATGCAGTATTTATTGTTTATTCATACATTCACTTGATTAGAAACTGCACAAAGTCAAAGGAGAGCAAATATAAATTTATGCAGACTTGTGTGCCACATCTACTTGTTCTGTCTAATATTGCTGTGGCTTTGTGGTTTGATGTGTTTTACAGTCGATATGGTTACACAGCTATTCCTCAAAATTTGCGAAATTTCATGGCATTGGATTTCCTGTTAGTGCCTCCTGTTTTAAATCCCCTTATTTATGGACTAAAATTGTCCAAAATACGAAAACAATTTATAAGAATGATCTTAAGATTCAACATTGCTGTAGGACAAACTGAAGATGATTTGAGTTCTGTGGCACAGTATTTTTCAACAACCCCTTAAAAAACTTTTAACCCATTAACCGGCACACAATTACTTATTTGTGTAAAAGATATTTTTTATCTTAGAAAAGTAATTTTGGGTGCTTATTGTCCATTTGAGCTGTCCATGTAAGGTAGCAGTAAAGCATCTATTTAACACAAACCTTTCCAAGTGCTAGAATATAAAATTACAATAAAATATTTTTATATCTGGTATAAAATGGACTTTACTTGAGACACCATAGGTAAAAATGGACTTTATACTAACTAAAACACATTTCCTATTGTAATGAACTTCCACCTTTATAGCAAACCAATATAACAAAGATTCAATCATGGTCATAAAATCTGGAATCACGCATATGAAGATAGGTTTCCTGTTGAGGTTTCAAAAGGAAAAGGTTTTCTATCAAGCCTTGCTCATCAGGGACAAACTGACAGGTAGACTTTACACTTCTCCTCTTTCCTTACCCTTTTTCTATTTTATATTCATATATTATTTGGTTTGTTTGTTCCTTTGTTTGTTTTATTTCTGTAATGCCACTTTGTGACAATGTCATTATTAAAGCGATATACAAATACATTTTTATTCAATTGAATGTAATTGTTTCTGTAAACCTGGAACGCTGATTCTGATATATTTAAATTTGATGTAGCAATGCAGCAAAGAAAAAAAAAACTAGGGGTGAATAAAAACATAACTGAACAAAACTTTACACTTACAGTTCATTATTTGTAAGTGTAACTGTACTGTAACTATTGCAAGGATCAAATAAGAATATATTCAATTAGAGTAAAACATTAGAGTAAAACAAGGTTTTACATTTAAAAACATTATGGATTCAGTTACTGACTGACTGCAGTTGTAGTTAAAATATTAATAAAATAGTTTTAACTACTACAGTAGTTTAAAAAGCTAATAACAGCATCAAGTAGTTTTTCTGCATTGTGTAAAAGTCTTCTTACTGTATTTTCTATTTCATCAAAGTTTCAAATGAAAATGAAAAATATTGTTACGGTAATGTCTACACTGCCTGGAAAAATAAAATGTCATAATTTGGATTAATATAAGAAAATATAATCCTTTTAACCTGTAGTAACTTTTCATGGTGTTATGGATTTCCCAGTATTTATTCCTTGACTACTGGTTTGTGGGATTTTTTTATATTGACATTTGTGACCTCAGTCACATTATAATAACTAATCACATGCACCTTGTCTAGTCTGATTTGTTGGTCTATGTATCAGCTATGATTTTGTTTGTCATTGATCATACATCTGTTGTTGTTGCCATCAGTGCTGTCCCTGTTTGGTTCTCTTATGTGACTTAGCTTACTTCTGTTATTTTGTGTTTGCATTAGAATGCGTATTAGCATTATTATTATCCTTTCCTTTCTAGCCCAGGAATAGTCCTTTTGCTTATCTCTATGTTATTATTCATTTATAAGACACTATTCTTACGAATTGTCCTTTTCCTAATCTCTTTCTTATTATTAAACCATGAACATTGCCTTTAACTGAGGGAAGCGATGTCTGTGTTTTTTTTAGTTTTTTTTTTAGATGTTATATATACTTATCGAGGTTTTTTATGAGCTCCTGGATAAGTAGTCATTGTGCTTTTGGAGTAATTTGGTAGACTGGACACTTTTCACCACTTTCACCACTGTTCCAAATTTTCTCAATTTAAGGATGATGGCTGGTGGTTTGCTGGAGTCCCAAAATCTTAGAAATGGCTTTGTAACCATTTCCATTTTTATGCATTCTTTAGATCTTGTTGCTTTTGATATCTTTTATCTTTTATGCCCAGATAAAATGGGAGTTGCATCAGAAAGGGCATCCAGCATAAAACCTTTTGGCAAGTTGCGTGCAGTTCAGATGGTCCTCTGTGGTAATCTCTCGATGGGAGAAAGCGAAGGATTAAGAAATCCCAAGGACTTTCATTTACAAGCAGCAAACGGAAAGGGACACATTCTAAAGGGAGACCTTCTCCTAGTCACTATTCAAACAATACTTCCCCAGCATGGACTTCAGTGACTGGTGAAACTTTTGTAATGTCTCCTATAACTCTGGGTGGTAATGGATAGACATTTCATTAACTTCTAACACCTAAGCAAAGAGTATAAAGGTAAAATCAGTTTTCAGCTTTCTATATATTAAATATATAATTTTAAGTGTAAAGTCCTTTTAGAATGGATTGAGGGGTAATTTTATGATAAATTGTATTGCCTCTGGGAACTAAATGTCAGCACGCATGATGGTCAAGGGGAACTGATTTCCACTTATGGAAATTATGCAATGGACTAGTGCAATCAATCAAAACTTTCTCAAAATGTTCCCCTATAACTGGAATAAGCCTAAGTGACCTGATAATGGATGATCATTAATAATATCAATTTGCATATACTCCCTTCATACAAAATGTTATGAAGAGTGATCAGATGAATTGCATAGTCCTTCTTTGCCATGAAAATTAACTTAATCCTGAAAAAAACTTTCCACTGCATTTCATTGCTGTCATTAAAGGACCTGCTGAGATCATTTCAGTAATCGTCTTGTTAACTCAGGTGAGAATGTTGATGAGCACAAGGCTGGAGATCATTATGTCAGGCTGATTGGGTTAGACTGGCAGACTTGACATGTTAAAAGAAGAGTGATACTTGAAACCATTGTTCTTTCATTGTTAACCATGGTGACCTGCAAAGAAACGCGTGCAGCCATCATTGCATTGCATAAAAAAGGCTTCACAGGCAAGGATATTGTGGCTACTAAGATTGCACCTAAATCAACAATTTATAGGATCATCAAGTACTTCAAGGAAAGAGGTTCAATTCTTGTTAAGAAGGCTTCAGGGCGTCCAAGAAAGTCCAGCAAGCACCAGGATCATCTCCTAAAGAGGATTCAGCTGTGGGATTGGAGTGCCACCAGTGCAGAGCTTGCTCAGGAATGGCAGCAGGCAGGTGTGAGCGCATCTGCACACACAGTGAGGTGAAAACTTTTGGAAGATGGCCTGGTGTCAAGAAGAGCAGCAAAGAAGCCACTTCTCTCCAAAAAACAACATCAGGGACAGATTGATCTTCTACAAAAAGTATGGCGAATGGACTGCTAAGAACTGGGGCAAAGTCATATTGTTTGGGGCATCTGGAAAAAGGCTTGTCCGGAGAAGAAAAGGTGAGCGCTACCATCAGTCCTGTGTCATGCCAACAGTAAGGCATCCTGAGACCATTCATGTGTGGGGTTGCTTCTCATCCAAGGGAGTGGGCTCACTCACAATTTTGCCCAAAAACACAGCCATGAATAAAGAATGGTACCAAAACACCCTCCAACAGCAACTTCTTCCAACAATCCAACAACAGTTTGGTGAAGAACAATGCATTTTCCAGCACAATGGAGCACGTGATAACTAAGTGGCTCAGGGACCAAAACATTGAAATTTTGGGTCCATGGCCTGGAAACTCCCCAGATCTTAATCCCATTGAGAACTTGTGGTCAATCCTCAAGAGGCGGGCGGACAAACAAAAACCCACTAATTCTGACAAACTCCAAGAAGTGATTATGAAAGAATGGATTGCTATCAGTCAGGATTTGGCCCAGAAGTTGATTGAGAGCATGCCCAGTCGAATTGCAGAGGTCCTGAAAAAGAAGGTCCAACACTGCAAATACTTACTCTTTGCATAAATGTCATGTAATTGTCGATAAAAGCCTTTGAAACATATGAAGTGCTTGTAATTATATTTCAGTACATCACAGAAACAACTGAAACAGTAATGATGTTTCCAATTTTAATAAACAGAACTATCAGTTTTTGAGTTTGTTGTACTCATTCATATTAATCGTTCGTAACTTGCATTATTGAGTATCCTAACTCATACTATTTAATAGCAATTATAATTTTTTTTTAGTTGTTGAAAATCAAATAAATTGTTATTCTGCTGCTCCCAGCAATGGGTTGCCACAGCAGACAATCTGGTCCGCACACAAACTTGGCACAGGTTTTACACCAGATGCCCTTCCTGACACAACCCTCCCATTTTATGTGGGCTTGGGACAGGCACTTTATCCAGTTGTTGTGAATCGAACCCGGGCCTTTGGCATGGCAGGTGAAACACCTACCACTGAGCCACCAGTGCCCTATTACTCTGATGACATCAGACACAAAATCACTAGTCTGAAAGATTTTAAGTTTGTGGAACTTTAAGGTGACCGTTACTGTTACTTAAGTACTGACAGTTACTTAAAATATCAAATTTGTTCAGATAATTTGAAAAATGTAATTTCTACAAACTCATAAATACCAAAAAGTTCTAAATACTCATCAAGATCTATTAATTTGAACTAATTGTAATTATTAAAGTTAACAGTACTCAATAAGTATAATTACTATGAGCATTTGGGTTTACAGAGTAAAAAGAAAGGTGCTTGTATATTTTGATGTCCTTGTGGTCGCACATAGAAAGAAAATACATAGCTAATCTACATTTTAGAATAAACTCTTCACCTTATTATCCATTTATCATCACCGTGCTATGGGGCAAATTTACTTTCAGCTATGTTATTACTAACTATAAAATCAGTCCGTTTAACAGCAAGCGCTGGCCTCAGCCCGATTCTGACATCTCAACTCACTAAATTAATGGGTACAAAAATATCACGTTAAGGCACCTTAATGCGCATGTGCAAAGATTTCTCCACCTTGAGTCAAGATAGAAAACATTATCTATTCATGGCCAGAATTTATCCATCTTTAAATAGCTGCTTCCAACATGATACTGCACCATGTTACAAAGAAAAGTCATATTAAATTGATTTCAATGTTCAGTCACTGGATCTGAATCCTGAATAGGACATCTTGGTTGAATGGGAGATATACAACAAAAACATGCACCTAAAATATCTGCACAAATTGTAGATTGTAATCATGTAAACAATAGAAAATAATCAATGGTAAAGAAGCAAAGAAATGTTTCCAATAGATACTAAAGAACTGAGCCTGTTTGGAGAACAAAAGAGGGCATACACAGTATTAGCATAGTATTCAAAATAAAATGTTCAGTGAACATAATTTCTAACTTTTTAACATTCGTGATGTGTATAAATATGTACATTATATTGCATAGACACAGTACATACTGTACACATAATGTATGAACTTGAGTAACGTCCTATTCTTAATCCATAGGGTTTAATATGATGTTGCCCCACCCTCTATGACAGCTCCAGCTTCAGCTCAGAAGCGCATTTGTGAGGTCAGACAGTGATGTTGGACGAAAAGTTCTGACTCGCCATCTCCACTGTAATTAATTCCAAAGGTGTCATTGTCATCTATGCATTTATGGACCTTTCTTTGTGCACTGGTGTTCATACAGGAATAAACTGTTCCCACAAAGTTGGGAGCATGAAAATGTCTAAAATGTCTTGGTATGCTTAAGCATTAAGAATTCATTTCACTGGAACTACAGTAAGGGGCCAAGACCAATTCCTGAAACACTATTCCACCTCATAATCCCCCCTCCACCAAACATACATTTGGCATATATAAAGTCAGACAAGTATCGTTCTCTTGGCAACCGCCAAATCCAGACTCATTCAATGGATTGCCATAAAGAGGAACATGATTTGTCACTCCAGGACAATTCTCCACTGCTCTAGAGTCCAGTGATGGCATGCTTTACACCCATTGCACCCATTGCATTGCACTTGGTGACGTAAGGGTTGGATGCAGTTGCTAGGCCATAGAAACCCAGTTCATGAAGCTCTCTATGCACTTCTTGAGTGCTAATCTAAAGGCCACATTAAGTTTGGAGATCTGTAGCTATTAACTCTGCAGAAAATTTGCAACCTATGTGCATTATATGTCTCAGCATCCGCTGACCCCACGCTGTTTTTTACCTGGCCTACCACTTTGTGGCTGAGTTGCTGTCGTTCCCAATCACTTTTACTTTGTTAAAAAGCCAATAACAGTTGACTGTAAAATATTTAATAGCAGGTGGCATCCCATTGCTGTACCATGCTGGAATTTACTGAGCTGCCTATAAATGAGATAATCCACCTTAATTTTTTTCTAGAATAAAGACACAATATGGCATTATAATTATTTAATTACTTTTAAAGGTGAATGTAGACCGTAAAGGTCAATGTACAATAGACAAAGCTGCCTAATGTTGAAATAATGCTTAAAACAGCACATGGGTTCACAGCAGGTTTATGAATGTGCTTTATGATGTTACATCTTAGTTGCCACATTTTCTCAATAATGGCTCTTTCTTTTTAGAAATAACTAATGTAAATAAGACTTTCTGGTTTTATGTAATTGTAGATAGTTAGATGCAAAGCTGTGATCGTCCTAGTCTCATAATATGTAATTTATCAAAAAACTAAATAACTAATAATATAAAACAATAATACTAGTTAAATATTAAATTTAATTCAAGACCTGTGTACATTCCAAAATATTAATACTTGTTTACTATGATGTATTTTGATGTGCAAGTGTGTCTGAAATCAGTTGTGCAGCTTCTACTTATTTAAGAATAACCTTGAATATAATTGTTTATTTCTATGACAGATGAAGAATGTGTCTAATATTATAAATACACTATATAGCACTGCTGCCTTCTACCCTAAATTAATGTGACTTACTGGCCCCATCTCATGCTATTTCATATGCAGGATGTCTTACTCTGGGTTTTGTTATTTATTCTTCAGCTTTATGTGATTATTCCACTTTAACTTAAAGTTTAAACCATTTAGAAATGATGAATAAAAAAAATGTAAAATGTAAAATATTTTTTCTTGACATGCTCTTTATTCCTCCTACTTTAAATCCCCTTATTAGTGGATTAAAACTTACTAAAATACAGAAGCATGTCATGAGTGTCTAAAGTGTAAATAGTTTTTGTGTTGCCTATTTGAACAGCTATTGCTTTTACTGTATTTTCAGTAAAGCTGTGTCAGGGATAACCCCTAGAGGGCTCCTTGCCCCCAGAGACTCTTTTGTGTTTTGTATTTTTTCAGTTTTGAACTTCATTTTCCAGAATGCACCTCAGTCAGATGATGAGGTCACTTACCTGAACCTTACCTGAGTTAACTGGGTCTTGCATCTGTTGAATTAAACTTGTTACATGATGGTTAGCTGTTTGTTTAATTTCATGCCAGTTTAGTTTACCTATGCCTCACCTACACCACCATTACAAACGTGACAAGCTGTTTGAAATCTAGACTGTTTGTTTAGCATAGACTATTTTAATTTATTTGATCCATAGGATGCTCCCATCAAAATAAAGTTTTTTTTCCTGAGAACACCAAAGAATTTAATTAAATTGTGAAAGTTAGTTTTTAAATATTTTTTTCTAGATACTGTACAACCCTGCTTTAATAGTTGAAGTACTAGTTTAATAGTTGAAGTACAAGGTTACATTTCTACATCAGTGAATGGGAAGTTGTGAAAGCAGTTAAAATCCTAAACCTTTTTGCACCCTTAACCCTCAGCTGCTGACATGTATTCTCATACTTGTTTCTCTTTTTGCCATGTTATAAATGTTTATATATAAAAAATAAAGGTATATCTATCCTACACGTAAACAATTAATTTTTAACAGTGTTTTACAATTAGATTAAATTAAAAGGATGCAGCAATTCATTACACTCTATCTTTTACTTATTGTGAAAAACAAATGATAGACTAAAGGGATGTCATGTTTCTAGGATTACTGCAGACTGTTAAGAATTAACAATGCACACAATTATTCACTGAAGGACAAAGACAGAATTTATACTTTATACATAATTAGGCAAGAGCCAGATAAAAATAATTTACTAACACTGGTTAATTGCATTACCATACATTAGAATTAGTACATTTTTATCAAAGATTTCTCTCTTTATGCAAGCTTAAGGCTCTCTTATGAAAATATATTATTTTGAAGAAATAATTGTGAAGGTTTGTTAAAAGGGACAGTGGAATAACTTTGATATTGCATCAAACTGTTTTGGGATTTAAGTTGCTTATGAAGTCATAGCAGGTTATTGTGATAAAATTATGTTTTTCACTTGGGGGGGGGGGGGATCTTAAGAGAATTGTAAGTAAGGAGGATGACAAGGCTGGTTATAAAACAATCCAATAATCACTTCATTCGTAAAAACAGCAAGGCATGGCATATTTCTTTATTCACTTTTTAGGAAGCCAATGCAATGCCTCTAAGAGCTATCTGGCCAGAGTTAAAGAAAGCATTAAAAGGCTTCTGGCTTTTAAAGTTAAAGGCTTCGCTAATAATTAAAATCTTAAATAATATCAACATTGATATTCATTATTACTTTTTTTTAGATTTTGATCATACTAACTACATTATTTTACATGATTAAATTTTTCTTTAAGGGTAATAAAAAACATAAGACACATACTGCTGTGGTCATTAATTAAACCTAACTACTTTTTCTATTATAAACTCAATCCAGAATGAATAATATTTCCAACATCTTAGTCTTCTCCCTGTCTGGATTAAACGTAACCTTGGAAAACAGACATGTTTATTTTTTATTGACCACACTGGTTTATCATGTTATCTTGTTGTGCAATATTATTGTTATTGTATGCATTGTCTTAAATAAACAGCTTCATGAGCCTATGTACATATTTTTGTGTAATTTATGTATAAATGCACTTTATGGCACTACAGGCTTTTACCCTAAATTCCTGTATGATTTACTGACCCAGTTTCCTGAAATTTCATATGCTGGATGTCTGGTTCAGGTATTTGTTATTTATTCATCTGCTTTATGTGATGTATCAACTCTTACAGTAATGGCATATGACAGGTACATGGCCATATGTAAACCATTGGAGTACCACTCTGAAATGAATAACCAAAAGGTTGTAAAATGTATATTTTTTTGTTGGCTTCCTCCTATTATTTGCATGGCTATTGTAGTGCTGTTAACAGCAAGACTAACCCTATGTGGTCAAATATTGAAAAAATGTACTGTGAAACATGGGCTGTTGTTAAACTGGCATGTTCCTCTACAATAGTAAACAATGTGATTGGTTACATAATTATTATTGTTTGTTTTGGACATGCAGTATTTATTGTTTATTCATACATTCACTTGATTAGAAACTGTACAAAGTCAAAGGAGAGCAAATACAGATTTATGCAGACTTGTGTGCCACATCTACTTGCTCTGTTTAATATTGCTGTTGCTTTGTGGTTTGATGTGCTTTACAGTCGATATGGTTACACATATATTCCTCAAAATTTGCGAAATTTCATGGCATTGGATTTCCTGTTAGTGCCTCCTGTTTTAAATCCCCTTATTTATGGACTAAAATTGACCAAAATACGGAAACAATTAATAAAAATGATCTTTAGATTCAACATTGCTATAGGATAAACTGGAGATGTACAGTAGCATAATATGCTGTACTGTAGCATAATGTTTTCAGTAAGCCATTGAAAAACTTTTTAGCTGCCCATTTAAGGAACGCAAAAGCACCTATTTAGCACAAATGGACCAGTAATATGATTTTACATTTGCACCTAGAAATTACATTCATTTTAATTTAAAATTTACAACAAAAATATTTTTCTGATATTTAGTATCCCACACAATAGACATGGCAAGACTGTGTAATAACCTGATAAACCTGATAAATAATCTGATAAACTGATAATACCTGATGTTCGCATAGTTTATGCGATTATATTCATGATGTGTTAATATGTCATTTTATTTGGAGTTCTTGTCTCGTGGAGGCCTCTAACTGCAGGATAGCCCTGTATGGGAGGGTTCTACTTTGAAGATGGTCTTGAAATGGGCTTATGTAATCAGATTTTCTGTGATTGCTTATGACTGCAGTCAATCAATACTTGAATGAAACTGGCACAAACAGTTTTGTACTCAAGCCTCCATAAATAAAAGTGGACCTTATATTGACTTAAACACATTTACTGTTATATTGAACTTCAAACCTTAGAGCAAATTAATATATCAACGATTAAATAAAATTAATTCCTATAACCCAAATGAGTCTTGTTAAAACTGATAGTTAGAATTTATACTTTTTTTCTTACTTTTATTCTATTTTGTTGCCATATATTATTTTGTTTGTTTGTTTCCTTGTTTGTTTTATTTTTGTAAAGCTGCTTTGTGACAATTCGAACAGTTCAATCCCCGGGTGATGCTGTTACGTCTTACAGCCGGAGGCCTAAAGAGAGCTGATTGGCCAAGCTCTCTCGGAGGGGAGGGATGAGAGGTATTTAGTGCTCCCACATTAATCACGGCTCTACAGTCAATCAGGGGTGTCCGGAGAGGAATTGGACACGACTAAATTTGGGAAAAATCCCCCCATAAAATAAAATTTTATTAAATTGAATTTAATTATTTTCTTATTATTTCTGTAGAGAGTAATTTCTAAAGAAGCAGAAACCTCTTTCTGATATAAAAAACTGCACTGTAAAAAACAACCTATAGAATCTACTCAATAAAAGTGAGGTAAGAATTTGCACTCAATTTGTTTGGGTAGATTCTATCCTATATATTTGCATAAAGAGTACCTAATATTAATAGCTATTATACACTATAAAAAATAGGTAAGGTATACCTAATATTTCTCATTACAAATTACTTGTAAAAATTGAGTAACATCAACTTTAAAATATTAAACATATTTTAGTTTTTCAACTTAATTATTCTTAATAAAGATTAGCCAAAAAGAATAATTACACATTACTTATTCAGGGAAAGTTGAATTTACTGGTCAGACACAGCAGACTGCACTAATTGCTTTTTTTTATTATCCAAACATTTTATTTTAAAAACATTTAAAACCAAACAAAGTAATACCTTACATTGCATTTCAATTGAAAAAAAAAACTTGTATTAAAACTAATATTGATGTTTTAAGTAAATATTACATAAAACATTAAATAAACCAAAATCTCCATGTTATCACTTGCTATGAGGTATATAAACATTTTAACCTCAACTTCATTTAAAATGTGTAAAAACTCTTAAACATTCAATTAGGTGAAAAACAACTTTAATGCTATATAACTCACAGTACATGTAACTTGAAACGTTTTCCATTTTCTATTTTGTAAAGATGGAAAAATAGTTATGTGCAAAAGAACATTTGAAAATAAGAGAATATCTTCTTTGCATGAAGTACAAGTGCTTACAGTACAGGCACCTCATTCCATTAGTTTATATTTGAGACTCTGGACCTTCTTCAGCATTTATGTTCCATCAAGTTTCAAAAACAGTTTCTGGAACACTTCAAAGGTGTACTTTAGCGTTTTGGAGTACTCAAGGTTGAGGGCATAAATCAGTCCCATTAACAGCATGCAAGCTGTGGTTCTGTTTCCACAACCTTTCAGCACTATGGTGCCCTCCAAAACAATGCACACATCTGTTGGGTCCTCGTCAGCTGAAGAATTGTGAATTAGCACCAACTTCATATCTTAATTGTGTCGCCATCAAGTTCATCCTCCTGTTGGGGGAAAAAAAGCAAATAGATTAATGTTAGTTAAGTCAAATTATTATGTTGCTCGATTACAGTTGTTTTCTTTGTTCATGCCATTTATTTACAAAGTTTAACATTTTTGAACTTTACATACTTGTACAAGAGAGAATCAATCGTAAATGAAGTACATCACGCAAATAAGTTACAGGAATTGGAGGACATGTGCATATGATAAATAAATGATTTTAAAAATCCCTTCTGACACAACACTCGATATATCAACAGATAATTGCAAGATAACCTTACAAAAACAATTTAGCACACCACAATGACCGCTAATGTTTTTTGTTGCTCAGAAGGCCTCGTTTGTACCTCAACTCTTGCAAATCGTGATGGGTCGTTTGATCGAATCTGAATAATATGGCTCCGTATGGAAAACGAGTCGATTCGGGAGTGATCAGTCACGCATGCGCAACATTATAGGTGTTCTGTAGAGAAGGGTCTGACTGCAGAGACGGTGCATGGTGCAATCTCAATCGCGCATGCGAACTTTAACAGATGCAATCTGAGTCGCGCCGAATATATCCGAGTTTGCTTCCCGGCTTGAGAAGCGGAGCTTTTGCAACAACATGTTTTTAGTTAATCGTGCTTCTGTGCTGCTGACATGAGTGTACATGTTCCACCTAAAAGCGCGGGTCAATGAGGGAGGCTTTGCGCATTCATATAAGTGTTGTTGTCATATTTTGAATTATGTACTACGTTCAGAAATGATTAAATATAAACAAATTTAAATATTACACATCCCATCCCTCGAGGGCGATCTCCCTGAAAGATGATATGGCGATATTTTAAAAATCACCATCCGTATCCGTAAGTGGCGCGTTCAACCATTTACGTGCAGCATCTTCGCCGTTGTACAAGAGTTTCAGCCATGCAACAGTTAACGTTAACAACAATAAAAATTCAGTCATGAATGTAGATATTTACTCGCAATCGTAGGTGCAAGTACAGTACTGGTAATGCGCTCTTGTCATTTGACACTAGACTGTGAGAAAGTGCACAGATTACTAATCTTCTGTTAGATTTTACCGTTAAAACAATTTAACATTTGCATTCATTATAATTTCAACAAGTTAAATAAAAACTTACCTGTAGCTCAACTAATCGTGGTTCCACAGCCGTTGATCACACGAAAAATGGTGAATCCAGCGATTCCCGCCTGAATGTTGACACATGCGCACTTTATGGTGCCATAGCTAGTATTTTGGAGTATATTTTACTTATTTTTTAGTACTGCAGTCATTACTTTTAAAAAATAGTTAGTATAGGTAAAATATACCCATTATGTTGTATTTTGTTTGGTAACTATTAAACTTATGTAAACTATAACTGATTTTCATAGGTTGTATTTACTACCCTCCAGAGTAATTTTTTACAGTGTAGGGGTACTGTAAATACACAAATAATTGAACAAAATATATATACAGTATATATAATATATTTATGTTAAAAAAAATTTGAGATTCTATATGAGCAGCATTTCATCACTTCATTAACATGGGATACCATTTTTCACGCTTCTCAGGGGCACATGCGGCAAACTGATTTCACAAATTCCTGTCCACTAACTTTTTATCTTTAGAGGTGCTGGAGCTGGTCCTTCTCTTAATGCCTCAGGATCCTCGCAGGGTTGGCCTCTGTCTGCTGGAGCTGGCACAATCTCCAGGATGGGTAGAAAAATAAAGAGCAAGTGAAAAGAATTAGCATAGTTGTCATTGTCAGGATAGATGGTTATGGGATGAATCATGTGTATGTCAGATTAAAGAGATGCATCTTGAGTCGATTTTCTAAACTGGAAAACTGTGTCTGAGCCAGAACAGTGTCAGGAATAATATTTCAAAGCTTAAGAGCTAAATATGAAAACGCTCTACCCCCTTTTGTAGATTTTGATTTTCTGGGAGTTTGGTGATCTTAAGGAGCATGGTGGTTTGTAACATATCAGAAGAATGGCTAGATATGTCATAGGTAAACCATTTAGATCCTTGTACGTACTGTAAGTAATGCTAGTTTGTAATTAATTCTAAGCTGAATAGGTAGCCAGTGCAGGGATGATAAAATTGGGGTTATAAGATCATATTTTCTTGATCTGGTGAGAACCCTGGTGGCTGCATTTTAGACTAACTGTAGCTTGTTTATTGCATGCAGGACAACCACCCAGTAATGCATCACAATAGTCCAGTTACTGCCTAATATTAGGTCTTTCACTGTTGAGCTGGTAGTAATAGTATACATCCTTCTGAACGCAAGCTGAATTGTGAGAGCTGTTGTGTATTGAGTAAAGCAGCTTTGCGACAATGATGAATTAAATTAAATTAAATTAAATTAAATTGAATTGAATTGAATTGAATTGAATTGAATTGAATTGAATTGAATTGAATTGAATTGAATGATGTCAGGCTTTACTGGCTTCTATAAATAAGTCACCATAGGTTATGATGAAAAAAGGAACAGTTTTTTTTGGTGTGTTATGATTTATGGTCCTCTTTCAAGACACAACATTGGAACATCTTAAGCTGCTAGACATTGTACAGTCGTGGCCAAAAGTTTTTCAGAATGACACAAATATTAGTTTTCACAAAGTTTGCTGCTAAACTGCTTTTAGATCTTTGTTTCAGTTGTTTCTGTGATGTACTGAAATATAATTACAAGCAATTCATACATTTCAAAGGCTTTTATCGACAATTACATGACATTTATGCAAAGAGTCAGTATTTGCAGTGTTGGTCCTTTTTTTTCAGGACCTCTGCCATTCGACTGGGCATTGCAGAGGTCCTTCTGGGCCAAATCCTGACTGAAAACCATTCTTTCATAATCACTTCTTGGAGTTTGTCAGAATTAGTGGGTTTTTGTTTGTCCACCCGCCTCTTGAGAGCCAAAATTGTGAGGGAGCCCACTCCCTTGGATGAGAAGCAACCCCACACATGAATGATCTCAGGATGCTTTACTGTTGGCATGACACAGGACTGATGGTAGCGCTCACCTTTTCTTCTCTGGACAAGCCTTTTTCCAGATGCCCCAAACAATCGGAAAGAGACTTCATCCAAGAATATGACATTGCCCCTGTCCTCAGCAGTCCATTCGCCATACTTTTTGCAGAAGATGAATCTGTCCCTGATGTTTTTTTTGGAGAGAAGTGGCTTGTTTGCTGCCCTTCTTGACACCAGGCCATCTTCCAAAAGTCTTCGCCTCACTGTGCATGCAGATGCGCTCACACCTGCCTGCTGCCATTCCTGAGCAAGCTCTGCACTGGTGGCACTTCGATCCCGCAGCTGAATCCTCTTTAGGAGACGATCCTGGCGCTTGCTAGACTTTCTTGGATGCCCTGAAGCCTTCTTAACAAGAATTGAACCTCTTTCCTTGAAGTTCTTGATGATCCTATAAATTGTTGATTTAGGTGCAATCTTAGTAGCCACAATATCCTTGCCTGTGAAGCCTTTTTTATGCAATGCTTTCTTTGCAGGTCACCATGGTTAACAATGAAAGAACAATGATTTCAAGCATCACCCTCCTTTTAACATGTCAAGTCTGCCATTCTAACCCAATCAGCCTGACATAATGATCTCCAGCCTTGTGCTCGCCAACATTCTCAACTGAGTTAACAAGACGATTACTGAAATGATCTCAACAGGTCCTTTAATGACAGCAATGAAATGCAGTGTAAATTTTTTTTTTTTTTTCGGGATTAAGTTAATTTTCATGGCAAAGAAGAACTATGCAATTCATCTGATCACTCTTCATAACATTTTGGAGTATATGCAAATTGCTATTATAAAAACTTAAGCAGCAACTTTTCCAATTGACAATATTTATGTAATTCTCAAAACTTTTGGCCACGACTGTACACAGGCGGATGAAGCCTCAAAGCTCCCTATGACTGTGCGTGCAGCCTTGTGTTGGCATGTTACAAAACTAGCCTACAAAACTAACATTAACTGATACGACCGCATATTTTGTTTTAGAAAAAAATCAAAGACAACATATATACTCCCTGGCCACTTCATTAGGTCTAGCTTTTCAGCTACTTATTAAAGCAAATATCTAATCTGCCAATCATGTGGCATTAATTTAGGCATGTACATATGGGCAGGACAATCTGCTGAAGGCTGAAGTACAAGAATGAGCAAGAAAGGTGACTTTAAATGTGATGTGGGTTTTTCGTGCCAGACAGGCTGGATTTCAGGAACTGCTGATCTACTGTGATTTTCATACATGACGATCCCTAGGGGTTACAGAGAATTGTCTGAAAAAACAAAATATCCTTTGGGCATCAGTTCCCTGGGCAAAAATCTCTTGTTGATGTTAGAGGAAAATTTGTTTTTTACTGTACATTGTTTATACACTCAAGACTTTCACTTAATGTGAGATGTTTGGATATCTATTCATTTTGTTTGCTTTGCAGATTTGACCAATTTATTGTTAAGCTTTTGTGTTTAAAACTAAAATAGCCGTACATATGTTTGCCAAGGCCATTGAAAAGTGTTGCCCTTCATTAAATCCCCTATGGCAAGCTATGCCTTCTGGGAGACATCCCCCTTGCTTATTTGAACACAGCACATTTCTCATTTGAAATTAACTATATATAAGATAAAGAATTACAGACTCTTAATAAACAAAACACAATAAAACTAACCGTGAACCTGCTGTAAATCCATCAAGCGTTGCAGCAACATTGGCACAAGAAGTTTTAAACCATTTAACAGATTCTTATCTCAATTTATTACCTGGGAACTATGCTTATAGTAATTTTACAAACCTTGCTGTACATTTTTGTCACCATATATACTATAAAGGACTGATGGAAAATTCCTCTGGAGAATTTATGTTTGTTCTTCATGGATTGAATGATACAAAAACCAACAAAGAAATTTACTTTGCATTCGGCCTCATTGTCTATAGTATGACTCTGTTTATAAATATAATACTTGCTATTACAGTCATTCTTGACAAAACACTTCATGAGCCTATGTATATATTTCTATGTAATTTGTTTTTTAATGGAATAATTGGGGCATCTGCTTTCTATCCAAAGATCCTTACTGACCTTTTATCAAAATATAATGTTATCACATATATAGGATGCCTCTCACAAATTTACATAATTAATTGCTATTTTTTCTGTGAATACACATGTTTAACAGTCATGTCTTATGACAGATACATATTCATTTGTAGGCCTTTGGAGTATCATTCCATTATGACACTTCAGAAAGTTTTACAATTATTAATTTTTACTTGGCTCTGCTCCCTACTAGAGTGCTCTGTTGGGGTTTTGTTCACTTCCCAACTCCCTGTATGTGGTAATGTCATTGACAAGCTCTATTGTTCTAACTGGGAAGTTGTTAAGCTATCCTGCACAGATGTGACTATGAACAATGTATATGGGTATTTTTTAATATTTTCTCATGCATCTCAAGCTGTTCTCATCATTGTGTCATATATTTTCATTATCAGAGCTTCTTTAAGGTCCAAAGCACAGTGGGCAAAATTCATGCAGACTTGTCTTCCCCATTTAATAGCACTTATAAACTTCACTATTGCCCTGCTCTTTGATGTCATGTATTCTCGCTATGGCAAAAGCCAGGGACTGCAAGCTTTGCGTAACATCTTAGGTATTGAATTTCTTGTTGTGCCTCCTCTCTTAAACCCATTAATATATGGATTTAAACTTACCCAGATTAGACAAGGGCTTTTAAAAATGTACCGACATAGATGTAAAACTTTGCAATACAGCTGATTGTGGTGGTCTGTAAAAACCCTTCAAATAGTAAAACTGTTATATTTAAGCTATGTGATATACATTTCTTTGCTTGTCTTAAATGATATAAACATAAAATATGAAAATTGCATAAGATCTGATTTTCTTTCAGTCCGGAATACCATCCTGATTCTTTGTTACTAATTTCCGTGTCTCAATTTCCCATGAAAATAAGTTAAAAAACGACAAGAAAGCTGTTGCATAAAAATATTTCGGACATCTGACCTGAGTGTGACCATGACCCTCTTATGATCAAATGAAAAAAAATATCTACATGTTATAAGAGTAATTCCACATACAGGATATGCGACTGCTTAAACTTGAGCAAATAAAAATAATGGATGCATATTAGTATATCCAGATTCATAAAGTAATACCTCAACCAAATTTATATTACCCCTTCACTCTCTTCTGTCTCCATAATATTATATTATGGATTATATTCCATAATAATTCCATCTACAGTACATAAATAAAAATGTTTTGTCTGTAAATTGTTCAGAACTCACTCTTTCATTGATATTGTTACGTTTCATACAATGGAGGACCCAATACCAGTCTCAGAAGAATTTCTGTCTGTGTGTCTGATATCTGTCTGCATACCTGTATATCTGTCTGTCTGTGTTTCTATCCAACTGGTTATGTCACATAATCACACAAAACTAGCTGGACAGAATTTATTGAGACTTTGCCAGACCTTTGGTATTTGCCTTAAGTTAAATCTGTGCTCTAGATGAAATCACAGTATTAAGTAGAAGAGATATTAGGAGCAGTTATGTGCCAGATTACATCTATTGTAAATAAAAATAAAATCTTCTGGAAATGACCAGAGCATTAGATGACCAAGGAATCAGGAGACTCGGAGCCAGGGTTCAGCTGGAGAAGATAGTTTATTTTGCTTGCAAGCGTCAATCAGTCAGCCTGGGCAATGAAATCCAAACATAAATGGCAAAACACCCATTTTATACTAAAATGTAAACATCGACCCAAGGCCAAGAAATGGAAAAACAATGGTAGAAAAATACAATCAAGGTTAAAAACATCATGTGAGAACTAAGTAAACAAGAGCACTTACTAAGTAAACAATGACACTTACTAAGTAAACAAGGACACTTATAAAGATCACGCTGACATAAATCCATTCTTAATGATTGTACCATATTCATATAAAAGATTAAGGAAAATTTGAAATAAATCCCTCAATTCCCCCCTGTGAATGCCCTAAAAGCATTCATAACAGCAAGCTTAACCTTTTGAAACATGTCTTACAATCTGTAATCACTGGCCAGGCGATTACCCATTTACATATTCTATAACGGAACAGGACTTACACTTCTAATCCGCGTACCGAGCATAAAATAAAGAAAAGGTCCAATCAAATGTAGGCATTAGGCCTGGAAGTCAACATTATTGTAGTTCCTGCTTTTTGGGCGTGTCTTATACTTTTGGAAACACACAAACAACAGCAACGAATAGCCACATAAGCTAACAGAAGAACGAAAAGGAAAACCATGAAAACTAATAGAATTTCACGACCATATATCCACCAGGAACCTAGCCAGGCACTTAGTCCATCACTGTTAACTTGATCAATATGTATGACACGATCACGTAACTCCTCTAAGTCTTTAATATACTGAGTTAGGTTTAAGGTAGGATCAAGAATGTCCGTACAACATTCAGGGCCTACAACTGCACAGGTACCCCCCTGATGTAGTCTAAGGCAACTCGATTTTGCTAAATCATCATGCGATGCGATTGTAGTGTAGTAGATATCATACCTAGGGCTTGGGCAGTGTCATTAGCCAATTTCTCAACTTCATGAGATAAGATACAGATCTGATCCAAACTAACCATAATGCCATAATTAGGAATAAGAGCACCGAGTGATCTACTCCAGAAAGTTTGACTACATGTGAAATATTCAACACATAGACAAGGGTCATTAGCTGCGAATGATATAACCTTAAAAGGACCATTCTTCTTATAAGAGCGTGTGTGAAGTTGATAACTCACTGGGCACTTCTGTTCATTACCACTAAATGTAAATATAGCATCAACTTCAGAATAGAAAGCAATGTCCGACAGCAGCTTTTCTGTCACAATAATAGGAATTTCAGATTGGTTGATTGAGTCGGCAAAGGACTGATATCCCTGCTTAGTTGGTAAGAGTGTTAAGGTACCATTGTCATGAAGATTAGCATTTGGGGGTACCTTTTGAACTCTCCTCTCTATGGCAGTGTGCACTTTTCCGTTCTTATACCAAATGTATTCACAATGTATATATGTACACACACACACACACACACACACACACACACACACACACACACACACACAAGAGATAACAGAATCAGGTAGTAAACACAGAGATGGTATGACTCTTTTTCCCTCTCTCTCTCTCTCTCTCTCTGGGTTATTTAAATTCTCTGAATCCTGTGTTTTTTCCCATGTTAAGTTTCTTTTTTTTTTTTTTAGATAGACCACGTTTCAGGATCCAACCTGTGACCACTATAAAGGGTGACCATCTTTCCCTTCCTAACTTGGGTCCTGTCCACTGAGAGAAGTAGGGAGCGCTAACCGCATATTGGGGAAAAGGGAATCTTCACTTCAAGTTTAACACCCGCGGCCTAAATGCCATCGGATCCTCTTAAAGCTCTTCTCCCAGAGGCACCCAAACTGACCCTATTTAGGAGGTAACACCACTTTACAGTGTGAAGCATGAGTCCAGGTCTTACGTCCCTGACATAAAACTGCTGAATCGGTTACCAAAAGAACTTGGAAAGGTCCTTTCCATTTCGCCTCCAGTGGACCAGCAGTGTGATTTTTGATCATCACCCACTGTCCTGGTACAATGGCATGACCTCCCTTTTCAGGTGAGGTCCATGCCTCCAAAACACGCTGTTGAGCAGCACTGACTGCATCAGTGAGCTCTTCACAATACTTCAACAGCGCATCTGAGGTCAGATGAACATCTGCCTGTCTCAAATCAAGTGAGCCTGGCAATGCCATGGGTCGACCAGTTATGATCTCATATGGGCTGAAACAAATCCCCCTTGTAGGAGATGACCGAATGCTGCACAAAACAGCTGGCAATGCATCTACCCATGACACTCCACTCTGATGGACCTTGGACAATCGTAGCTTTAGTGTCTGGTTTTGACGTTCAACCTGCCCAGAAGCCTGGGGTCTAAAAGGGCAGCGAAGCTTCCACTGAACATTCAACAACTTCATGACTTCCTGCACAACCTGTCCAGTGAAATGAGGTCCACGAGCTGAATGAATGCATTCGTCAATTCCCCAGCGAGGGAAAAAGTCCTCGACAAGTGATTTTGCAGTGTGCAAAACGGTTCCTGTTTTAGTTGGGAAGGCTTCAACCCAGTGAGAAAATTGGTCAACCACCACCAACACATCCCGTTTACCTTGACACGGAGGAAGGGTGATGTAGTCGACCTGCAGGTGTTTGAACGGACCTGCTGGCGCTGGGGTGTGGGCTGCAGGAGTTGGTACTCCAGCTGCACTGTTGTTAGCCTGACACAGAACACAGCGCTTTACAACATCAGATGCATGTGCGCGGAACTTTGAGTTCCACCACGTAGAAGAAAATCTGTGAACCATTGTCTGAACACCCACATATCCTAAACTGTGAATTTGTTGGGCCAAGTATGGCAGCAAGGACTCAGGGGCAACATATTTATCTCCCTTTGTCCAAGCACCAGCAGTGTCTAGGCTTGCCCCCTTATCAACCCAGGACCACACTTCTAGTGCAGGAGCATTAGCGTACATGTCCATCAGGGAAGATCGAAGTTGTTGTGACTCAATCTTCACATCAGCAGAGGTCGAGGTTTTGATGGCTGAAATTGTGATAGCAGACAGCCTGCATGCAGCTTTGGCCACAGCATCAGCCAGGGCATTTCCTCTGCCTTCATCAGTGTTTTGTGGACAGTGTGCTTTGACCTTGACTACTGCTAGACTTTTTGGAAGCTCACAGGCAGACAAGAGGTCAGACACATATGAAGCGTTTTTGATTGGCATTCCTGAAGCTGTTAAGAAGGCACGTCGACGCCAAATACTTGCATAGTCATGTATTGTGCCGTGGCAATAACGGCTGTCGGTGTAGATTGTGGCTGAACATCCTGTGGCCAGAACACATGCATTAGTCAGGGCAACAAGCTCCGCAACTTGTGCAGAGAAATGATCAGAAAGACGACCCTGAGCTAGAACAGCATGTAATGAGCACACAGCCCATCCAGCCCGTCTGCATCCGTTCAGCACCTGGGCTGAACCATCAGTGAACAAAACCATGTCTGGGTTTTCCAGAGGAATTTCAGAGACCTTTGAAGGTGGTGAGTGTGAAAGCATCACACAATCATGATCACCCCACGCGCCCTCATCTAAGGGATCAGACATTGCAACCATCATTAACGATGAGGGGTTGGTGATCTTTACCTTTTTCAGGGTGATGTTAGGAGCTGTGAGAGCATTGAGCCAGTTGCTCCATCTTTGAGCAGTTACTGTGATCACACGAGCTGAGGACAACAAAGAGAGAACATCATGAGGACAATGTACAGTGAGATGTTGCATCAACACTATCGGAGCACAGGCAGTAACAGCTAAAAATGTAGCTTGAACAGCGTGAAGGCATGGACCAAAACCGCTAGCATTCATGTCCAACTTAGCTGAATAATATTGAACTGTGTGTGTGTGTGTGTGTGAGAGAGAGAGAGAGAGAGAGAGAGAGAGAGAGAGAGAGAGAGATAGACTTGACTTTTAACGTTCCTTTATTTTACAAAAATATTTGTATCCACACTTTTCTTTTTTTTTTCTTCTAAAGACAAAAAAAATCTGTCAATAAGATAAAAAAATTAGATAAGTTTGCGTGAAACAATACAGACAAACAAAATAAATAAATAAGTTAATCAATTTAAAAAAAAAAAAAAACCTAATTAAATTATTTATTCATCTACCTAAGAATGAAGAAAGTGACTAGTTTTTTGTGAATGGAAGAAGAAAAAATAGAAACAACTAAATAAGTAAATATGTAGATAAAAGTCAAAAACAATAATAATAATAATAATACAGAACTTAGCAAAAAGACTTTGAAATGAATTCGGTAAAAACGATCAATCAGAAAACTTAAAAACTAAAAGGTCGAGTGTGTTCGGTGCTGGACTGGTGTACTAGAAGCAATATTTAAAAAATATGAGTTAGTACAGTAATACACATAGTACATAAAACCAGCACCTAAAAAGAGATAAAACACAAGTAAAAAAAAGAAAAGAGATAAAAGGGATTACACACTTGTCTTTAAAAATTGAGAATTAAGACCTCCCTGTCTCTGGAGCATAAAACGTCCCCATGTGCCCACATCTGGTCAAACTCTGGTAGTCTGTTGGTCATCTTCAGGAAGGCGAACTCAACTTTTAGCCTCGCTCTGACCAGTGCTGTCAGCATCCTCTCAGCATCGTGTGTGCCCCCACCGCCCTGCATTTTGTTTTTTCTCGTGAGCCAGATGGAGAGTTTTGCCTGGCCCATGATGTAATTTACTAGGGTGACAGTTTTGTCTTTTGGTTTGTACCTTGGCCCGTGTATGTAGAGATTCTCAGTCCACGTCACTCCTAGCTCATTTGTCCAGCTCTTTAGCAGAGAGAACAGCCTTCCCAATCTATTGCACTTTAAAAACAGGTGGTCTACCGTTTCCTCCCTCCCACAGAAGAGACACTCGGTGCTTCTAGTGGGGTCCATGTGTGCCACGTGTCTGTTCGTGGCCACAGCCCCGTGTACTATCCGCCACTGTAGATCAGCTGTGCGCTTTTCTATGGGCGGTTTGTACAGGGACCTCCAGCGTCCTCGTGGGGACGAGCCTGGCGTCAGCCACTCTGACCATCGTGAGTCCCTTACTCCAGCTAACGAGCCTCTGTGCACGACCTTCACACACGTCCCGTACAGCGCTTTCTTTGAGGCGGCCTCGAAAGTTGTTAAGACAGGTGTCTTGAAAGACAGTATGGCTCCTTCCTCTTGCTGAAGATCTTCAGCTGCTGGGCGTATGATTATTTGCAGGGTAGGCTGCTGGTGCTCTTCAAGGCTTTGCCCCAAAGATTCTCTGAGTTGGGAGGGCAGTGCTGATGTTACCTCTCCCAAAAGTCTCTCCATTAGACGATTTGATTTTAGTCCAGTTTGTGAGCACATTTCATCTGCTGTCTTCCACGCCGTTCCATTCCTTAGATCCTTGATCTTAGTGATTGCTGCACTCCGGAAGCGATGTCGAATGAAAGTTGATGACAGCATTCTGGTGTTTATGAGTGGGTTGTGAAATAGCGGCTCCTCATCTGCCCTTTGGAAAGCTTGTGTTTCAGTCCTGCTCGTCTTTATTACTGATGACCATGCTTTAAGTACAGACTGATAAAACTGGGTTGTGGCTGATAAGTCCATTTCCTTGAGGTTAAGCTCAAACAGGTGTGTATCATAGTTTAGTCCTTCTACTAGATGAAGTAGGGCTTTGGCTACGCCTGTCCATGCCAGTCCTTCGCTGTAAAGGAGCCTTTGTGCAGCCTGCAGTCTGAAGGTTTTTATTCGGCAGGACAGGTCAATCAAGCCCTGTCCCCCTTCTTGCACAGGTAAATACAGCACAGAAGCACGAGTCCAGTGTTGGCCAGTCCAGAAAAAATTCACCAACTTCCTCTGCACATCCCTGATTAATGTCTCAGGGGGCTCAAGGACAGTGAGGCGGTGCCAGAGCATGGAGGCGATCAGATTGTTGACAACCAGTACTCTCCCCCTGTAGGACAACTGAGGCAGGACCCAGGTCCATTGAGACAACTTGGCACACACTTTTTCCACTACACCCTCCCAGTTTTTATTTTGTAAATCTTGTGTCCCTAAAAACACCCCAAGGTACTTGAGGCCGATCTTGCCCCATTGGAGACCACCTGGTAAGATTGGGGGTCCTGTGCCCTGCCATTGCCCAATTAAAAAACTCTCACACTTTTCCCAGTTCACACGTGCTGAAGAGGCTCTTGCGTAAATGTTCAGGTTCCTATTCAGAGCCCTAACATCATCTTGATTATTGATAAAAACGGTTACGTCGTCTGCGTACGCTGACAGCACAAGTCTCTCTTGTGACCCACTAACAGGGAAACCCTGTAGCTCGGCTCTTAATTTGTGCAGTAATGGTTCTATTGCGAGACTATAGAGTTGTCCAGACAGTGGGCACCCCTGTCTAATTCCCCGTTTCATTTTAAAAGGACAACTAAGACCACCTCCAATCTTAAGTGTAAAAACCGCTTCAGAGTATAAAAGTTTAATCCAGCATAAAAAATTGTTTCCTATGCCAAAGGATTCAAGAGTCTGGAAAAGATAATCATGGTCAACTCTATCAAAGGCTTTTTCTTGATCTATCGATAAAAGACCCAGTTCAAGCCGTTTAGTTTTACAAAGATCGATTAAGTCTCTCATTAAAAACAGATTGTCCGTTATGGTCCGGTGAGGTATGCAGTAAGTCTGGCTGTTATGAACCACTGAGTGCAGGCACTGTTTCAGTCTGTTTGCGACACACTTTGAAAGTATTTTGTAGTCACTGCATAGTAGTGACACTGGTCTCCAGTTTTTCAGTTGCCCCAAGTCTCCTTTTTTTGGGATCAGTGATAGGACCGCCCTTGTGCAGCTCACTGGTAGCTTCCCGCTGTTAAAAGCACATTTAAAAACATCATAAAAATCAGCTCCTATTATACTCCAGAAATGCTTATAAAATTCACTTGGCAGTCCGTCTATTCCTGGTGAGCGTCCTGTTGCAAGCTGCTGCACAGCGTCAGTTAGCTCCTGCAGCTCGAGTTCTGCGTCCAGCGCACTGCTTTGCTCCAGGGACAGTTTTGGTAGTTCCCTCAAAAGTTCCTCTCTGCAAGATGGATCACAGCGTTCTGCACTGTAGAGCTGGGTGTAAAAGTCTGTAGCTGCTCTCCTCATCTCGCTTGGGTTAGATGTTGATGTTCCATCTGCTCGTGTCAGGTACACCATCTGATTTTGGGCTTTTACTGATCTGGACAGGTTGAAGAAGAAGGCACTGGGAGCGTCCATGTCTTGGATACAGGAGATACGGTGTCTGATCAGGGCTGTTTTAGCTTGTTCGTGGAGGAAGGAGCTCAGAGCTTTTCTTTTTCCCTCCAGGACACAGCCCATTCTGATGTCATTCTCATTCACCATTCTACTTTCTGTTTGACTAATTTCTGCCTCAAGTTCTTTTAAAGTGGTTTTAAAAGCGTCTGATATGTGCTCGGTGTAATTTTTGCAAAAGTTTTTTATTTGGTTTTTTCCCACCTCCCACCAAGAGACCAAACTGCTAAAATCCCCTTTTCTGTCTTTCCATTCATTCCATAAAATTTTAAAATTTCTATAAAAAGTCTCATCGTTTTATATTAAAACGCCAGTATGAGCTCTGCCTTTTTGTGTTTGGCATCGTTAACTCTATGCTTATCAGGTGATGATCAGAAAACCCAGTGGGGGAGATGGCTGTTTTGGAGAGAATGTTTCTCTCGGATTTGGTGATATAAAACCTGTCCAGTCTTGCTGCAGTGATCGTTGTATTATTAGATTTAACCCATGTATATTTTCTAGTATTCGGATTTTTTTCCCTCCACACATCGACCAGACTGCTCTGTCTAATGAGTTCTTCCAGCGCCTCAGCAGACTTTGGGTGTGGTTCCTCACCGTTTCGGTCTAAGGTGAAGTCTACTGTGCAATTCCAGTCCCCTCCCATTACTATTGTGGATTTATTTCCACTTCGTTGTATTAAATTTTTTATTCTGTTAAAAAGTGAAATTCTCTCGCTGCCACTGTTAGGGGCGTACACATTTAAAAAAGTAAAACTTTTCTTTTTTATTTCTGCTTTTACCATTAAGACTCGACCTTTCGCTATTTCTGTAGCTTCAACCTTGTCCATGCAGAGCGTTTTATTAAAAAGTATCGCCACACCAGCACTGACATTGGAACCGTGACTTTGGAATAGTTTCCCTTCCCACCACATGGCCCACTCAGTCTCGCTGGCTTGGTCGCTGTGTGTCTCCTGTAGGAAGACCACATCAATGTTCTTTTGCATTAAAAAGTCTCCTGCTACTGCTCTTTTTCTTTTATCTTTGCCACCATTCATGTTTAAAGATCCTATTTTTAAAATATCCATCAGAAAAAGTAAAACAGAAAATAAGAAAATAGAGGAAAAACAGATATAAAGTGCATTAAAGAGAAACGAATAGACCCAGTGTGATGTATTCATTTGTGTTTTACATGTGACCGCCGCCATTTTGTTATGTGGTCTTTTAAGCGCCATCTCTTTTTTTTGCTCAGTAGATCGTAGCTTGTGTTGCGCTGTAAATGTGCTACCGATGCTATAAATTTTTTAACGTCTGTAAAATGGTCTTCAATGTTGATAGTTTTTTTGTATGTTTTCCTCAAGTATTCATTAATATCATCCAGTGTATAGAGCTGTTGATCTCCCCCAAACCGAGACACACTAATATCTGATATGTCAGAAAACCTGTCTTCTTCAAAGTCCTCATCTATTAAATCTTCGTCTTGGTCTAGGAGTGATGAAGGTTCTTCCACATTATCTGCCCCACTCATGCTATTTAACCCCCACAATGCAGCTGGTTCTCCTACAGTATCTGAGCCCCCCGCTATATCTAGATCTTTCTGTGTGTTCCGCGTGATTCTTTTTGCTCTGGGCTCTCCAGCCCTCTCCACCTCTCCACATTCACTAGCCCTTTTTTCCTTGTGTGACCCATCATTTAGCTTCCCACGTTTTTTTTTTTTCCTGTCACCTGTTCACTGTCTGTTCGTGCTCCTATCTGCTCACCATCTGTCACAACATTGACCTCTACCGTGGGTTGGCCCCTATCCTGCCTCTCTGCAGCACCTGACTGCTCCGCACTGGAGCTCGCTCCGTCCGATACCGCTCCACCACCTGTTAGCTCCATGCTGGAGCTCACTCCATCCTGCACCATTACACCACCATCCTGCACCATTGCACCACCATCCTGCACCATTACACCACCATCCTGCACCATTACACCACCATCCTGCACCATTACACCACCATCCTGCACCATTACACCTCCATCCTGCACCATTACACCACCATCCTGCACCATTACACCACCATCCTGCACCATTACACCTCCATCCTGCACCATTACACCACCATCCTGCACCATTACACCTCCAGCCTGCACCGTTACACCACCATCCTGCACCACTACACCACCAGTCTGCTCCACACTGGAGCTCTCCCCATCCTGCACCACTGCCCTGACCCCACTAGGCCCCGCCTCCTCCCTGACCTGTGCTCTATGTGGGCAGCTGAACTTTTTGTGTCCGATGTCCCCACATTCGAAGCACCTCATGCTCCCAGTGCTGGCGTACAGCATGTATGATTTTCCCTCATGAGTGACTCTGAATGAGATGTCCAGAGTGGACTCAGTCAGGAACATGAGCACTGTACGCCTGAAGGAGACGACGTGCCTCAGCGCGGGGTTTTTACAGTTCAGAGACACCACTCTCATACTGCTCACTATCTTACCGAATCGACACAATTCCCTCTCTATATCCTCATCGGGGATAAAAGGGGGAATGTTCGACACGGTGACCTTCATTGTTGTAGCACCCAGCGGAGTAACGGAATAAAGTTCTCCACTTACCGTTATTCCGTTTTCAATCAGCTGATCCACGAGCTCCCTCTCCTTAACGAACACCACCACAGCCTTGTTCATCCGCGACGCGGACACGATGTTCTCACACCCGATACACTCCCCAACGGCCAACAACACCTGCTCCACCGACACCACGGCGCTCACCTCACAGCGGACCCCGTGACGGAGTGAGAGAGGACGGGCTGCACCGCTCGGGTGAGCCGCCATCCCTGCACCCTGTCACCAGATCAACAGCCCCACACACCAGCGGGTTAAACTAATAACACCGTGTGCGCGGCTGTTTATAGATGTTTAATATATTTAATATATAATTTTTTGTGCTTAGAAAATTTAGGAAAAAAGTTTCCAAACAAGTTGGAAAACGCTCATCCGCTCTCACACCACGCTCCACACGCTGCTCTCACACCACCTCCCAGCATGCACCAGAGAGAGAGAGAGAGAGAGAGAGAGAGAGAGAGAGAGGGATCACCTCTATGAGTCTAAAATATTACGTCTAAAATATTAATGTTTATTATGTGATATAATAAATAATATAGTTGACCAGTTTATGTAGCAGGCTGTGTAAATGTATTACATAAGCACAATATATGAATTATAATATACAGTTAAACCTTGGATTGCTTGTAATCCAAAGCACTTGTACACCAAAGCACATTTCCCCAAAAGAAATAATAAACCACTTTAAAAAAAAAACCCAATGATCAATTCCACAACCCAAAGATTTTCATATAATGAATATAATGAATACAAAATATGAAGTAAAAATAAAACAATTAACCTGCAATCATTTGTGGCTGGTGGGAAGGAGACAAGAGAGAGGAAGAGGAGGAGAAGGGGGGTTACTTGTAGGATGACTTTCTCACACACACACACACAAACGCACACACACACGCACACACACATTTATACACAATGCAACACAATTATTACAGTAACAAACAGCATCAAAGTATATATTTTAGGCTGACATTTTTTTTTTTACATTTTGAAAGTAGATGATGTGATTATGAAAATATGTAGACAATTAAGTAGTTTTTAGTAATATGTAGTAATTAAGTCCAGTGGCATGATGTTTAATATGCATAGAAGATCTGACCATTAAAGTAATTCAAGATTCAAAGAACTTTACTATTCCCAGAGGGAAATTATGGCTGGTACTCAGATACAGAGGCTGCATTCCCCTGGCAGAAAAAATATGATATTGCAACCTAGCTTCCTAGCACAGGACATACAGTGGAATTTCCTATTGCCAGTCACGCGATTTGCGAGTGTTCCGCAAGACGAGCAAAGATTTTTAATACATTTTGATTTGGAAAATGAGAAAGTCTTGGTTTACGAGTACCGAGTGCCATGTATCATGCATGCGCTTCTTGTTTTGACACAGGGCGTCACGTGATCACAACTGAGCCAATGGTTTTTATCTCTTTTGCGCTGCGGAATTGTGGTCTCCGCTGCTGGGTCTTAGTGCTTGTCCCTCACTGGTATAATCAACATCTGTGCATGCCTGTACTGTTTACTGTAACACTGTGACCATGCGTGTTCACATAAAAAATCTTTTATTTTGTGTTTGTAAGCGTGTGTGTACAGCGCGCGTGTACTGTTTATTATAACACATGTGTGTGTGCGTATAAAGCAAAAGAAAGTCTCTTTATAGAGGTTAAAGAACCATTTGCTCCTTCTCTGTATCAGCCTACAGTGCGCATGAGTCATTTGACACCGTACACACACACACACACACACACACACACTGATCTACAGAAAAACATTGTTCCGTCACGATTCTTTTCAAAGGTAAAGTGCTGATTAATTTGTTTTATTTTTACCTTAGAGCAGTGATACTGTTAGTCTGCGCTCATTAGAAAGCTGCGGGTGTCATTAGAAAGATTTCCTTTTTTTCCTGTAAAAACAATGTTTCCGTTGTGCGTGTGTGTGGTGTTAAATGACGCACGCCCTGCCGGCTGATAGAGACACACATACACAATGTCTGCGCGCACAAACGGAAACGCTTATCTGTCAGGATTTATTGTTACTTTTTTTAAAGGTAAACTGCAGGTTAATTTGTTTTATTTTTACTTTATATATTGTAATATATTGTATTATTGTAACGACGCAGGTCGCGCGAGGGGCAGAGTCGTGCTTAAACTGTTCAGAACGGGCAGATCTGCAAGCTGTTACCACGCGGAGTTCTGAACAGGCAAAAGCACGGCCATTTATACACACGGTTGCTAGGCAACGCCGCCGTCAGGCAATGAGCCTGAACGAGCTGCACTTGACGGCGTGTTTATTTAAAGGTCCTGATACCGGCGCACTTTGTGCGATCATTTAGGTAGCACCGTGAAGGTATCAGGGCAAAAGAAAAGAAAAGATAAGAAAAGAAAAGAAAAGACAGACAGCTGTTTAGGGACAGAGGCAAAGCCCCAGCCTCTGTCTATTTAAGACGCCGGTGAGAGCGAGTGAGAGAGAGAGATAGAGAGAGCGGCACGCAGCAGTCCAGCGTGCACGCTTAGTACAGTTTGTTAGTGCACGAAGCACAAACTCTCTCTCTCTCTCCCAAAACCCTCGGTAAGGGTGAACGCCCCGAGAGGACAAGTTTAGTTTTATTTTTCAGAGCCCCGTCCATTCTCGCGTAGACGGCGGAGCTCTGTTTATTTTGTGTTTATAGTTTTCATTGGTTTCCTTTTCAGTTCCTTAATTAATAATCCCACGCTATCTCCAAACGGGAAGGTCTTCCCGTGTGTATCACAAGCACTCTCACTATCTTCTATTTCACTGACCCACTCTAACGCCCAGCATAAGGGCTCTTATAATTAAAAACATTGCGTGGTGCGGCTCTCCATACCGCACCACGTAACAATTATTTTTATGTTTTTATTTTTTTGGGTCTGTGGAACAATTAATTTGAGTTTCTATTATTTCTTGTGGGAAAATATGAATTGGTTTATGAGTGTTTTGGAACATGAGCCTGCTTCTGGAACAAATTATGCTTGTAATCCAAGGTTCCACTGTATAGGCGTGCATCTAATGTATATAGCGTATAGATGCTGCAGTGAGTGGTCAACCAAGGAGGACATATTTGAGTTGAGCTACTCCCATACATCCTGTTTGTAATCTGAGAGATGCCCCAAGCTTCCAACAGGTTCACCCATTTTGAACTGCTTTTCAAGAGGCATATGTGGGGTCTGCTTTACATGGTAAAGAAACCCTGAAAAAAGCAACCAATACATTGTCGCTTTGTAGTGGAGTATGTGCGGAATATGCAAATCGATCAAGAGCTGCCCATAGTATGCACATGTATGGAGCAGGCCCAAGTTCTCAAAGCCATGCTTAAGACTAGCTAGCACAGCCACAATAATTCCAGCAAGGGAACCGTAGTGCTAATTGCAAATTCCTGGTGCAGTTTCAGTGATCCTTCACCATCATGAAACATGTCAGGCCTGCAAAATACAGGTTGCCACAACCAGGTCAGAAGAAAAGCAATGAAATTTATAATTTCAGTTTTTTGAACATGTGGGTTTAACTGTTGCCACTTGTCTCAACACTCACTACTCTCTCTCCTGATCAGCAGGAATGGAATGGATGACCTGATGTATAATATGCTCCAGCACTACAACCTGTATTCTGCAACCTACCTAGATTGTGTGGCAATATTGATGGTGAACCTCCCAAAAATATATCTGGGGCTGAGTGAAGCACAGTATCTGAGGTACTGAATCAGCTATGGGTCACTAAAGCCCCAGGAGAAGAAGGTTGCTTTTCTGGGTCTAGCGGGTTGTCCCTAACTTCTCCTACTGTACGTGGCAGCACCCCTTTCAGATTTGCTTAAGAAAGACCAGCTGGAGAAAGTTCAGATGGCAGACGGTTTAGAAGTCATATTTGTTTTGTATTTTGTATCGCAGACTTATTCAACTTATTACTGTCTACTTCTTGTGACTGTTTCCCCCTTATTTAATAATTTTCTATTATTTTTACTGTTGCTAAAGTATTTGATACTTTTTTTAATCCATTTTTGCAGTATATCAATCTGATCAATATTTATCCCCTTCTCAATCTGATAATTTTAGACCTAGAACTTTCCACCACTACTCCTCTTCTGAAATTCACTAATGAATTTAATAAATTAATAATATAATAATTAGGATATAAGTGAATTTTAACGTGCTGGAGTTGTTTTAAGATACAATCTTAATCAAAGAAGTGTTTTCTTCTTTTGATTAAGGCCAACTCACAGGTGCATTTTTTATTTAACACCTACCTCTATAATATATTATAATATATTTATTACAAAACCTTGCTTTATTACAAGCACAATATTATGTTACAGTCTAATTCAACCTTGTTTTTGCCAACTTTATGGAGTTTTATAACATTGCATTAAATAACTGAAATATAACTCAAAACATTATACTGTACAAGAGGAATAAGAGAACATGAGAAAACTATTTAACTTTATTTGAGAAATAAAAATGCAACTATCACAAAAAAGAGAAAAGAATGGGCAATGGATTTAAATGATTTGATGTGAGACATGAAAGCAGCAAGAAAGACAAGAGAATTATCCTCTTGGACTGTCATTAAGCACACCTGAAACAGTACACCCACATGAACGACATAATCATGAGTGGACTTGAGAACAGGCATCAGGTATATACAAGGGCTACTGCAACTCTGAGGGTAGAATTTCTAGAGCTAAGTCCTTGAACAATAGGTAAACACTTTTTTTGAAAATGAAGGCATATCCATGGGCAGAAATTATGATTCTCTCCCCAGAAAAATAAAAGAGAGAAACCTGCCTTTATAATTGTGGTGATAAAATGTAATTGAAGAAGGTCAGAATATCAGACACAGAAGTTTTATGCGAGTCAAGATTCTTTATTTCTCTTGCTCAAGGTCATGTGCAAATGCACAGCTCTGTGGGTATTTGGGAGTGAAGACAAACATGCTCTCTCTCTCTGTCTGCCAACACAAAGAAACGCATAAATATTTTTCTCATAAGGAGTCACATTTGGAATGCATTACATGGTACCTGATTCACCCGCCTGCAAGAGATGCTCTACCATGTCCCCACTGCCATACACCACCACTGTCTGAATCAGGTCTGTATGTGGTCCAACCTTATGCTGACGCCTTCCCAGGCTGGAAAGGAAGTCCACCACAATAATCTTTGCACCAGACCTGTGGAGCAACTTGAACTGAAAAGCCTGAAGTGACAGATACCAACAAGCGATCCATGTGTTGGCATCTGCATGCAGTCGAGCCACTGGAGCAGCAAAGATTTGAAAAGATAAGTTTGGAGTGGGGTAAAGAAGGGTTCAATCCTGGCTTTATAGGCACAGAGATACAGTAAGGAACGTGGGAAGCAGAGAGCATATGTGTCATTAGTTTTTGTTATAACTATTTCATGCCTTTCTGTTGTTGTCAATACTGTGTAGGACACACAGACCCCTTTGTGAGTATACACACACCTCCGCACAAGCACACACACACACACACACACACACACACACTCGGGCACACGCGCACACACACACACACACACACACACACACACACACACACACACACCTCCACGTGAGTACACACATACAAACACAAAAGAAAAATTGCTTTAGAGAGAAAAACATTGGCTTGTTGTGATCACATTACACTCTGCGTCAAAACAAGAAGTGCATGCATGCCACATGATACTGGATGATATTTGGTACTTGTAAATGAAGACTTGCTTGTTTATCAAGACAAATGTATTATAAATTTTTGGCTGTCTTGCGGAACGCTCATAAACAGGGTTACTTGCAAGCCGTGGTTCCATTGTACATACTCAATGGGCACTTCATTAAGATACTATTCATCAACACAAATATTTAATCAGCCAATCACATCACAGCACTTTAGGCATGTAGACTTGGCCAGGACAATCTGCTGAAGTTCAAACTGAATGAGCAATATAGGTGGTGTGGTTATTCATGCCAGACAGGCTGGTCTGAGTATTTCTGGAACTGCTGATCTACTGGGGTTTCCACATGCAATTGTAACAGTTGATAGTGAAAATTTCACCAAAACGTTTTCACTTTCATTTTGTTGATTTTTTTTTTTTAATGGAAGCTTTTATATGCAAAGGTTGTGATCCCCTGCCTATGTATTCGTGAGTCTGTGTGTGTGTGCGCTCAACGTGAGCGGTGACGTCACTACGTACAGATGAAGCAGTTTCAAACAGCCGGCTGGTCCATGAAAGGACCCTTAACTATCCGTTAGAATTCCTTGAACTGTCCGTGAATGGAACGTGATCCCCCGTGTTGACGCAGTGAACGAAGCCACGCCCCATAAACGCCCCTTTGCGTTGTTCTAATAAGATGGTTGCAATGCTGTATAATTCCGCCAGGTGGTGCAGTGACTGATTCAGTTAACTGCAGCGCTTACATTGTCCACACATTTTTTATGATTAAATCAAGCGTGTCATTTTGGAGATATACAGTATACAGTACAGAGTACCGGTCCTTAACGATGCTTTAATGCTCAGACCTTTCATGCATAAGACATCGGGTCACTGCCACTCTCATATACTTTCAAAATAATAATATAAAAACATTATAATGTCAGCCGAAATGTATTTTAATGCTGCACCAGTCTGTTTTACATAAATAAATAACTCAGCTAAGTATGGGCTATAGTAATTTCATTCTTACGAGAGGTCAAGAGTAATTAAGAGTGTTTTTTTTTTCTTGAACATAGTGTGTTACAATGTATAGCGACGCATAGTAACACGATGCAACTTCAGACCTGTGGACAAAGAGGCGCACATTCACAGTCGGCGAACCCCACAATTTCTCATGTGGTGAAATGCTTAAAGCCGATGTATTGCAAGGCGATCCCGTTTAATTTGGTTTTACGCAGTTTCACGTGCTGTGTGTGAGCTTATATTGTGGATTACTACTACTACTACTACTACTAATAATAATAATAATAATAATAATAATAGTTGTAATGTAAATTAAACCCATGGGTCTCAACCATCACTAAATCAGCCAATGTCTACAGTACACTTATTATTTGCCCTACTTTCATTTGGTTTCACGCGATTTCATGTGCTGTTTGTGTGCGCGAGGGAGAGAGGGCTTATATTGTGATTTGTCCTAGGTCACTAAAGCCTGGCTTACTACTACTAATAAAAAATGTTTCCATGTAACCCCTGGGTCTCAATCACAAAATCAGCCAATGCTGTAATCAGATGATACAACAAATTATATACTCTGAAAGTCACGTTGTGTTTGAACATGTAAATATATATATAAAAAAAACAAATATAATATAGCTCAGTTTTATTAATATACTGTAACGCTCCTATGCTCTTACACCACATGTTACAGAAACTGATCAGTTGTATTAATATACTGTAACGCTCCTATGGTCTTACACCGCATGTCACAGAAACTGATCAGTTGTATTAATCACACAGATTCACTTCCAAGCTTAACTTTGCAGATACAGAATATGTCGTTTTCTCAAACATGATTTTGCCAACCTGGCATTTATACGGATTCAGTCAGATTGAATTTAGGAATGCACCCCAAACAACCTAAAGCACGAACACACGCACACACACTGCAGAGGAAAGCAGAGAAGTGCATTCACACCTCTGACCGTCTTTTGTCTTGTAAATGAGGTATTCTTCACGTAGGCTGGGGGGTTACATACACACACACACACACACACACCATTTAATCACCGGACTTCATAACGTACTAAGAATGATAGTGAAAAACTGTAACATCTGTACCACCACAGCACAGGGAAATAAGATCTAGCTCACCGGATTACTGAGTTGACACTTTGTCCCCACCTAGTGTGTCTACGTGTGTACTGTCTACACTTTAACACTAATGAAGAGCACCTGTGTAACCCCCCTGTGTCTACCTATATATTCCGGTCGAAACCGTAGCACTTTGCCTGTTCACTGTCGTGCACCTTCTGTGTTGTTTGTGTGTTTATGGAAGCCGATCATACAATATCTCCTCTCTATTTCCCCCAGGACTGAGCAGTGTCTGCAGGTGTGGTTCTTTTGCATGGTGAGGAGTCATCACTCCAGACAAGGTCCACTGGCAAGAGCCTGGTTTAGTTTATTTATCTTTTGTTTTCCCACCTGCAGACCCTGTCGGGGGAGATGTGATTGTGTTACTTTGTTTTGGTTTGTTTCTTCAATTTCAAGGACACAAGTAAAAAAGAATATAGAATACAAATAAACTGAGTAAAAAATGGAACCTGCGTCTGCGTCCGCTTCCTCTGAGACAGACATGATAAAAACAATGACGAGGCACAGTGGAAAATCTTTCAATCTCCACACACTACGTTTGTACTGTACACTGTAGCTATGTTTGTTAATGGAGAGGTGTGTGTGTGTGTGTGTGTGCTCCTGGATTTATCAGTTGGCTTTAACACAAACGCATTTGTGCGCCGGCGAGTCGAAAGATCCCTCAAAAACACAGAGATTCTTGATGCATCACAAATACGTGCTGTCTTGGTCACAGATTTGCCAGTAAGACGCGCACCAACAATTTGTCTGTTACTCTGCTAATGAATCCTTCACTCTCCGCTCTTACTTGTGGAATGTGCAATCAATGAAGATTGGCCACCAGGCTGGGCAAAATTAGCCATGAAACACTAAACTGGCCAGTGTTTCAGTTTCATTGTCCAACCCCTGTATGTCGTTAATAGTTGCCGCCCCTCCCCCAGTGTGTGTGCTGCGGTGGTGTGTGTGAGAAGCGTCACATCTTATTTAAGCGAGCACTTTGATTTCAAGTACTATACTGCAGTTCTTATTATTTTATAGCCCAACTAAGTTGTCTCATATTTTAGCCAATTGATGTAGTTGGTTCAAGTAAAAAATATATCAAAACAAATTGGCCTAACAGTACCCCAACAATTAAAACGCACAAACATGTAAAAAAAAAAAACTTTATTCTTCAAAGTTAAAACAGTAATTTGTATAAAAACAGGTGAATAGAAGATGTATCACCAACTGCTTATCAGTCTCTATCTGTTTTTTAAATTATTATTAAAGTATCCAATTTATAAAAACTTTCAAACAGTTCTTTTGTTTCCCCCGTAGACTCAAGGTCGTTCATGCCCCTTCAGTAGCTCCAAAAGGCCAGCCGTCACCCCTCTGAGCCAATCCTCCACTGCAGAGCTCTGGTTAAAGAGAACAAGAGAATTTAAAATGGGCATTGTCTCAAAGTAGCTTTACAAAATCAAAATAAAATAAGAAATTAAAATTATATTATATATAATTATATTCAAATGAAAGGATATTATATAAGCAAAGCATTGTAAATTAAGTTGTATTTCTTTATAAATATCATAGCATTTATTTTTTATTCAATGAAGTATTAGTATATACTAGTTTCATTTGTCCTTTGTGTGTTTTTATTTACTTATCTAATTATCCATATAGCTCATCGTTAGACTACATGGACTAAAATTCAAATCGGGCAACTCGGTCGCTTTACTTATGAACCTTTATTTACAACGCTTCTGTTATGCGGTCGATAGTGCCAGCTGATAGAGAAGGAACAGCCAATCAGAAGTAGTGTGGGGAAGTCTGTGATTGGTAAATGTAAAGTTATGGCGGACGGGGGCTATTTCTATCAGAGTCCAGTGGGTCACGCAGGATTGTGATTCGAGCAGCGCTGCTCAAGTTGGCCCACGCTGCGCGACTGAAACTGGTTCGCGCTGCGCGATCCACTGGGCTGCACAAATAAACCAGATCATCTCTCCGCTGTCCGTTGGGCCGCGCAGATATTTGGTCTGCCCAGGGTGCCTCAATCGGGTCCCGCGGTTTCGTCCCACTTTGACGAAAGCGCACAGGCAGAGTCGAGTGCGCACAGAATCGAGAAGTCGCGCGTGTGCTGAGAACATGTTGAGCGAGCAAGGGAGACACTGCACGCGCAGAATTGAGCTGTTGAACGCGCAGTGGAGGCACTGCACGCACATAAAGTGCTTTGTCTGCTCTCAAAATGTCAAACCACGCGCTCAGAATTGTGACAGGAATATAACGCCATAATAAGACAAACATGGTTATGAGAGTTTAGCTTGCTAGCTCCGTTACACCTAATCCCAACTGCAGATTAACTCTCACCCTTCCCCAAAAGAATGTTGAATTTCCAGAGAATACTCAGACAGATTCTCTCAGTAATTTTCAGAGGACAAAAACACTCTTCTTATAAAAATACACTGAGCTCACAAAACTATATTGATCAGTTTCTCGGGTAGTGCAGCCGAAGTTAAAAGTATTTCCGAAGTTTTAGCTACTTTTTGAGTGAGAGAGTGACGTTGTGAGTTTTGTGACACTGACAGTAAGCTGTAACTCCAGACTTGGCAAACAGATGATTAAGTTACCTAAAGTTACATCTGACTGTTGCAGGCACTGACAGTGATTTTCAAATCGGCCAATTAAAAATAATTATTATACTGGGAACTAAACTAACACCCAAATTTACATAAAAAAGCCACCACTTACCCTGAATAAGAAGTCCATTAAACGGTCATCTTCATCTCCATATTGCAGTTTGCTAGCGTCAGTCCGGCGGGGGGGAGGGGAGGGTTAAAATCATGTGATTGCTACTCAGCAGCTAAATTGCTGGTTTTTGTTAACGTCTTCTTGAGAACAAAGTTCCATCTAGTGGTGGCGGACGGTAAATGAATAAATATGGCTTCAATGTTTACTGTGAAATCTGGACACGCCTTCTGGCAGGAGAAGGAGGGGGGATTCACGACAGCCACACGTCAGCCAACCGCCAGCCATAAGCCATTCACACGCCACTTGCCCGACCCTGGCTGTTTTAAGTTGCTACATCTGTAGGCCTGCGTGCGCGCTCTGGTCAAAGCCATTTTCTGCATGACCGGAGGTGAGTTCTTCTCAGCAAAGTTTGTGATAAAAAACGCTAACAGAATGGGTTGGGAGTGTTGTTTTGTAGGTGAATCTGTCGATGCTGTCGATTTACTCAGTATGTATATTTTCTGGGCTTATATGAGATTAGTAGCGAATTCGTTCTGATAATTCTGATAAAAGTTTTTCTCATGTGTGGCTTTAAGCAAACTAACATACCCACCTGTTACACGCTACACGCTAGCGGTATGAAAAGAAAATGGCGCTGCATCTCACTCACGATTTATTTAATTTTTGCTTTGTCATCAGGGGTGCAGGCGCGTGAGAGACTCGAGACACACAACTCATACATATGTTTGTTAAAGGTATGGGGAGGTTTCTGTTTAAATATTGTTAAATTGTTAGAAATGAAATTTGTATCTATGTGCCACTACTAATATGTATTGTTTAAATCAATTTAATTGGTAGTATGTTGTGTGTATGTATATACACACATACATATATGTTTGATATGTATTATATATATATTTGCTTATATGAATCCATATGTGGATAAACATTTATATTTTTGTTTGAAATCAGTTATGAGTTTCAGTTAAGTTAACTAAGGATTTATATTTTTGTTTTAGAGGTTATTTGACCAGATTGTATTTTTGTGTTAGAGTAAATGAAAAAACAATGTAAAAGAAAAAGCCATTTTCTGCATGACCGGAGGGGTGCAGGCGCGTGAGAGACTCGACACACACAACTCATACATATGTTTGTTACAGCAATAAAGTGTCGGACAAACGGTCCCATGTTCAGCCTCATCTGTAACACATCACAATGCAGAGGGAGAGAGAGAGAGAGAGAGAGAAAGAGAGAGAAGGTTACATTTGGTGCTGTGACCCGGATTTCAACAAGCATTGACATCAACTCTATCGCCGCGGGAAGCTCATCTCATTCGCCTCCATTCAAAGCTGGTCAGCTAATGCGGAACAGATTGTGTTTATACATCTAGTCAATTTAACTCAAGAGTGCAAACTCTATGTAAGGTGCATTATTGTATGTGAGTTATTTTGGGATTTTTATGTGCATCTATTTCATTCAGTGTCATGGAATCAGTACTGAATTCAGAGGGAACAAGTGTAAATGAGGGGGACATCTGCTCTAATGTCGACATGGGGAGAGGGTGGTTTCTCAGAGGTGGGAATCAGACACCTAAGGTAAATAGGTTAAGTAGTCCCAGGTTTTGCTCCACTCGTGTCCAAGGTCCTTCTGGTGGGTTACAAACCCCACGGATAACCTCTCCTGTTGAATTAAGTACCCTTATTTCAGAGCTGGCTAATCAGATTGGTCAATATATTGTAGCACAATTACAAAATGATAGAATAGGTGATGAACCAACGTCATCAGCGTCCTCTAGGACAGAGCAGAAACCCACTGAGCTGAACTTGTCTGGGGTGAGGCTTGTCATGCAGACAGATTTCAAAGAGCCTCCAGTTTTCAGGGGAGACAGTAGCGATAAGTGTACTATCCGTGAGTGGGTAGAAATGGTAGAGACATATTTTGTGAAAAGTAACATGCCAACAAGTAAGCAGTCACAAGAGATATTAAGTAGGCTTATTGGGAAGGCTAAAAATGTAGTAAGGGTCACATTACGCCACAACCCATCGCTTAACCATACCCAAACTCCAGCACAGATCTTTGATATCCTGAAACAGCATTTTGGTGATTTAACTTATTCTTGTATGCCAATGGCAGACTTTTATAACACCAAACCGCTACCACATGAGGGAGTGATGGACTACTGGCTTAGACTAAATAACGCTGTTGACATTGCTGATGAGTGGTTACGGAGACAGGGATGATCTGTTGAGGATCCAGGACGTGAAGTTTCGATGAAGTTCATCCAGTACTGTCCAGACCCCATACTCTTCAACAGGCTTAGTGTCAAAGCAGCCTGAAGAGTGTACAAATGCAGAGGTTCAGAAACGCATTGACAGCTATCAGCGGGAACTCAGGGCACAGACTCAGAATGTTCTCCCAGCCCCACAGAGACATGCGATCAGACACAACCAGATTGCGTTGTCCCATGGTATGGAGATGCCACAGTTAGAACCGACCTGTTCTGTGTCCCAGCCCGCTACAGCTTCAGAGTTTGCAGCCAAAACCTTTCCTTCAGGCACAGTTCAAAGCCACACTCCTCTTCTTTCACTCACAGCAGCCCCGTTTCTTCCGGCTTTGACAGATGCTTCTGTACCGCAGTTTCCCTAGACACCGGTATTGTCCCACTCTATGCCAGCTCTCGCACAGCAGTTCACCCAGTCCTCAGTGTCTCATGGGACTACACAGACTAGTACAGAGTCAGTTCATAGCCAACCTGCTCTGATCGCCACATCAACTTTGGATGTGAATGGTCTGCAATCCTTAATCAGTTTATTGGATCGTATGATGTCCCACCAGAATGTACATGCAGCAGCCCCAGTGCAGGTGATATCACAGCAGGTCGACTCAGGGCCTTTCAAAAGAAAAAACTGCCAGGTTTGTGGCGATGCTAGCCACACTACACTTACACATTGCAGAAAAGAGAACCTATGCCTCTGGTGTTTTACTCCAGGTCATTGGAAAAAAGACTGTAGTAGACGTAGATGCAGACAGATGGGCCACACTAACGACCAGAGTCATGTTTCGGAAAACTAGGACACCCACACTTGGAGAGGAGTGGTGTGGGGGGAGAACAAAATACCCTCAAGGTAGATGAGTCAGATCTCGAGCTTCTTTATGCTAACTCCTGTTCAGCTGTGTCAGAAAGACATCAGGTCATAGTCCAAGAGTCAGGAAAGGTTCCAGCTTTCAGCGAATTGTTCTTTACTCAGGTGATCGTAGACGACAAGGTTGAACTCAAGGGCATGTTGGATTCTGGATATATGGCTTGTACTATGACTGAAGTGGCCAAAAGCACGCTTAGAGAAGCTGGAGCACTTTTGGGAGAACCTCAATCTGCAGAGAGGATTATGTTTGTCGGATGTGGGGGGAAACGGACGCACCCGAAATGCATATATGACCTGACACTGACCGTCTATGGGGTGAAATGTATTGTCCCTGTTCTAGTTGTGTCCGGTCAACGTGACGATCTCATCATCGGTTCGAATGTCCTCAAATGCCTAATGCCTGTTATGAAAAGCAATGATGATTACTGGAAGTTTGTTTTTACAGGATGTAAACATTCATTTTCTGACTATGAGCATTTCTTAGACATTATGTCATGTGCCACCAGATGGAGAGGCAATGAGGTTCCTGACAAGGTTGGCACAGTGAAACTACCTCGAGCTGTCACACTTCTCCCGCAGCACGAACATCTAGTGTGGGGCAGACTGCCCAACAGGATACCAGTATCACCAGGTAGCACGATCATCGTGGAGCCTAGCACTTCTAAGTCCAGACCGAGAGGCATTTTTGTTGGTCGGGTTATCACGCCGATGTGGGAAGATCGGTGGGTGCCGATGAAACTAACTAATCTTTCATCAAGACCAGTTACTTTAAAGCACAATGCAAAAGTAGCCGATATCTCAGCTTGTCTTGCAGTGGAGGACCTCAACATTGAGCAGAGCTCCTGTAAGGTGGTGAACAGTAAACGGGAACAAGTCATCGGACCAGCCGTCCCTGAGGTCGAATTCAAGGAAAGATTGTCGAGTCTTGGGTTGGGAGACCTTGATGTTGAATCATGTCATGCCAGCAAACAGATAAAAAGGAAGCTTGTAGAACTTATTGGACAATATGAAGACATTTTCTCACATCAACCGCTTGATTGTGGTAGAGCTAATGGAGTTGTACACCGCATTCGTCTGACGGATGACCGTCCGTTCCTTATGCCATATTGAAGGGTGCACGTACTCTGAAAGATGCCCATCCACTCCCTCACCAGGCACATTGTCTTGCAGCACTTGGGGGTAATGCCTTCTTTAGCACTATGGACTTAACGTCTGGGTTTTACAACATCCCCATGTGCGAGGAGGATAAAAAATACACAGCTTTTACAACACCTGTTGGTTTATATGAGTACAACAGAATGCCTCAAGGACTATGCAACAGTCCGGCATCACTCATGCGCATGATGTTGAATATTTTTGGAGACCTCAATTTTGCCAGTTTGCTCTGTTACCTGGATGATCTGCTTGTCTTTGCTCCCACCAAAGAGGAAGCTCTGAGCAGGCTTCATGTGGTCTTTCAAAGACTGAGAGATAATAATCTAAAGCTGAGCCCCAAGAAATGTCATCTGCTTCGGAGGTCGGTCAAGTTCTTGGGTCATGTTATTGACCAGAATGGTGTTGCTGTGGACCCTACTAAGGTCGATGTAATTTTCAATTTACCAGAAGGGGCTGTAATGGAGGAAGATGTTTGCACTCCTTCTGTGAAAAAGCTTAAATCCTTCCTGGGCATGGTGTTCTTCTATTAGAGTTTCATCCCTGGTTGCTCAGTCATCGCTAAGCCTCTGTTTGCCTTAACAGCAGGCCAGAAGAGGTCGAGACGAATCGGGAGGGGTTGGAAAAGCGCTGGTATGTTCAGGAAGCTGACGGCTGCGGATTGGAGTCCAGCATGTAAAGAAGTTTTTCGCAGGCTCAAAAGGGAGATCCTCGACTGTGCTATACTGGCTCAACCGGATTTCTCAAGACCTTTCATCTTGTCTGTTGATGGTTCTTCAGATGGACTAGGGGCTGTGTTATCACAGCTACCAGTCGGGGAGAATAAGGCGCGCCCCATCGCATTTGCCAGTAAGACCCTCAGCAAGTCACAGCAGAAATATCCTACCTATCGAATCGAATTCATGGCTCTGAAGTGGAGCATCACAGAAAAATTCAGTCATTGGTTGAAGGGGCATGACTTCACAGTGTGGACAGATAATAACCCTCTCACACATATATTGACCAAGCCCAAACTGGATGCTTATGAGCAGAGATGGGTGTCTAAGCTGTCTTCTTACAACTTTGACTTGAAGTATATTCCAGGTCCCAAGAACGTTGTGGTAGACGCTCTCAGTCATGATCCATTTACATCAACTATCAGTGAACGTCTCATACAGGAGCCCTACGATGGTCTAGTGCAGGAAGCTGAAGGCGCTGCACCTAAAGAAGTGCAGGACACCTTGAGGCTTGGGATACAACAACTTCAAGTGGTTCGACAATTTGAAATCACTGTAGCGGGTTCATGCAGTGCATTCGAAGTCAAGGCTGCCTTGCTAAACCAGTGTGATTGGGAAGATAATGCCGAGAATAGGGCCATGCACCTCGCTCAATATTTTCAGAAGCTTCCATCTGTTGGTCAAGAAGCTTTGCCCTCTCTTACCCTACAAGAATTGGAGGATCACCAACTTCAGGATCCTACTATCTCCAGTATTCTGCCATTTGTACTCCGCAAAATACATCCTTCAAGGCGAGAAAGACATGGTATGAGTGGGAAATCACTAGCAATGTTGAAGCATTGGGAGAATCTCAGATTGCGAGATGGCATCTTGTACAGGGAAACAAAAGATCCTTTGAGTAACACAAAAAGGTTTCAGTTAGTGCTGCCTTTGGGGTTGCGGAGCCAGGCACTGAAAAGAGTCCATGACTTGGCGGGACACCAAGGTCAAGCTCGCACTCTCCATTTAGCAAGACATCGCTTCTTTTGGCTCAACATGGAGAGGGATGTGAAAGAATATGTGCGGTGCTGTGAAAGGTGTGTACTGGCCAAGACTACAGAACCTGCGGCGCAAGCTCCATTAGAGAGCACTTTCGCTTCCTCGCGCACCGCTTACGATGTCCCCTCCTCCGGCCACCGGCATCAGGCAACACCGAGGACTGGAGGCCTGGTTCCTTAAGCAAGCCGAGGTCGCGTAGCTTCTCCCGCAGCTCATCTTGAATTAAATATGCCGGTTTATTGAGTTGCAAAAGTGTCTGGCGGTGGTAAGTATGAACACCGTTTGCGCTGGTGTCCATAAACTATGTAAAACAAACGTGCTACGACACGACGTAAACAATGTAGCCCCATTTTGGCTCAGGAATGGCCGCTGCGTGCTACTGCCGCGCCGCCATCTTGGATCTATGTCAGAGGAGAATGGCTAAACTTGAGCTGACAGAAAGGCAACAGTAACTGAAGAGAGCTCAATAAAGAGCATCTTTGAATGTACATCACATCAAACCTGAAGCAGATGATTACTTTAACAAGTCAGTGAACTCACTGTACTTAAATGGCCTTGGATCAGTCATCTGATCTCAATCCAATGGAACATTCACATCATAGATGTGCAACAAACAAATGTCCAGAAATTACATGATGCTATCATGTCAATATATAGCAATTTTGTTTTTTATATTCTTTATCCCGGGCAGCATGGTGGTGTAGTGGCTAGCACTGTCGTCTTGCACCTTCAGGGTCCGGTTTTGATTCCTGTCTCTGTGAGCATGGAGTTTGCATATTCTCCCAATGCTTGGTGGGTTTCCTACCAAAGACCTGCAGATTAGGCTAATTGGCGTTTCCAAATTGAGCTTTGTGTGCTAGTATGTGTGTGACCTGCCATGGATTGGCACCCTGTCCAGGGTGTACCTCGCCTTGTTCCCTAAGTCTCCAGGGATAGGCTCTAGGCCCTAGGCCCTATGATAAGTGAGATATTCTTTAAACACTCTAATCTTTTTATGTAAGTTGTTTATCCATCTACTTGTTTTGTTTGTTTGTTTGTTTTTATTCTTTAAGCTTTTGTGTTTAAAACTAAAATAGTCATAGAGATGTTTGCCAATGGCATTGAAAAATATTGTTATCATTAAATCCCCTAGGAAAGCTATGCCTTCTGGGAGACATCCCACTCATTTAAAATTAACTATATATAAGATAGAGAATCAGACTCTTACTAAAGGGAACAGAATAAAACCGTGACTGTAAATCCATGCAAGCTTTGCAGCAACAATTGCACAAGAAATTGTGAACCATTTAGATGATACTTATTTCAATTTATTACCTGGAAACCAATGCTTATAGGAATTTTAAAAATCTTGTAGTCTGTTTTTGTCACCATATATACTATTAAGGACTGATGGAAAATTCCTCTGGAGAATTTATGTTTGTTCTTCATGGATTGAATGATACAAGAACAAACAAACATATTTATTTTGCATTCGGCCTCATTGTCTATGGTATGACTCTGTTTATAAATATGATACTTGCTATTACAGTCATTCTTGACAAAACACTTCATGAGCCTATGTATATATTTCTATGTAACTTGTTTTTTAATGGAATAATAGGGGCATCTGCCTTTTATCCAAAGATCCTTGCTGACCTTCTTTCAAAATATAATGTTATCTCATATATAGGATGCCTCTCACAGGTTACCATAATTTATTCTTATTTGTTCTGTGAATACACATGTTTAACAGTCATGTCTTATGACAGATACATATTCATTTGTAGGCCTTTGGAGTATCATTCCATTATGACACTTCAGAAAGTTTTACGATTATTGATTTTTACTTGGCTCTGCTCTCTACTAGAGTCCTCTGTTGGGGTTCTGTTCACTTCCCAACTTCCTTTATGTGGTAATGTCATAGACAAGCTCTATTGTACTAACTGGGAAGTTGTTAAGCTATCCTGCACAGATGTGACTGTGAACAATGTATATGGGTATCTTTTAATATTTTCTCATGTATCTCAAGCTGTTTTCATCATTGTGTCATATGTTTGCATTATCAGAGCATCTTTAAGGTCCAAGGCACAGTGGGCAAAATTCATGCAGACTTGTCTTCCTCATTTAATAGCACTCATAAACTTCACTATTGCCCTGCTCTTTGATCTTATGTATGCTCGTTATGGCAAAAGCCAGGGACTGCAAGCTTTGCGTAACATCTTAGGTATTGAATTTCTTGTTGTGCCTCCTCTCCTAAACCCATTAATATATGGATTTAAACTAACCCAGTTTAGACAAGGGCTTTTTAAAATGTACCGGCATAGATGTAAAGCTTTGCAGCATAGCTGATTGTGGTGGTCTGGGAAAACCCTTCAAATAGTAAAACTGTTATATTTTCTAATTTATACTGCATAATTCTTAAAAGTACATATTTTCCTGAAAATAGTTACATTTTGCAATTAGAACACTCAGCATTTTAAAATCAAAAGTAAAGAAGGTCAAATCCAGATTTAAAGGTTTCATAGAAATAACACTGAATACCCACCTTAAATATGTTTAAGCTCTATGACATAAGCTTTTTTGCCTGTCTTAAATGTAATAAACATAAAATCTGTAAACAGCATAAAATCTGAAATAGTTTAAAAAAAACGGCAAAAGTTTAATTTATATTCTTCTATGCACTGTACATCTAATAATATTCCTCCATGATATTTAAGGTGTTTCTTTAAATGAATAAAGTACTGTGTTGCCATTGGACATAAAAAAAATAAAATAAAAAAAACCTTACCAGTGTTAATATAAAACCATAATGTTGGCTTGAAATGTGTGTATGTATGTAGAAATGGATTAGAAGAATGAAGAATAAGGACTATTATTATATTATGATTTCTTTCAGTCCGGAAAAACAATCTTAATTCTTTGTCTACTAATTTAAAACAGCAAGAAAGCTGTTCCATAAAAGTATTTTGGACGTCTGACTTTACTGTAAACATGACTCACTTATGATCAATTGAAAAAATAAATATTTACATGGTATAAGAGTAATTCAGTTCAATAAAATTTTATACTGTAACAATTGACATTCGTAAAGCACCTTTACACAATCAAAATAATTATTTAAGTTTGTATGAAATGTGAATGTGTACGAATCAAAATGATAAGATTGTCCCATATGAGCAAGCCGAGGAGGACGGCGATAGTGGCAAGGAAAAACTCCCAGAAGTGGCTGTAAGAAGATCCCTTGAGAGGAACCAGCCTCAACACGAAACCCATAGTCATTTGGGTGAATAACAGGGATTGATGTGCAGTCATACTGTGTGAGACTGGAAGTTCAGTATAACAGATATGTTTAAGTTAATATGGATTCCAGTTTGTTATTGGATGCTCAGTTAGACTGTAAGAAACTCCAGTCCTGAATTATTGCGCAACTGCAGTCACGAGAAGAATAATTCCACTTATATGCAACTGCTCAAACTTGAGCAAATGAAAATAATGGATACAAATGTATATGTACATACAGACCCGTAAAATAATACCTCCACCATTTAATGGAAGAGGCAAAAACTAAAGATACAGTACATATTGAAATTTTATATTTCAAAAAATTATATTAATCCTTCACTAATTTATTCACTACTTTAATTCCTTCCTAATCTGTCTCATAGTTTGTGAGATTTCATAATAATTTATCTACAGTATATAAATAAAAAGGTTTGTCTGCACATTCAGAACTCACTCTTTCATTGATATCTTTACGTTTTATACATTGGAGGACCCGAAACCAGTCTCAGAAACATTTGTCTTTACAGATGGTAGACAAGCAGTATTCTACTTTTACCGTCGCACCTCACAGCATTTCGGTTTGTACGTTTGCTGCCTTTTACCACTGAGTGCCGCTATATAACTATAGACCAACGCCTCAGGCCTTAGTTCATTCTATCAAGGATTAATGAGCAGCAGCTCCTTCAGAGCTGCTCGTAGTAGCAGATAAAATCAAGTGTAACATTGTAGTTAAACAAATTCATAATCATGGTACTAAAATTACAGTACAAATGTAGAATTACATTTTATTAGCATTGAATTTAAGCAAAATAAATGTTAACACAATGAGCCTTTAGATTTTATCATGTGTAATTAGAAAAGCTATGCGTGTAGGGTTTTGGGTCATCTTATATTTTGTGTTCTTTAAATCTGTAGTAGATTTATTAACTGAAATAAATGAAACTAAATGACCATAAAATTAAAACACTGTCAGGACATGCTACTGCATCAGCAGATGTCGTTGTCAAATGCAGTAGGCTGTTTTTGATCATCATAATTTTCTTTAATAAATAATGATGCTCATTGCGCTGTACCACCGCTGGCAAAACCTTATGATATAATAAAATTATATAAGCTACATAGCCTTTATTTTTAAAAATAATGAAATTAAACAGGGTGCGCTAACTTGAGCGCGTCAGAAAATGACCCGAACCTTTGTGTATACTTGCCTCACAGATGTGAAAAATATATACTTATAGAAAGCGAAATGTCTGCTTTAATATAAACTAATAATTATCTGATTGTATATCTGTCTGTCTGTCTGTCTGTCTGTCTGTATATCTGTATGTATGTATGTTGTTCTGTTTGTCTGTATGTTTGCCCATCTGATTTTGTCACAGCATCACACAAAACTATAATTAAAGTTTAGACAGAATTTAATGAGACTTTGCTAATCTTTCAGTATTTTCCTGAAGTTAAAACTGCGCTACAGTGTAAATTAAATCAAAATGTTGAGTAGAAAGGATGTTAGGAGCAGTTATTGCCAGATAAAAAGAAAAGGAAGTTCACCACAGTAATCTGTGCACCCGACCTTTAACTTAAAAGGCTGAAGTGACAGATACCAACAAGTTTTCCATGTGTTGGCATCTGCATGCAACCGAGCCACTGGAGCAGCAAAGATTTGGATTGAGGTAAAATCCTGGATTTATAGGCACAGCAGTAAGCATCAGGTTCTTTCAATCCTTAAGATGGCAGCACACAAGAAAGTTAGGCAGAAGACACTGGAAAATTAACCTGAGAATCTCCAGTCAGCCTCAGTGGAGGCCCAGAATCTCCAGTCAGCTTCAGTGGAGGCCCAGAATCTCTAGAGAGCCCCGCTGCGGGCCCAGACCTTCCTTTTTCCATAGTTCTCGTTCTGTTCAGTTCCGGTTTGGTTTGTTTATGTTTTCTTTATGTGTTATTAAAATACCTGTTCATTCTCCACCTCTGCAAGTGTGCCTCTTCTTCAGTCTACACACAGCACCTGTGACACCTACAGTGCCCTCCATAATTATTGGCACCCCTGGTTAAGATGTGTTAAAAGCCTTAAAATAAATTCAGTTTTTATTGCAGAAGCATATTGTCACACTGAAAATTTTAGAAAAATATAACGTGAATATAAAGCGAATTTTAAGGGGATATAAAAATCCCTGACTAACAAAAAATTATTTTTCATAAAATAACCTGCTCCACAATTATTGGCACCCCTAACAATTCCTATAAAATAAATGTAATTTAAGTAGTTCTGTCTTTTCTACAGTAGTTTACAGTTGATCAGAGTATCTAGGAACATTTAATTAGTAATTTATCACTTCCTGCTTCGCCGGGGTATAAATATGACGTGACATAGAGCCCATTTCTCTTATCCACTCTTCAACATGGGAAAGAAAGGAACACACAATTCAAGTAAGGTAGATGTGTGTCGACCTTCACAAGTCAGGAAATGGGTAAAAGAAAATAGCCACCTGCCTGCACCTGCCCATATCTACCGTGAGAGGAATCATTAAGACGTTTAAAAAACTGGAACAGTAGTAAACAACCCTGTATGAGGATGCAAGTTTATTTTGCCTCCACGCACAGTGAGCAGGATGGTAAGAGAAATAAAAAATTCTCCAAAGCTCACTGTTAAAGAACTGCAACAAATGATAGCATCTTGGGGTCACAAAGTTTCCAAAACAACCATCAGACGCTATCTACATGCCAACAAGCTCTTTGGGAGGCATGCAAGGAAAAAACCTTTTCTCAGTCGCAATCATAAACGCAAACGTTTGGAGTTTGCTAAGCAGTACTGGGGGTTCAACTGGGACTGTGTTCTTTGGTCAGATGAGACCAAGATAGAGCTTTTTGGCAACAAACACTCTAAGTGGAACACAAAAGATGAGTATGCAGAAAAGCACCTCATGCCCACTGTGAAGTATGGGGAGAGGATCGGTGATGCTGTGCGGCTGTTTCTCTTCCAGAGGCCCTGGGAACCTTGTTAGGGTGCATGGCATCATGAATGCTTTGAAATACCAGGACATTTTAAAGCAAAATCTGGTGGCGTCTGCCTGAAAGCTGAAGATGGGTCGTCACTGGGTCTTTCAGCAAGATAATGACCCAAAACATATGGACAAATCTACACAGAAATGGTTCACCACACACAGAATCAAGCTCCTCCCATAGCCATTTCCGTCCCCAGACCTCAACCCCATTGTAAACCTGTCGAGTGAAGAGGAGAGTGCAGAGGAGAGGAGTCAGGTCACTGGATGATTTAGAGACACCCTATACATCTTGTGAAACATTATAGAAGAAGATTAGGTGCTGTTTTGTTGGCAAAAGGGGGTTGTACAAAGTATTAAACATCAGGGGTGCTAATAATTGTGGCACCCATGATTTGATGTAAATTGTAAATTTGATTGATGTAAATTTCCATTGTTGTCCTACATTATTTAGAATATAACTGTATATATTGTCACTAAACAATGTCAAAAAATGTGTTTATGCTTTTATCATCTCTCGGTTGTATTATTGTAATGCCTTACTGTCTGGATGTTCAACTAGGTGCATAAACAAGCTCCAGTTAGTCCAGAATGCTGCAGCAAGAGTCCTCACTAGAGCCAAAAGATATAGCACATTACCCCTATCCTCCCCACACTGCATTGGCTCCCAGAGAAATTTTGCATTGATTTTAAAATCCTATTATTGACCTATATCAAGGATGCAGGCTGCTGGTAAGTACCACATATTATGAAAACTACCGCAGGGGCAGAGCTTTTTCTTACAAAAACCCAAAGTTTTGGAATAGCCTCAGTGTTTAAGTCTAGTCTAAAAAACTATTTATTTAGCCAAGCATTTTTGTGAATAGATTTGCATTAGGTAAAGGAGCAGATCTGGGGTACTCATGGACGTAGAGTATGATGGTGAACTGGATGATATGTTTGGATGCTGTATTCACCACTCTCACTGATCACTCGTGTTTGTTAATGGTGGAGTGACTGGAGTGGTTGCTTTACTCCAAAGGGAGTCCTCATGTCTGTGTTTCTTTCTGGCTCTCTCTTTTAGTTATGCTACTGTATCATAGTTAGTCCTTCAAGAGTCACAGACTGCACTCTGCACTAAGTATACATTATGTGACTGTGACCATACCTAACGTTATCATTTCTCTTCTCCCACTCGCTCTCCCTGACTCTCTCTGTCAAGCTACACATGCCACTCCTGAGCTCCTGAGTTCCTTGTTGAGTCTGGTTCCTCTGAAGAGTTTTTCCTTGCCACTGTCACCCTCGGCATGCTCATCAGGGACAATCTGATCATTTTGATTCGTAAATATTTTCTCACCCATTTAATATTAATTTCCATAATTTTCTTTTGATTCTGTAATGCTGCTTTGCGACAATGATAAAAGCACTATACAAATAAAATTTTAGTTAATTGGATTTGGATCCTAAATATTTTAGGTTTATGGTTTATAGGTAATTATTATACAGTGGAACCTCGGATTGCGAGTAACGTGGTTTACGAGTGTTCCACAAACCGAGCAAAGATTTTTAATAATTTTTTATTCGGAAACCGAGCAAGTATTAGTTTACGAGCGGCGAGTATCATGCTTCACACATGCGACTTTTATTTTGTCACCGAGCGTCACTCTCTCACCTACCCCCCCTCCTCCTTCCCCCCACGTCTTCACAAACACACAGAAACTCTGCTCTGTCATGATTCTTTTCAAAGGTAAGGTGCTGGTTCATTTGTTTTTTTGTTTTTTTTTTTACTTTACAGCAGTGATTCCCTTAGTATGCGCTCACGCCAGGTCAGAGAGACTCAGAGAGACTCTTTTTGTGTTTGTTGTGAATCTTAAAAAGCGAGGTGGGGAGAGGGAGGAGGAGTGTTACTGTGTAAAACGAGGCGAGGGAAGGGGATAATTCCACACACACACACACACACACACACACACACAGCGCCTGCGCGCACCAACGAAAACACTTATCTGTCAGGATTTATTTGTACCTTTTTTAAAGGTAAAGTGCAGATTAATTTATTTTATTTTAATTTTATAGATTGTAGTAATTATTTTTATGTATTTATTTTTGGGGGCTGTGGAACGAATAATTTGAGTTTTCATTATTTCTTATGGGAAATGATGATTTGGTTTAAGAGTGTTTTGGAATACGAGCCCACTTCTGGAACTAATTATGCTCGTAATCCAAGGTTCCACTGTAGGTTTATTATTAAGTTTTATGTTTGTCTGGAATTCTGGTGGGTGAACTGAGTGTTAAGGTATGAGCCCTTCACACTTTGTTCAGTGGTCACTCAGAGCTGCCTTGATGCTCTGTTGGCTCCTATGTCACAGTGTGGTGACCTAACCAATCATAACCAATCTTACTGCATCTCTTAATGCTAGAATGAGCTTAATGTTACACTCTGAAGCACTTAAATACTTAAAAACCAAAAATGAAAGCCTGGCACTGCTGATAAGTCTCAGCGTTAGCTGATCTTTTGGTCCATTGTTTTTAATGCACTACAGCTTTAGCACTAACTATACAGTATGTGGTGAGTACTGTATGTCTGATCGACTCTATTCCTGGATTTTGGATTTTCCCTTTTCACAATGATTTTGCCTTATGCCTGTATTTTCTCTAGGATGTCTTAGATGTTGGAAGACATTTGATTTAAGTACAGTGCAGCAATTATATGATGGTATCATGTCAATATGTACCAAAGTTTATATACTTTATACAGGGTGGCAAGGTGGTATTGTGGTTACCACTGTCACCTTGCACCTCCAGGGTCTGGGTTCAATTCAGTCTCTGTGTGCATGGAGTTTGCATGTTCTCCCCGTGCTTAGACGGTTTTCTATTGGCATTCCCAAATTGCGCTTTAGTGTGTGTATGTGTGTGACCTGCGATGGATTGGCACCCTGTCCAGGGTGTAACCTGCCTTGTGCTCTTGGGATAGGCTCCAGGCCCCCAGCAACCCTGAATACAGGACAAAATGGTACAGACAATGAGTGAGATATTCTTTATACACGCTAGTCGTTTATGTTAGACCATCTACTTGTTTTATTGTTTTTTTGCTTGTGTGTGTGTGTGTGTGTGTGTGTGTGTGTGTGTGTGTGTGTGTGTGTGTGTGTGTTTAAAACCAAAATAGTCATAGAAATGTTCGCCATGGGCATTGAAAAATCAATGCCTCATCAAATCCCCTTGGCAAGCTATGCCTACTGGGAGACATCCCATTTAAAATTAACTATATATAAAGTAGATAATCAGACTCGTGCTAAAGGAAACATTATACAACTAACGCTGACCATGCTGTAAATCCATTCAAGCTTTGCTGCAACAATTGCACAAGAAATTGTAAACCATTTAGATGATAATTATTTTTATTTATTACCTGGAAACTATGCTTATAGGAATTTTAAAAACCTTGCTGTCTGTTTTTATCACCATATATACTATTAAGGACTGATGGAAAATTCTTCTGTAGAATTTATGTTTGTTCTTTATGGATTGAATGACACAAAAACAAACAAACATATTTATTTTGCATTTGGCCTCATTGTCTATAGTATGACTCTGTTTATAAATATAATACTTGCTATTACAGTCATTCTTGACAAAACACTTCATGAGCCTATGTATATATTTCTATGTAATTTGTTTTTTAATGGAATACTTGGGGCATCTGCCTTCTATCCAAAGATTCTTACTGACCTTTTATCAAAATATAACCTTATCTCATATATAGGATGCCTCTCACAGGTTACCATAATTTATTCTTATTTGTTCTGTGAATACACATGTTTAACAGTCATGTCTTATGACAGATACATATTCATTTGTAGGCCTTTGGAGTATCATTCCATTATGACACTTCAGAAAGTTTTACGATTATTGATTTTTACTTGGCTCTGCTCCCTACTAGAGTCCTCTGTTGGGGTTTTGTTCACTTCCCAACTTCCTTTATGTGGTAATGTCATAGACAAGCTCTATTGTTCTAACTGGGAAGTTGTTAAGCTATCCTGCACAGATGTGACTATGAACAATGTATATGGGTATTTTCTACTATTCTCTCATGTATCTCAAGCTGTTTTCATCATTGTGTCATATATTTGCATTATCAGAGCTTCTTTAAAGTCCAAGGCACAGTGGGCAAAATTCATGCAGACTTGTCTTCCTCATTTAATAGCACTTATAAACTTCAATATTGCCCTGCTCTTTGATGTCATGTATGCTCGTTATGGCAAAAGCCAGGGACTGCAAGCTTTGCGTAACATCTTAGGTATTGAATTTCTTGTTGTGCCTCCTCTCCTAAACCCATTAATATATGGATTTAAACTAACCCAGGTTAGACAAGGGATTTTAAAAATGTGGCGGCATAGATGTAAAGCTTTACAACATACCTGATTGTGGTGGTCTGGGAAAACCATTAAAATTTTATATTTTCTAATGGTTTCTTAAAAGTACATATTTTCCTAAACTGTAATGTATTTACCTTTGCAATTATAACAATTATATGTTTAAGCATTTTAAAATCTGATTATCCCCAACAGTAAAAAATTAGAAAGTCACATTTAAAGAATTCCTTTAAAAAAATTAAAGATTTGATATGAAAGAATGAGATGTCCACCTTACATGTATTGCCATGTAAAAACATTTCAGAAAAACAATTAACAGTGAGAAATCTTTTTAATTATCAGCAAAGACCACATCAATCAATTATGATTTTATTTGAGCATTATTATTATTATTAATCAGTACTGTATATATATATATATATATATATATATATATATATATATATATATATATATATATATATATGATACAAAACTATTATTCTATTTTTTAATTAATTTAATTGATACTTTGCATTGAAACTAATAATAACAGTAATACCAATAAACTTTAACCAAATTCATATGTCGCTGTGGACTTAAATATTGTTACTTTTTTTTATTGCCTGAAATGTCATAAACAAGAAATATGTAAACAGGTAAAACCTGGCATAGTTCTAAATAATGAATAACGTATATGCATAACATACATCTAATGATATTCCACCATTATCCGTTTTTCTCTGTGATATATCTGATCTTTATTGTCTCTTTACATGCTTAAAATTACTATGTTGCCATGGAACATCCAGAAGAAGAAAAAAAACAAGTTACTACAATTTAAAACCATAATGTTTGCTTGATGTATACGTAGAAATGTTGTAGAAGAATGAAGAATTAGTTCAAAGACATACTCATAAAATAATACCTCCACCATCTTTCAATAAAAATAAAAAACATATAGTTGCAAGCAATTATATTACTTCACTAAGGTTTTCTATTAAGACTGAAATATTAAGGACAACCGAATATTAGACCATCAATTTAAAACTAAAGCTAAATACTGTACAAGAAATAGAACATGATTCTTCCACAGATTCCTCTGCCTTCAGCAAACAATCTTTGTTGTTAATTACTGTATTGTAAATATCCATATTAATTTTTAAAACAAAAAGAAAGTTTTGCCTGAAAAATATTTCAGACATCTGACCTTATTGTGATCATGACCATCTTTTGATTAATTAGAAAAAAAAGTGCTAGTTATAAGAGTAATTCCATATACAGTAAATCCTATAAATATACAACTGCTCAAACATGAGCAAATGAAAATAATGGATAGATATATTTGCAGGCACAAAAGACATACTCATAAAATAATACCTCCACCATCTAATGGCAGAGGCATAAAACTGACTACAGAGTGAGCCAATGATACATAAAGTCTTAACCTTTCAATAAAAATAAACAAAAATATAGTTGCAAGCAACTGCCCCAGTACCCTGCCCCATCGACACCCGGGTGCTCCAGAAAGACAGCATTTGAGATGTATCAAAAATCCCTCTACAATTTTGCATCCTCAAACCTTTAGGTAACATAAGCCCAGTTTGGTGGCGATTGTATAAATTCCCTAGAAAGAGTACATCAAAAACTTTCAGGTGCGTTTTGGCAAATGACAAAATTACTGATTTCCTGTTGATTTTAAACGATGGCATGCAATATGAAAGTTGTTCAGGACATTGAGCTCTAAATGTCTACCAGGCATTCTACTGGCAGCAGATACCAACCTGTCTGACAATTTGCATGAGTTTTTGAGCATGTTAAGACTCCAAAAAGCCCAAAAACAATGGGGAAAAAAGTATCCTTAGGAAAACAATAGGGCCCTTTACACACTATAGCCCCATTTACACTGCAGGTCTCGATGCACAATTCTGATTTGTTGCCTATATCTGATTTTTCTGACCGTCTGTTTACACGTTCTTTCAACTATGATCCATATCCGATTCCCGTGTTTACACTTGCCATACCGTCTGAAACATCACGCATACTCAGGTTCTTGCACTACACACTAGCCACAATGGACGAAGGCGAAATATGCTTGATGCTAGCTCTGCGATATATGCAAAGTTCACGAAATGGAGAAGGAGGAAAAGGGCCATCATTGCAGCCTGCGCATATGCTTCATTTATTGTGTCCTCAACCATTCAGAGGAATGTCTGGGTGCGAGACGTGTCGGGGTTGCTCTCTGGTGGCTTGCAACAGGTGCGGGCTACCGCACACTGGCGCATCTGTTTGGGATGAGCAGCGCCTCAGTGTGCCTGATTACGTCATTAAATCGCGAAGAAGTCGCAGTTTTAATGATGCAAAGAACATAATGCCTCAGAAAATCCGATCTGTCTGTTTACACGGCAATCACATTTAGCACATATCTGATTTATTTCCACATATGAAGGAGGCCTGAAACCGATCTCGAAATATCGGAATGCATGCGTTTTTTTTCCTGTTTACACGGACATAGAAAATATCCGATGTGTCACATAGGAGCAAAAAATCGGAATTGGGTCACATTTAACTGACAGTGTAAACGTAGCTTATGATGACATATAATGTCATAGTGCTTGGGCCCTAAAAATAATCTTATATTACACCTTCACTCAACTTATTACAAAAAAATTGTGTTGTATTCCTCCTTCACTAATCCTGTTGTCCCATGTCCATAGTTTGTTGGAATCCACAATAATCTATATTATCGAACACTGATTTTAGGCTCATTAGGTCTTTCTTACTGCATAAATGTGAACAACATGTGGCAATTATATTATCTGATATGAAGCTTTTAGACATTATAAACAGTTCTAAGTACATATTATGATTAAAATCGACTGAAATTAAAGGGCTTAGTGGTTTGCACTGTCGCGTTGCATCTCCAAGGTCCAGGTTTGATTCCCGCCTTGCGTTTGTGCGCATGGAGTTTGCATGGAGGGATGGAGTTCTCCCTGTGATTGATGGGTTTCCTTTGGGTGCTCTGATTAACTCCAACAGTTCAAAGACATGCAGATTAGGCTAACTGGAGCTCCTAGATTGCTCGAAGAATGCGAGTATGTGTCCTGCAATTGTTTGGCACCCTGTCCAGGGTGTACCCTGCTCCATGCCCTAAGTCTCCTGGGATATGCTGCAGGCATCCCCATGACCCTATGTATGACTATAGATTATGAATGGGTGAGAGTGAGTGAAATTAAAGGTACCGTACTATACACCCTTTTAACAAGATCATAGCATAAGTCTTAGAGGTGTCCATAATGTGCCTGCTAATGTTATAGCTAAGGTACAGCCTCAGTCAGACATTTACCCACACTCAGCTGAATTTTTTGTTTTGTTTTGTTTTTTTCTGGAGAAGAGATTGTATAACAAATATATTTAATAATGAAAAACCCCAGGAAAACAGATTGGTCTTGTTAAGGCATCCTACATTTATACACAAATTCACTACATCATGCACATCATTATAACTTTCATAGATGCAGGGAAATAGAAAAGCTTCCATTTTTAGTGTGATTATTTAACCTCCATGCATCTACTGCTTTCCTTAACATCTTGGAATGTCCTCTTGAATTTCATGGCTGGGTGGAATCTGGCAGTAAAGTTCTTTAAAATCTGGGTCTCTAAGCATAAATATAATACATTAATGCAGATGAATATCTAGCATGGAGGACATGTTCAACACCAATAACAGCAATTGTCAAAATCCCCAAATAATGGGGTAATGTTGCAATTCTGGTTGTTGCAAGTCTGGTTCTTGTTCATTAACTGTTTGAGGAATTGTAACATAAAGTATAAGATGAATATCTATCAGATATCTATATTTTTTGTACTAAGAGTGAATCAAGGTCATATAAAAATCACTATACTGTAAATGACCTTAAGAAGCTGAAGAGATCCACAGCTTAAATGAAAGAAACACAGGACAAATATAGCTATAAATCTGGGCTTTTCACATGCTCTTTTTTCTTTTCACACACTATTCTGTCTTATACCAGAGCGACTCACTCTAAACCTGGTGCTACCTAAATGTCCACATGGCATGTTCTGTGTCTAGGGAGCCTATACAGGTGTGTGCTCAGATATCGTGCATCTCCTCTGATTACCTCCATGGTGTTGTCTAGCAACCACCTGTGAAGGTGGCTGCAGGTTTGCCAGCCTGGATGGCTGCGGTGTAGCTGCCATCAGGTTTTCCTGTCACACATCGTCCTCCTCTATGAATTGCTCCTGACATTTCTATATTTGGGGCCCTTTTCTCCCAGAATTCCTTGATGAGCCCCAGGTCCTCTGGTCCATATCCAACCCAGTCTACCAAATACTGGGTAGCTTCCCAAATACAGTTTGACTCTATGATTTGCATCACATTGAATGCCATTGAATTTACATTGCTTGGCTATGATTTGGACAGACCAACAGAACCTGGAGTACATCCATCTGTTTGAACCTCTCCTAGCCCTTGTTTTTTCTGTCAGGGCACTAATTGGAAACTCCAGTGTACTGCAATTTCTGAAGAAGCCCAGGAAGCACTGGATGGCCCAGAAATCTGGTGTGCCCAAACGACATGACCGGGTATTTTTAGGGGACTGAGGGAGTGATGAACGCAATTCTCTCTGCCGTGATATGGATAAAGTTGTACACACTGCAGATATCTTGGTAAAGATCCAAGCCTTCTGTAAACAATCAAAGGCCGAATTCATAAGGGGCATAGGGGCATAACGTTCCTTTAAGGTTATGTAATTGAGCCCTGATATTCGATACAGGGCCATACAGTAGATCGCTGCTTTTGTTCTTCACAATGAGGAAGCCTGCCACAGGGGGTGAGGTGATCCATCACAATCTCTGGAGAGTCATTTCAAGAGTTGACCCCAGGGTGCAGCAACCCAGAAGTGGTCTGTGAATCAAGCCATGTCTGAATTTGACTTATTTGCTGCAATATTTCCTACACTTCATTAAACAATGCGGATAGTGACTGTTCATGCTTTTCAGGACCAACTGTCTGGCCATTATCACTCTTGCACCCGCCCTAAGTCTATGGGCTCATTGATTGCTGAAGACATTCTATGTGGTGGCATAAAGTATTAAAGTCCCACCAAGTTCAGTGACTTCGTGTATGGATGCCCCTTTTGGGTTTAGGAGGGGAGATTAAGGAGTGGTGCTTGTGCAGACTGTTGGGAAGACTTTTCCCATTCTGAAATAATGTGGTCCTGTCTTAAACAAGAAATTAAATATAATTTATAACTAACACAAAACTCCCTCATCTTTCTGACAGATGTTTCTCTTTTTTCTTTCAAAACATGAACCTATTTTTCTTTTCTTTTCACACACTCTTTTCTTTTTGACCCTATACCAGATCAACTCGCTCTATGCCTGGTGCTACCTAAATTTCCTCACAACGTGTGTTAAGTCTAGAGGGCCTATATACGCTTTTGCCCAGTTGTCATGCATCGCCTCTGTTTACTTCCACAGTGGCGTCGCGTAGCAACCATGTGTGAGGGCGGTCGTGGGTATTCAGATGGTAGCTAGAGTCCTCAGGTGACTGCTGACTACGGCTCCACAATTTTCCCTATGGGAACTGAGATCACAATTCTCTCTCTTGATTCTCATCTTTTTAACTACCCGCGTGAAGAAACAGGCTGTCAACACATGAGTGACAACTCTTGCAACAAAAGTAACTTTTTCTTATTTTTGAACCCTTATAGTGAATAACTCAAAAGTTGTTGAACATACTAAATATAGTATTTTTCTCCAGTATTGTTATATACAAAACAAAAACATTTCAACAGAAACTGTGTCCAAACTAAATCAAGATCAGAAAAGTGATTGTGTTGTATGATCTGATTGGTGAATTAATAGTGTTTTGTTTACACTGTGTGTTTGTGATCAATGAATATGCATTACTAAACATTAATAATGTAATTAATAACATTAATGAATTGATTAATTGCACATTTAATATATTTCATGATGTTTGTTTATTTAACATTGCCATATTAAATCCTCCATGCAAGAGACGGCCTCACACCAGTACTGAAAGAGGTACTAACCGTGATGTTACTTTGCATATAGTGTGTATAGAAAAGACTAACAATACTCCTATGGCATATGCAAAGTTTTCCTGAGCCTTTAAATTGTCTCTTAGTCTGGTTCAGTAGGAAGCACAATGATGGGAAAGACTGCTGACCTGACAGTTGTGCAGAAAACCATCATTGACATCCTACATAAGGAGGGAAAGACTCAAAAGGTAATTGCAAAAGAAGTTGGATCTTCCCAAAGTGCTGTATCAAAGCACATTAATAGAAAGTTATGTAAAAGTATGGAAGAACAACGTGCACAAGCAGCAGGGATGATTGCAGCCTGGAGAAGATTGTCAGGAATATGCCATTCAAAAGTTTTGGGGACTTTCACAAAACGTGGACTGAGGCTGGAGTCAGTGCATCAAGAGCCACTACTCACAGACAGATCCTGGACATGGGCTTCAAATTTCGTATTCCTCTTGTCAAGCCGCTCCTGAACAACAAACAACGTCAGAAGCATCTTACCTGGGCTAAAGAAAAAAAGAACTGGTCTGTTGCTCAGAGTCCAAAGTCCTCTTTTCTGATGAGAGCGACTTTCGCATCTCATTTGGAAACCAAGGGCCCAGAGTCTGGAGGAAGAATGAGAGGCACACACTGCAAGATGCTTGAAGTCCAGTATGAAGTTTCCACAGACTGTGTTGATTTGGGGAGCCATGTCATCTGCTGGTGTTGGTCCACTGTGCTTCATTAAGTCCAGGGTCAACGCAGCCATCTACCAGGAGGTTTTGGAGCACTTCATGCTTCCTTCCACAGACAAGCTTTATGGGGATGCTGACTTCATCCTGGCACCTGCCCACACTGCCAAAAGCACCAAAAACTGAGTACATATGCATACTTATATTTTCAGAGGTCTGATATTGTTCTATTGTTGTGTCTATTTTATTGATTGCATGTAATTTTGTTTGTGGATTTGGGGTTTTCATGAGCTGTATGCCATAATCATCTCAATTATGATAAATCACAGCTTGAACTATCTTGCTTTGCATGTAATGAGTCTCTCATATATTAGTTTCACCTTTTAAGTTTTAACTACTGAAATAAATGAACTTTTGCACGAAATTCTAATATTTTCGAGTTTCACCTGTACATGTGATCTTATTTCTAATTGATACACTTGGATGAAAATACCATATGTGATTGCTCAGCAGCAATCAATGATGCTGTAGTTTCATATGATAAATCACAGTACTAAAGTAGACAGATATTTGTACTGTATAATAAGCATGCATGTACAGTACAATCACACCATTGTTATTCTTAAGATTTATCTATTTTTATTATTACTGTAATCTTTCATTTCAACCATTAGTTACCGCGTTTGGGTTTACCATCCACGCTACACGGGCTGACTGCAAAGGCTTTTCTGTTTATCCTTCGGTTGCTCGTGACAGAATGACTGAGCCCAAAGCAGTAAACCCAGCGGAGTTTGCTCACCTCTGTGATGTGGTTGACCAACATGCCGAACTGATCAATAAACTCCATGGTGAAGTTGCGTCTCTCCGAAAGGACCTCCAAGATGTCGCGGCCTTGCGCCGCGAGGTGGCGGAGTTACGGCAAGAGAACGCGACCCTCCGCGGGGTGGCTGCTCAGTCGGCTGTTGCCATGCCTCCTCTTCTGATGTTTTCAGAGCTCTACCGGATAAGTGGGATGGCACAGATGGGAAATGCAGTGTTTTTCTAACCGTGTTGGATCTTGTGTTTGAGTTCAATTCCACCAGATATTCCACAGACCGACTGCGCGTTGCGCTTCTCGTCTCGTTGCTATTCGAGCAGGCAGCTGAGTGGGCCATGGCGGTTATCCGATCAGATTCAGATACTGCTTATTCATATGGAGAATTCACCCGTCAACTAAAGAACAACTAAACATTTGAACATCCTGCTGCTGAGGTGGAGACCGATATGAAATTGTACCATCTGCGGCAGGGAGGGTCATCCGTGAGTCGATACACCGCGGATTTCCGTACTCTCGCAGTGCAGACCACCTGGGGAGACGTCGCCCTCCAGGCGGCCTACTACGAGGGACTGGCTTCACGCATAAAAGATGAACTCGCCGGACGGGAGCTTCCGACCACACTGGAGGGACTGATTCAGCTCGCTCTCCGGATTGACCAGCGCCTGCTCTCCCGTCCGAGGCCAGCGCCCCGGACCCTGCCGCCCATCACGCCATCTTTTTCACACGCCACATCCCGACCACCAGCCTTCACCACCACCGCTATGGCACCCACCGGATCTCCACCTCCCGCCGTGGTTGACACCGGAGCCGGGGAACCCATGGACACGCCTCCTTGAATGCTTCTGAGCGAGAACAACGCATCAGGGAGGGATTTTGTGCCTATTGTGGGTCAGGGGCGCACCATAGAGCCATCTGCCCTCTTCGCCCAGGAAACGCCCAGGCCTGGGCGGGACCTGGCTGAAGTCTTCTGCAAAAGACGCGCCACTCACCTTCCTCCTCATCGCCCCTACGACCTGGCCATTGAACTGTACTGTAACCTCCCCCCCCCCGCGCAGCCATCTGTACTCTTTCTCCACCACAGAGACGCGGGCAATGGAGGAGAAGGTATCCTCCGCTCTCTGCCAAGGCACCATACGACCCTCCTCCTCGCCCGCCGCCGCGGGATTTTTCTTTGTTAAGAAGAAATTCGGCGAACTACATCCTTGTGTCGAATATCGGGGGCTCAACAACATCACCATAAAAAACCGACACCCATTGCCTCTTACCAACTCTGCTCTGGACGCCCTCTCTGGTGCCACCATTTTTACAAAGTTGGACCTCCGGAGCGCCTACAACTTGGTGCGTATCAGAGAGGGCGATGGGTGGAAGACGGCATTCATCACCCCCACTGGACATTACGAGAGTTTAGTCATTCCATTTGGTCTCTGTAATGCACCAGCAGCTTTTCAACGTTTCATCATCGACGTTCTCCGGGACATGTTGGCCATCGTCTCATCACTTCCAACTCAACTTTACCGCCATCTCCACCTTCCACGAGCTCTGCCGTCGAATCACCACCGCCCCGATTCTTCTCCATCCAGATGCAAACAAACTGTTTTAGTCCAGAAGCTACACCCTTGTAGTTATTTCTCCAAAAAATTTCGCCAAGCACAAGCCGCAGAGAACGAACCGGCAGGTGTGCCACCTGGACGACTCTATGTCCCCAAGACCACCCGGACTGAAGTCATCCAATGGGGACATTCCACCCCTCTATCGGGGCACCCAGGCACGCAGCGCACCCTACAATACGTGCAACGTGCCTTCTGGTGGCCATCTATGGCCAAGGACATCGACGAGTTCGTTCAGGCGTGCCCAGTGTGTGCCAGGGCCAAGGACACCAATCAACCAACACCCAGGGAACTCCAACCCCTTCCTGTTCCCCGCCGGCCCTGGACACACATTGCCATCAACATCATCATGGGCTTGCCGGTCTCCGAGGGAAAAAATGCCATCTTGACCATTGTGGATCGGTTATCTAAGGCTGTGCACCTGGTGGCCCTTGCCGGACTCCCGTCAGCTAAAAGGACAGCCGAGCTGATTTTAGAGCACGTAGTCCGCCTGCATGGGTTCCCCAAGGACATTCTCTCGGACAGGGGGCCCCAGTTTACTGCACGGTTCTGGAAGGCCTTCTGCCGTCTGATCAATTCCACCTGCAGTCTCTCATCAGGTTCCCATCCTCAGACGGAAAGGACCAACCAACAACTGGAGTGCTACCTGTGATGCTTCGTCGCCAACCGTCAGCGCTCCTGGGCTCGCTACCTCATCTGGGCTGAACTTTCCCATAACCTCCATGTTTCCTCCGCCACCAAGTTAAGTCCCTTTGAGGTATGCCAGGGTTTCCAACCTCTTGATGTTCGAACATCAAGAACCAGAGGTTGAGATATCCGCGGCCCAACAGTTGGTCCGCAGGTGTCGATGGTCGTGGGTCCTAGCCAAGGAAGCAATCGAACGTGCTAACACTCGTTACACCACGCAACATCGCCGTCGACACCCACTGGGACGATTGTACCATGTAGGTGACAGTGTGGCTGTCCACAAAGAACAGCTCCATACAGAATCAAAGAAATTATCACCAAGGTTCATCGGGCACACAACTCAAACCCTTCACGACATCACCCATGGTTCCCCCACCCACTCTGCTCCTCCTCCCCGTATCATTGAGGGTGGTCCAGCCTACACCGTTCGCCGGATCCTTGATTCACGTCCTCGGGGCAGAGGGCTCCAGTACCTGGTTCGATTGGGAAGGTTACGGTCCCGATGAGCGATCTTGGATTCCGGCTCGTTTCGTCCTAGACCCCGAACTCATCTGGGACTACCGTCGTCGGGTATCCTCTACCCCAGGACAGTCGAGCGTCGGTCCTGGACAGGCGGGTACTGTCATGCACACTCGTAACACGACCGGCACTAGGACCCGGAAGTAGGTCGGTCGGGTTCCAGGAAATATAAAAGGAGACAAAATGGCGCTTCACATTTCTCAGTCATTGAGTTCGCCCATGCCTTTGCTGACGCTACGCCGACTATTCTGTGAGTACTCACCGATTCGGGTTGCTTCTTTGATTGAGTGTGTGTTGCTAGAACGCGGGTTTATTTGTGTAGATCCTTGCTCTTTGCGTAAGAGAGTTCTTAGACTAATTGCATGGTTATCCTGCCTATTCGTGCTGCTTCCGCGTTTGGGTTTACCATCCACGCTACACGGGCTAACTGCTAAGGCTTTTCTGTTTATCCTTCGGTTGCTCGTGACAGGGGCATGTCATCCCTGAAATAAAACAAATGCTGAAATAAACAATTAAAAGTAAAATTTAAATAGCAACTTTAAATATTTATCTATGACATTTAAATATTTGTTTTAATTTAAACATTGATAATGTAATTAATAATGTTAATTAATTACTTAATTATGAAGATATACAGATGTGTGAAGACCAGTTTTCTAGTTTTGCCGTCGCACCTCACGGCGACTGTATGCAGTTGCTGGCCTTGACTACTAAGTGGCGCTATATAACTATAGACTGACGCGTCAGACCTTATTTCATTGTCTCAAGGATTAATGAGCCGCAGCTCCTTTAGAGCTGCACATAGTAGCGGATAAAATTAAGTGTAACATTGTACTTAAACCAATTCATAATAACAATACTAAAATTACAGTAAAAGTGTAGAATTAAATTTTATTAGTATCGAATTTAAGCAAAGTAAATGTTAACACAGTGAGCCTTTAGATTTTATCATGTGTAATTAGAAAGCCTACGCATGTACACTGTAAACCCTAATGCTCAAAGTAATTAAACACATTGAGTACTGTTTACCTAAATAATTATTATTTATTCAATTATTTAGGTTAACAGTACTCAATGTGTTTAATTACTTTGAGCATTAGGGTTTACAGTGTAGTGTACTTGTTTTAATGTTCAACTTCAATGTTTTTACTCATTACACTATTGTACAGCAAATATCAATAGCTCTGATTAAGATTTTTCATGCTTGTTGTATAAAATATACAGATGTGGAAATTACCATTACTGTAGTATTTCTTCAACACAGCATATTGTTTTGACTTTTTTATGACTTAATTATTTAAAAAAAACTGAGTTGACGGAAAATGTCACTTTGCGCCACCTGGCGGTCATTTCACGGATTGCCTTGTAACGCAACTGATTTGTTTTGGCCGCTGTCGTTTTGTCGCGGCGGTGAGCGCGACGGTAATAGACATTCTCCTCTTCACACATCTGTAATACCAACATGTCAGAAAACAATTGAAAACAGAATCACTGATTTGGAAAAGGGTCACCCTACCCCCGCTCCTCCTAAAATTACTTTAGGTGACTGACAAAATGATTATTTTAAAGGGGCGGGGAGGGGGAAGGATTCTTTTCTATACCCATTATATTAGATGGTCTAAGTTAGATAACCTTTTACTTAATTACTTTGCAGTTGCTGCAACACAGATGAACTTCATAATCAATAAACTTTTCAGCATTATTTCTATCCTGGGAGCATAGAAGTGTCTGTGAAGCATAGCTAGGGAACCTGTGATTGTTGTTTTGTTAACCATGCAAACTAATGAATGTCAGGCATAAATCCAGATGGAGCATATTTCAGTTGTCTTTAGGGAGCTTCATCACGTTATAAAAGTCTAATCAACACAGGCTACACTACAGGAATCTGCATATACTGTACATGTACAGTATGTGTATGTGTGTAGGTCAAATCATTAACTTTATGATTCAAATCATCTAGAAAAAATTTATAGTAGTTTAGTAGGTAGGTAGTAGGTTTTATTTTTTAGGAATTATCCTTTTAATGATTTGAAGTACAGAAAGCTTGACATAATGAAGTAATGGATAATACCTCTGGAGAGTTTACTTTTGTTCTTTATGGGATAAATGACTCGAGGACGAACAAATACATTTACTTTTTATTTGGTCTGATTATCTATATCATAACTTTATTCATAAATATGACACTAATTATTACAATTATTCTGGACAAAACACTCCATGAACCTATGTATCTGCTAATATGCAATTTGTATGTAAATGGAATATGTGGTGCTTCTGCTTTCTATCCTAAGAGTCTTGCTGACCTTTTATCTGATTATCAAATAATTTCATATAAAGGATGCATGTCACAAATTTATATAATTTATGTTTATGCTTTTTGTGAATTTACATGTTTAACAATAATGGCATATGACAGATATGTAGCCATTTGTAAGCCTCTGGAATATCATTGTATTATTACACAACAAAAGGTGATGAAATTGCTTGTTTTCACTTGGCTCTTCTCCTTACTGGAGACATCAGTTGGGACAGCACTCACAGCACGACTACCATTGTGTGGTAACAACATTGACAAGCTTTATTGTTTTAACTGGAGTGTTGTGAAGCTATCTTGCACGGACATCACTTTAAACAACTTGTATGGGTATGGTCTAATAGTTACTCATGTTTCCCAATCTGTCTTTATTATTGTTTCATATGTTCACATCATCAGAGCATCTTTGCACTCCAGGACACAGTGGTTTAAGTTCATGCAGACATGCCTGCCCCATTTAATAGCCCTGGTTAACTTCACTATATCAATTTTGTTTGATGCTCTGTGTGCTCGCTATTGTCAAGGACAGCAAGCTCTGAGCAACATCTTGGGTATGATGTTTCTCGTTGTGCCACCCTTTCTAAATCCAATAATATATGGAATGAAGCAAACCCAAATACGCCATGCATTAGTAAAAATGTACAGAGGCATATTAAAATTTTTGCTACAGCACTATTATCACAAGTAATTTTGCTTACAGAAAGTAGAAAGAATTTGGTCATACATATGTTTGCACAGTCGGTCATCAGTTTATTTGTATGTATATTTTAACGTTAATCTTTGAAAGATATTTGTTTGTGTATTGTGTGTTTTATATTTATATATGTACATATTTACTTTGTGTTTACACACACATGCCATAAAATTAAAAACAAAAAAGTGGTAAAGTGCATAACATCGATTGTCTCTTAACAATGAGACCCATAAATGATTGGGATATATTAGGCAGCCCGTGAACAGTCAGTTCTGATGTGAGGATAAAATGGGATAGACAGGGTCTAATTGTGGTGGTTAGACAACTTTGTCATGGCATCCTCATAATGACACTGTGATGTGTTCCAGGTAACTTAAAAAAAGCAGTCCAAGGGAAACAACTTGTGAACCTGCACCTGAATTATGGGCACCCAAGGCTTACCGATGGCAACATGAATGAAGGCTAGTCTGTCTGGCAAAATCCTATAAAAGAGCTAACTGTAGCATGACCAGTCCATTCTGATACCTGTCCACCACCAAAAGTGCGTATGATTAGTCCACCAGCAACAAGAGGTGTGTGAGCATGAGCATGGAGAAATAAAATCAGGTGGTCTTATTCACTTTTTTCCAGCATGTGGCCAGACAGTTGCATGCGCATTTCCTGAGGAAGAATTCATCAGGATGCACTTTGGGAAAAATTAAGCCCGTAGTCAGTGTGATGCTCTGGGCAACATTCTGCTGAGGAACCTTGGGTCCTGACATTTGTATGGATGTTAAAATTGAACTGTACCATCCCTTCAGCAAGATAATGCACCCTGTCTAATTGCAATCATTAATCAGAAATGAACATGACAAACACTCCAAGGTACTAGGCTTAGCCTGCAAATTCCCCAGATCTCAATCCGCTAAGGTATCCCTGGAATGTGCTGGACAGAAATGTCAGATGCATGAAGGCCCCACCTCGCAACGTGCAGGACTTAAAGGCTTGCTTAAGTCTTGGTGCAAGATACCATACTGTACCAGAGTCCATGCTTCCATGGTTTAGTGCTGTTTAATTGGAAAGCATTTCCAAGTTCCAGTGGTTTAAATGTTATGGGTGAGGATTTTAATTCCACACATGGAGTTTTAAAAGATGAACATGATTGTAATTTGCCTTATGTAGATAAGGTATTCCAAAGGTTGTGTCACATAGTTAAAAATATACTCTCACTACAGTCTGATTAGTACATTTTCTTTAATTTAATGCAGTTCACTTAACCAAAAATGTAACTGGCAAATAATAAGAAAAACACAATATATTAAATATATTTGGAGATTCACCATAAATAAGTATTTCATCTTTTCTCATCCTTAAAATATTACCAAATACCTTTAAAGTATTATTTCTTGGTGATTTATAGTATCTTATTTAAAAATATTCTATTCTTTGCTTCACTTTACAACGGCAACATAATGGGCTTTCTTCCCATAGGTGCCATCTGAAAAATACACAAAATAAATACTCAGCCTAACATCTGTAGTGCAATCTGAACACTAGACAAGAAAGTTCAGGAGACTGAAAGCAGCAAGCGTCTTCATCAGAGTCAACCAACATTTTCAGAATACCATTTTAACTGACTGCCATTGATAATAATGAACAAATTTAAAATTCATTCAATTACCTGCCACAAACAAAACATCCAGGATTTTGGGGCTTTCCCTTATCCAAATTGTTTATGAATTAATAGTGATCATATCAGGGAATTATATTAATTAATCAACTTAATAGTATGAAATATTTCCTGGCCAAACAATACTGTCACCAAAAATTCACCAAAAGAAATTTGGGATAATTTGGGGTTTATTTAACCCCAAATTCTATCACATTCTGGTGCTTAGCATGCCAAAGCTTTGGTACACACAGTGATATGCAGTGTCTAATTGAATTATGTTACAATATGCTACAATAAATAATGCTAGAAATTAAAATATGCACAAAACATGTTAAGTAATGGATAAAGATCTGGATGGATAAAATCTGTTTAACCATTACTGATGAACAAATAATTATTTCACAACTGAGTAATGCATTTGATATTACCATTAGAAAAATCTGCGTTTAAAGCAGCATAATTTTATAATGTTCCATGTACCATGCTGGGTAGTTATGGCATAATGTGCTCCTGTGCAAAAGCTTTTTAATTTCAGTGATATAAACACTAGGTTGTGAATAAGAAATAAGTCAAACCATCACTATCTCAGAAACACGACGTAACACGGAAGCTGATATACTATTAAAAACATGGAATAGATAAGGCCCTATGGTTTATTGAGAAATGACATTTCAACATAACTTAATGAGTCTTTAGCAGCCTGGAAACATAAATCATAATGTAAAAAAGGCATCATTGTTGACACTAATGTTCAACATCTTAAGACATTTGCAGGAATAAAATAATTAAAGCTGTACATCATTTTATAATAAGAGAAAACATTCCAGGCATTGAAATTATATTACAACGAAACAAACCCGCAAAGACTCCTTGCTCACTGATTTTGGTGACAGCTATACTGATCTGTAGATCAAATTGTTTTTCTCAGGCTCCAGATACTCCTCCAGCAAAGCAGATGTGACCTTTGCTAATTCCTCTTCAAGGCTTGAGATATCTCTGTAGGAATAACAGAAAATATTAGTTTGGCTGCTTTTTAGAACAGTACTTTGATCTTTCATCTTCAGTACTATTTAGACTCCAATAAAAATTATGATACTGCACATAAGGTATTTATATCCAAAATCTAACTAAATTCTATTGAATTAATTATAAATAATAAAATATAAAATAAAATAATAAAATGTAAAATATTTATATAAAAATATTAATAATTTTAATAAAATTATATGTACACAGCCTGACAGGGCCCTTGAAGACATGTACCTTTTTCCAGGTGGTGCACAGAACTCTGTGTAGTACTTGATTTTGGGCTCTGTCCCACTAGTCCTAAGGGTGGCAACAATACCATTCTGAAATGTGAACGTGACCATTTGGCTGCTTTTGGAGAGTGGTAGGACCTGAACAAAAATATACAAATCAAATGCCTCTATTATTATTATTTTCTGAGCAGTAACACATTTTTGGTATCTAGAACAGGGGCTCTCGTCATCAGGCTAGGAAAAGTGCTTCATCACATGGAATATGTGACACAACTGGCCGATAACATAAATACCATACTACTGTGACGATGCAAAATACATGAATCGACAGCCACATCAACTTGCTGTCAAAAGTCTGTGAATAATACCAAGTCTCTTTGAAAAACATCATTTGCAACATGCAAAGTGTTTTCTAAAGCAAAACCACATGGGGCAACATCTGCCAAATGCTTTAACACAACCAACCTTATTTGGTACTTAAATAAATTGAGTATGAAAGTTATCCACAAAGGCATTAAGTTGACCCTCACTCAATCACCTAAAGCAGAAGCCCTCAAAAAGCTTGGGTCTTTCTCTGCAGAGAATAAAAAACTAAAACCATAATCACAAAAATAATAAATAAGACTGCACACATTGTGGATGATAAGAGGGATAGATTGCATCTTAAAAATGCAGAAACTGTTAGATTTATAAAGAATACCTGCCCTCGCTGTTTGGCTTACACACCTGTTCACACCGATCATTTACACACCTGTGATCAGAGGTTATTGGCCGATTCTGATTTCTGTAATAGGGCCTCCAAAACCCTAAACGGAGTGTCCCTACCCCTTTGATTAAATGATCATTAACTAATGTGCAGACCTCTTTAAAAGCAAAAGTTTTGATAGTTTGCTGATCTGGCGCATTTAGGTGCGTGTTCACAGAATGCCAAGAAATAAAGACATGAGCAATGGTCTTAGAGAAGCAACTGGTGCTACACATTAATTTGCAAAGTGTTATACACAGTATCATACAGTATAACAACTGATAGATAATACATACACATTTTTTGTTAGGTTGGCTGCTGTCATATCCTGTAGTTACATCTCTGATGTGTGTAATGGTATATCCCCCACACATCTTTGGATAAACACCTTCGCCTTCAAAATTGCGTAGATGAGAAAATATTCTCTTGACAGTTGGGGGGTCATTACAGATAACATAAGACGTTCTTGAAATGTGGTAACCATAACTGGAGCAACAAAAGAAAACAAGTTGTCATGACACAAACAACCACATAACTAAACAATATTTAGTCAGTTAGTTACTAAACAATATTTAGTCAGTGACTGACTAAACAATATTGATAAAATATAGTAGACTGTATCGATTTATTCTGGGTTAATTTCTATGTCTTAAAAGAAGTTATTAGAATGTATAAACTCAAATACAGAGTGATTACAAAAGTAAGACTCACAGTTCGTAGATGTTTTGCAGTTGCTGATTAAGTGTTAAATTTTTTGTATGCAAATACACTGCCATCTCAGCAACAACTACAGCTGCACTAACTCCATCCTTGTCAAAGACCATTCTCCCACACAGAAAGCCTGTGCCAAACACAAGCACAGATTAAACGGCCTACAGTACAATCACCTTAGCTAAAGATAGTCAGCCTATTTTCACATTTCATGCTACCATACATTTGCTGTATTAAGTGAATTAGAGAATTTAATTTAGATAAAGTAATTTAATTTAGGTATAAAAAGTAATATACAGGTAAGAAAATGTATTTAAGTTTTATCTATTTATTTCAGATTATATTTACTATATCAGATTTACAGTGGGATAAAAGTTTACACACACCTTGATTAAACAGTTGGGGGCCTCTTAAAATCATCTCACAATATTTTCCTATTATTGTTTCTCAGTGGACCACTAGATGTCAGCATAGAACTACTAATATTCTTAACCTATAAATATATATATAATTTTTTTTTATTTTAAATATATTTCCTGTAAAAAAATAAAATAAAAAAAGCTCATGTTAGAAAAGCTATTATAGTGTCTAATACTCCACGCAACTTCAGCAACTATTCATGTTTTGAGCAATCAGACAGCTTCCAGCACAGAAATAAACACATGAATGCCAAGGTAATGAATTATAGTTGTCTAATGCTGACATCTAGTGGTGCAACTAGTGGTCAGCACTACCTGTGCTGTAAAAGCAGGGACTGAAAGTACAACAGTTACTGCAGATGTATCAACATGTGCACATTTATGCCAGTGGACAATGCATATGTCAGTACTCAAAAAAGAAATGACCCAAGTGACCTCAGGATATCTTAAATAGGTAGATATTTGTTATATACTGTATGTGGCAAAAACTTACTATTATTATATAGTATGGCTGGAAGAATTGGTCAGCATAAAATTATGTAATCCTAAAATTATACACTGCCTCACCAAAACAAACAAACAAACAAACAAAAAAAAATCGTCATTTCAGAGGGGTCAAATTATTAGAAAACTACTGAGATTTGAAATTACTGGAACTAGGTTAAGAACCTTTTAACCTGAAAAGATACATAGTGCTGAACTGTCAACTTTGTGGAAGACATGCTGTCAGAAAAAAGAATCATAAATGGAGCTCACTTAAAAACTTAAGTTGAATTTGAATTGTAAAAATCAACAGTAAAAACCATAGCTGTGAAAGAGTTGAAAAGAGTCAACTCTTGAAAGAGTATTTCCAAACACACACAATGTCACAGGAACTCACAAGGTTCATAAGAGTGACCATAAGCAAATTACTTGTTAGTGAGACTAATCAGAATCAGTCTTTTTGCTAGAAGCATCAAGATGGAACTTGGGAGCAATAGATAAAGGTAATTTGGTCTGAAGGCAAATTGACCCTGTCAGCGGATGACCTGAATTTATTGAATAACCGGGTTATCACATCAATTAACTTTTCTTTCCTGATGGCACAGGCATATTCCAGAAATTTAATTGTAAAAGAATTATTCTGGGAACATGAGGAATAATTTTCATACTTGAAATGGCCACCACATTGTGTGCTAAAAGTGACTGAATGAAAGTGTTTTTTTTGGCCAGTTAATGAATGTATAATAAAATAGCAGGCAGCATTTAGTTTTGAAAAAGCATATTTAAGAAAAATACACATATAATTAAAGATCAGCATGATAAATATTTAAAAGAATTTACATTTCATCACTCAGATCATCTTGAGCAATTAAATGACTCAAACATTATCTGAGCAACTGATATCAGAACCAACTAAAATGCAGATGTAATGGAGAACAGCAGGTATTAATGGTGACATTTAAAGGCAAACTGTATGTTCAGAGGAAAAACACATTTGATTTTCACATTTACACATTGACTTAAAATGTAAATAGATTTTATTTATGTTCAATATTAATAAGATCAAAAACAGTTTAATGTATCTTCTTCTAAAATTAAACACTGATGATGTTTAAAGTATAAGCAAGAAGCTGAGAACGCAGAGCCATAGTTGCTGGCAATCAATATGTTTTTGATGTTTAACAATTAATAATAGTAAAGAAATTATATAATTGACTGAAATATTGTATGCTTTAGGCTACACAGGTATTCATTTAAATGTAATTTTCTTTAAATATATACTTACCAATGGATTCCTCAAATGAAAAAATGACTTCCTTTCCCGATTTCGTTAACTCATCAATTTGATTTCCAATCCATTTGAAGCCTGGTAGTGTTTCCTGATATGGTGAAACGTCAAACAGGACAAATGGAACAGGACACAGGCAGCCTTTCAATCGACAAAAGTGCAAACATTTAACAAATATGAATAAAATCAATTTATTTCTAACTGTATTCAAATAAATGCAATGCAACTAAAGAATTAATTCCTCACAGCTCTTTACCTTATTATAACTTTACCAAGGGAGCTGGAACTGGACTGTTGGAACTGACTGTACAATGGTAATTGTAGTTACATAACTGCAGGTCATTTGTTTGCCTAACACTAACACAGAAATAAGCAGTGATATGCTGAATAATACAATAAAGCAGATTAGATCTTGAGTAAAGACTCAAGCATGCCTTTGCTGAAGGAATTTATATCAAATATACATACATCAAAGGTAAGATGTCTCAGCTGTAGAAGTCACCTATGATGCAGATTTAAAACAAAGGGTTTGCCATTCTCAATGATGAGTCCCCTTTACGATTTTTACTGACCTCAAAATTGAAGCCCTCAATCTGTGCCATGGTCTTGAGGATTTTGGAGGAAACTGCTGTAGCCAGCATATACACACTCTCAATCTCAGCTGAATGTGTGCAAGTCTCCTTCCAGTTTAGCAGCATCCACCAACCCAGCAAAGCAGCCAGCTCATTCCCAGTAAAGACTTTCCAGCCACATCTGGTCACAAATAAATAGTTTTTGTTGTTATTATTATTATTTCATATTATGTCAATAGTAATTACATTTAGTTAGGAAATGGTTGTTTCTTGATTTAATAATTAGACATTAGCAATCTACTCCACTGGTCGTAAAAATTCTTTAGTTATTTGGGAAGAAGAAGATAAGGTTAAAAGTTTATGGAAATAGATCATTTTTTAATTGAGTTTAAATTTGGACACATAATGGGTTTAATCAATGCATAGATTAGCATTTCCTTATTTTTGTGATAATTAAACTCTTTTAACTAGCATGACCATTAATAGTAAGTACATTATGTGCTCAAAAGTATAAGCACACATTTGTCTTTTTGTGTACACATTTTGTACAGATTGTCTTAGTATGGTTAAGCATTCAATCAGTTTGTCTTAGTATGGTTAAAGCATTCAACATCATAGAATTCTTAGTCCTATCATGGGAACTAAGAAGTCCAAACATGTTCCAGCAGGACATTGTCCCTGTGCACAAAGAGTGTTTTATAAAAACATGATTTGCCAAGGTTGAGCGGAAGACTTTAAGTCGTCTGCATCAAGCCCTTACTTCAATCCTACCACCTTTGAGATAAACAGAATTCTAACTGACCTGACCTGAGCAATGGTCTTCTGTTTAAGCTTTCCAAATTGACACCCTGAATGATTTTCTTGATTCATTTAGTTAATTTAAATGGATGTTTTAACACATGCATTCAAAGTCCTCTTTTCAGATGGAAGTAAATTTTGCATTTCATTTGAAATTAATGTTCACGAGTCTGGAGGAAGAGAGGCAAATAATCCAAGTATTTCAGGTCCAATGTAAAGTTTGCACACTCAATGGTGGTTTGGGGAGACATGTCATCTGCTGGTGTTGGTCCACTGTGTTTTATCAAGGTGCAAGGTCAGCACAGCTGTCTACCAGGAAGATTTAGAGCACTTCATGCCTCCCTCTGCTGACCAGCTTTATGGGGATGCTGATTTCATTTTCCAGCAGGACTTGGCACCTGCCCACACTGCCAAAACTACTAATACCTGGTTTAAGGACCATCGTATCCCTGTGCTTGATTGGCCAGCAAACTCGCCTGACCAAAATCCCATACAGAATCTATTGGGTCTTCTGAAGAGGACAAAGTGAGACATCAGACCACAACGGAGAAAAGCTGAAGGATGCCATCAGAGCAACCTGAGCTTTTCCTCAGCAGTGCCACAGACTGATCACATCTATGACATGCCTCATTGCTGCAGTAATTCATGCAAAAGTATTGTGTGCTGTACATGTTCATGTTTTACATTTTTGGATTTTTTATTTATTATTCATGATATTCTAATTCATTGAGATGCACATGTATAGTTCATAAGAGGTGATTATTTAAATGCATAAAACCAAAAACAACTGACTTGTCACACTGCTCTGCAACAGCCAGGCGATCAGCATCTGGGTCTGTGGCCAGCACAATCCTGGCATCTTCTCTTTCAGCAAGGCGAAGTGACAGCTCCTGCAAGGATCAAATAAGACTATAAATTATTTCAAAAGGGTATTGTGGTATGTAAATACAGTAAATAAAAGAAAGGTTTTGACGATACAGTGGTGAGAACTCACTCTTTCAATTATATCTTTACATTTCATAAATTCGGGGGCCCAAAACCAGTCTCAGATTTTTAGTCTGTATGTCTGTCTGCATGTCTATCCAGCCAAATTTTGTCACAGCATTATATAAAATTGGCTGGACAGAATTTAATTAAACTTTGGCAGTACATGCCTGACGTTAAACCGACACCATAAATTAAATCAAAATGTTGAGTAGAGGTGACATTATGAGCAGTTATGTGCCAAATTAGAAACCGCTGGGCACAAATATAGGCACTATAGGCACATCTTAAATCAACCACTGGACATATTACTGTACATATCTGACTGAAGTTTAACCTGCACTACAAGTGAAATCAAAATTTAAAAAGCGAGTAAAAGTGATGTTATGAACTGTTATGTGCCGGATTTAATAATCTAGTATTAAAAAAATGTATAAGCTACTAGCTCAACATAAACAAATATTACACAGATATTAATTAGAAAATCTGAATTTTATATTTTCACCTCTTAAATAACAGCGCTGACGTGATGTGAATTTTAATTAGCTGTTGTTGTTTTAAAATAAAAAGAAATATGTATCTGATCTACTTTTTCGATTTCTCATCTGGGATTCACTCTCTAATTACTGAAGAGGGAGTGTTTTGGCTGATGACGAAAGATGTAGAACTTAGTATAAACAAGGTACAAGATATTTAACCTGGCAGCACAGTGGCTTTGTGGTTAGCACTGCCAACTTGCACCTCCAAAGTCCGGGTTCGATTCCCCCTCTGTGTGCATGGAGGTTGCATGTTCTCTCCATGCTTGGTGGGTTTCCTCCAGGTACTATGATTTCCTCCCACAGTCCAAAGACATGCAGATTAGGCTAATTGGTTTTCCCAAATTGCCCGTAATGTGTTAATGTGTGTGTATGTATTTGCCCTGCGATGGATTAGCACCCTATCCAGGGTGTACATGCCTCGTGCCCTAAGTCTCTTGGGATAGGCTCCAGGCCCCCGTGACCCTGTATACAGGATAAAGCGGTACAGACGATGAGAGAGAGAGAGAGAGAGAGAGAGAGAAAGAGAAAGATATTTAACCTTATCTTATATATAACGTTATCTTATTAATTTCTTTGTATTAAAAAGTTAGACAGAGAGTTCTGCCGTACAGAAAGACAGGTAAACGTGTACGTGGGTTTCCACCTGAAACAATAATAATATCACTAAAACATTAAAGCTGTTCATCTTATTTTTTAACTTTAACTTTTTATTTTAATTTTTAAAATCTCTTTGAACGACTACACTAGTATGCAATAAATATAAAATTTGGTAATGCTGAACAGAGTAGCCGAATGGTTTTAGTTATAAACCATTGTTATTTAATAAACATTAAGAAATTCAGATTTTGCTATAACATAAGAATATGTTAATGATTTGTCAGAATGATCACATGGTTTTCTGGTTGCAGATAGTATGGTGATAGTTTTTAGCAAATGCTTTTAGCACTGACTGGCTCTTCTGTTTTTTTTATGTTTCTGTTTTTTTCTGTTATTGCTCAGTATGTAGATATACTTACAAATGTGGATTTAATTATCATTGACTTCTTGTAAACTACTTTTTGTTGTTCCTTTTTCTTTGCTTTACAGGATGAATAAACTGGAGATTTTACAGATGTTGAAACTTATTCTTGGAGCTGTATGGTGAAAATCCATGCTTCTAAACACATTTTACTTGCTGAAACACTAACATTTTGTAATTAGCAGACTTGATAGTGTTAACTTTTATCTCATCATGGTCTCACATTCTTACCAAAACAGACTCTCCCTCTTCGGGGTTAGGGCAGCTGACAGTGGAAAAGTTTGGATCTGGACTCATCTGTTCTGGTACTGGGATTGGAGGTGGAAAGCCAAATGCCTGAAATGCCTTCTGGACATAATCATGTCCAACTCCATGAAAGGATGAATGGACAAAGTTCAAAGGAGACTGTGTGTTGACATCTCTAGAATAAAAAAAAAAAATCTTAAAATAACCACATAAAGCACATTCAATTCCTTTTTCATCATTGGTATTATACAGTACCTGTGGAAGCAGAGACTACTCAGTTCCTCCATATACCAGCAGCAAATGTCTTTCAGTGGGTCAATCCTTAATGAGCTGCTCTCGACCAGGTCTTCATTCCAAGACTCAGACCAAGGCTCTGCATTTTGTTCTATACAATGTAGGATCTCCTTATCATGTGGAGAAGAAATCTGAGCACCATTCTCCCAGTATACCTGTATTTTTAAAAGACTTTTTAAAAACATGTCATACACTGGTACATATTTATAAAATAAATATGTACAAGGAACTGCAATATGCTACTGTATATGAAAGTGTATAAAACATTTGAGAAGGACATTGATATTTACTGAGTAAGAGCCACTGTTTACCTTGTATCCATTATCCTCTTTTCTGTTGTGAGAGGCAGTGATCATTACACCTGCAGCAGTTCTGTATTTCTTCACAGCATAGGGCTACAGAGGTTACATCAAATAAGTAAATCGGAACAGGTAAACTATGCACATTATGTACTCAAGACAATATCGACACAGTGACTTACCACAAATGGTGTAGGCACATATGTTGAAAATAAATAAACTGGAACATCCTTACTTAGCATGACCGCTGCAGTTAAACGTGCAAGCCTACAAACAAAAATGCACTAAAATAAGAAAACTAAGGCAGACAAAATTATGAAAACTACCATGCTGTAAATTGTGCAAAGGGCAATTTGTGATAACACCATATATTATCCATCTGTATTCAAATGATTCCCAAATTATCAGTCACTTCTATGGAACCTTTGTTTATTGGCAGTCTTAACTAGACCTGTGCAATTTAATCAATCTTTTTTTTAAGTTAACTCATTAAAAAAAAATTTTGATTTAGAATCAATTTGCATTTTTTTTTTATTATTTAGGTAAATTTATGAACATTAGTCCTTAAAAATATACCGCAGCGTTTTGCAGAAAACAGAAACCAGCTGCATCTTCCACAAATTCCCCGCATTTTGCTAAAATATCACTCCTTCTTGTTTTAAGTTTATGAGTAGTTTAGTAGTAGTGCATTACTGCCACCACCTGTGTGTGAAACAGAAGATTGGAAGGACAAAAAGATTATCCACAAACACCATTATCAACAGCCTTTTTTTATATTGTTTTTATTTTTATTTTTTTATTTAAACATTATTTACCCCATCAAATACATCTACTTCCATGACTGGCGGAACTAACCAACCTCAACTAGCAAAGATGACAACCGACAGTTAGAGTCATTAACTGGGGTGAAAGTAGTTTTAAATTCTTACTGTTACCATGTAGCCAAAAGGTAAGGAGAAAAAAAATATGGAGGTGGTTGAAAGTCCTATAAAGTCTTGTTTGTCATTATTTTTCATTTATTCCCCTTTTAAAATATCAGCTATGTTGACTCCTGGGTTCCAGGGTTAAATCCCAAATAGTGTTATATGAAAATCTAGTGCTCTAGGGTGTACAATCTCTGGCTCCACACACCAAGTAGGGGCGCTGATCAAGGTTGTAAAGCGATTTGGGAATTAACCTTGTGTTAGACTCTAGTTAGCCTTGTAGCCATGGATACTGCAAAAGACAGATGTTTTAGAGGTGCCCTAAACAACTCAGAGGCAATTATTGAGCAGACAAAAGTTTTTTTTTTTTTTAATATACCATTATCAGATGTAATATCTTGCTAAAAGTGCTTCCGTGACTGGTTTTGAATGTGGGGTTTGGCAGGCTCCTGCTCTCTCCTATACCGACCTGCTTTCACTTATGCTATAACCTAACGTTAGCGTAATTGAAAACACCTGTGATGCAGTATTGCAAACCTCGGATTGCGAGTAACATGGTTTGAGAGTGTTCCGCAAGAAAAAAAACATGCTGCAGAATTGTGGGTAATTGTCTCCCCTGCTGGGTCTTAGTGCGCGTTTATTGTGTGCGCACGTGTGTGAAACTATGTTCATAATCCAAGGTTCCATTGTAGTTAAACGTCCCAGTGTTATTACTGTCTATTATAATCATTCATGGAATGCCTCTCGTCCAATCAAGAATGCTTGGTCATAACTAACTTTTGGTTAATGTTTATTAAACACTTTTAAGTTTTTTTTTTTTCCAGTTTTTAAAACCTGAGGGAAATACTTGAAATAGATCAGACATATTGACACAATCAATTCAAAGCTAAAAATGGAAGCAAACAGGCAGACTAAGTATGATTCACAACTCTAGTATTAACTGCCAAAAGCTAAATGTTTACAGTATGTGTGTATGCATCAACATAATTGGTGATGTGGTTATTCTTACAATACCAGCTGGGATCAAAATCAACACTATATTACTCTACTGACCAAAAAGATGATGTCTGCAGTGTGATAGATATTCATTAGAAGCAACACTCACCCACAGAATCAGCAATTACAGCTCTAACTACAGAATACTAATACCAGGGCACACCCAAAAAGTACAGTGCCATGCCAAATGTTTATAATTTCATTTAAGGTCAGCTTAATTGAAATCACATTATTTATTTGATGTCAGTTTAACATCAGCTGACTTTGTACATTTTCTGTAAAATCAGCAGCTCAATTTGCTATTAGGAAGACAAAATGTACGTTCTAAAAAACATAAACTTACAACACATCCCTGTAACAGGATTTTTTTTCAATGAACATTGTTTGATGATGATAATGGCCCAAAAACATTTATTGGATTAATATTTGAATATAGCAAAGAACCATCTAGTGAATTAATTCATAAATAAAAATTTTTAGAAATTTGAAAACACACAAATGTGGTATTGAAAAGATTAAGAATGCTTGCATAGTTTACCGTTCACTAGTGCAGCCACTGCACTCTTGTGCTCGTGTGTCATATCCAACCACCAAACCTCTGCTCCTCAGATCAGGGAAACATTTAGCCAAGTATACATACATCCCCTATAATGAAATTGTACAGATGGTATATAGCACAAGATATAATTTTACAGAAATCCTGACTTTCAGCTTTCATTTGAGGATATGTATATAATTGTGAGAAATATTTAACAATTTCTTTATTATATTTGTTATAGTGACCAAAATATTTGGACAAACTTAAAACCTGAATTAAAAGGTAATTTTTAAAACTCGGCTTCTCATTTTTAAATAGAAGACAGATGACAGACTTGGCCATTGCAAAACATTCCACCATTTTCTCTAAAAAGTAAAGTACTGATTAATAAATTTAAAACAGAATGTATCTCTCAACACATCAGAATTGATCCTGCTTCTGATTAGGTGGTATGCATCGGATCATGAGGCATTCTGGCACCCTGCAGGTTTGTGACTATAGCTGAATTATAGTCAGGTCAGTAGCCAAACAACTGCAAGCACAATCTAAGACATACTATTTGCCATGTCTGCTGATGATGTGTTGAACGTGACTCAAGGAACTGTTCCAAAATACAAAGTGCAATTTTGCGTAAAAACCACAAAGTGATACACACAATGGAATGTCGTATTATAGTTAAAGAAAGTATAAGGATTGTTGCAATCATCTTGGAATCAACTTAGCAGACCAGAAGTACCTTTTGTATTAAATTCAATATACTATAACATTATTTAATTTAAGTTAAACCTGTGTTGACTGGATAATAGTGAGATCGTTCACACGGGAAAATCCGGCTCCCATAGCTGCTCTTAGTCCAGCTGTTCCAAATGTCATTCGTGAGCCCAGCCTTCTCCTGAGTTCCTCCACACGGGTTTCCTGAACCAGCCTTTTAATCTGTGCCTGTGTTGCTGCATTCTAACAAAAAACAAACAGATATAGAACTTCACAGTCGGGTGCTGAAAAAGTAGAATGTTTAATGGCCAGTGAATCATTACATTTATTTCCTTTTTTAGCCGGTAAACATGTACATTTCTTAAAAGTTTTTTACATTACTATTGTTTATTAAATGGCTTCCTGAACAGGGTCTGCTTTTTGCAGAAGGTTGGTAATGCTGAAACTATGCACACACAGTATAATTAACAATGTCACACCACAGGTGAGGTCACAACATTTACTAGATGCAAAATTACAACGTAGATTTATTATCAATACTATTATTAATAATATAAAAACAATTTACACATCACCCAGTGAAAACACTCCTAAAAGTCATTTTTTGGGATTGTTCTCTGCATAAAATCATACTATATACATACCACATTACGCAAAAGATTGGTACAGAATTGGGACAGTGGAGCACCCACCTGAGTAGGCTTACTTCACATGTAGAATTATGACCCCATAAAACAAAGTGTGCACCTATTTCCACATTTCAAATGATTACGTTGCATATCTCACCAGGGGTCTGAGAGATATGCAATGTATGCCATTTAATAACATGTGCCCTTTAATAAATAATATTATGGTTGCTTATACAGTACTAAACAATTTAGGCAATAACTTTTTACACGACTACAGAGTGTAGGACACAATTATTGACTACACATCAATGGCTGTTGAAAACTGTTAAAAAAAAAACAATTATAAACAATTAATTTTAGTTATACATTCTAATGGGTGCAGATTAATAAAATGTATAATTATATTGCTTAGAATATATGCATGCTTGTCTCACATTCAGGCATTTCCTTTTTATAATATGATGCATACAGTATGCTGCTTTACAGTTTTATCTTATTTTTCCCAACACTAAACTAATTACTTTAACACCTTTTTTTTTTAATGAGGATAAACACATTTAAGAATACTATATTAAATTAAAATTAATTCACTTTCCTAACCGCTGCATAATATTAGAATAAACAAAAAATAAGTAGCAAATATTAAAAATTTAAATGATGTGCTTTAATTGCAACCTTATTGTCTTAACCTCAATAAAGCCAGATGTTCAAAAGGTTTAAGAAAATCCTTAGCTATAGAAAGATAGTAGTATAAAAATTATATCATTTTAAATCTGCTCTTTAAAAAAGTACTGCGAAGGACTCAGCAACAACTATTGGCATAACGCACATGAATTCACCCTTTTTGTCTATGCTAAAATTACTTAACAAATGAAAGATTCAGAAAGATCTAATAAACTCAGATGGTAGTAGTCAGTTCATTAATTTATTATGAGCATACAATTTGTTGTGACTTGTGAAATGCTGTTTTTTTTTTTTTTTCAGGAAGAACTTATGCAATTGCTTAGAGTTCACTTTATAGTGCAACAATTTGAACTCTAGTGGTGCTGCTGTAATTGTATTTTCCAGCAGCAGAATTTAGACTGCAGACTACTTGAAATGTTTGTCTCATAGTTTACATTTACATATACTAGCACATGGCCATTCAGAGAGGGAACTTCAGTGATCAGCTGCCACGTACATTTTTTTTTTACAGTATTTCTTTTTAAACAAAGATCACAAAAGAAAGAATGTTCATGCATTTCAGCCTTCAGCCTTCCGAATTCATAAGCATTCAGCTACAGTGATCTAAATGCCAGTATATAAATAGACAGACAACTAATGAGAAAGAACATTAATAGAAAGTGTCAAGTATCATATTCTATATTGGTAAGTCTGCCCTTTAGATACCTACATGAACGTTGTGTGTGATGTAATTGAGCTGAATTTCAATTTGATTAAATATTTTGGAGATGAAGCTGGTTTGATTATATTGCAACTTTGTAAAAAAAAAAAAAAGTGTGAATAAATGTACTACGAGCCTTAGTCTCGTACACATATACATTATACCTTCTTATACAACACGAGTAATACCTTAGACTGCACACGTAAGCAGTTCTGCTTTTTTTTATGATGCACATAATACATTTTGTATCTCAATATTTTTATATTCTAATTTTAATGCTTTGTGCGGTTTCTGAAGACGTTTACACTCACTTACACTACACGGGCATAGTGTAAACTGTTTACTAACTACAATGTAAAAATAAATCCAAATATTTTTGCTTTTATATTCCAAATAAAAGTTTAGCTTTACATGGACATTAAACTATACCACACTATAACCAAGTACACCACAGCATTTTTACTATCACCCATATAACATTTGTCATATAAAATAAATTCAAACTAATATAATAAAAGTGAACACTAACCTTATCCCAGCAGATCCACTGATTTACCAGTTTGTCTAAAGTGTCATCTCCAGTGCTCAAAAGACCATTGGCGTTAGCGTCGACGTCTTTATTTAACCACATGCTGACAAAAAACACACACACAAATAAGTGCCGAAACGTTGTCCCCCCAATCTCCCTTACGTTAGACTGGATATTGTTATACCCTGTATAAGTGCTAGGGTTTACAATTAATCAGGTAAACATTCCGACGGTGGTTATCTAACAAGCTTGAAAACGTTAGCTGGATTACAGAACCGGCAGCTAGCAGCGCGAGGTTCTCGAGAAATATCGCGAGACGATTTTACTAGAAGACTTCAGTCCTGTTCTGTTCGATCGGTCTATCCCTGGGGAGGGTCAGGTGTCAGAGGATGTTCGGTAGGAAATATGTTCCTTACCGAATTGTGTGGGAAAGCTGTTCTGCCTATGCCTGGAATCATACTAATACATTTCCCATAAAAGTATTGTTGTTGTTATACAAGAAGACGAAAAACGAAGAAGCAGAAAAAATACACAATGTACAAAAATGTTAACATGGAAGCACACAAACTGTTTCATGCGCAGATAATATTTCAAGTAGCAGTTATTGCATCTTGAAATGTTTTGAGTATACAGTAGATCATGTATTCTATCTTGATATTTAAGCTATTTCCTATTAAATTTACAACATTTACTCCACCTGGCTCTGCTGGAACAGGAGGTCAACTATGCTAACAACTTTCAGTTGAGTCAGTGCTAATCCTAGATAATAGGTTTGCGGAGAAGATTTTTCCATATACTATTTCTGCAGGATCATACCAGTTTATAGACTAATTAAGCCTACAGGTGTAATTTAGGTTTGACTGCAGTCGCTCGATAGTTCAGGACTGAAATTTCCTACAAGTCTGCCTGAGCCTCCAATATCTACCTGGACTCCATAGTAACATCAGTTAACATCTGTAAACAACTGCTATACTGAACTGCCTGCCACCTAACACAGTATGTGCTCTCCCGATCAGGAAATCAGAAAAGATTTCTATAGACTCCCACACCCAGCAACTAAAATACCAAGACAGACCATTTATTTGCATCTACATTAAAATGGTTAGTGTCTACCCTGCATGTCTTTGGGCTGTGGGAAGATACTGGAGTACCCGGTACATGCAGACTCCACAAAGACCTGAGGCTGGAATCAAAACCTCGACCTTGGAAGTGTGAGGCCACAGTGCTAACCACCATGCCACCGTGCCACCTCATTTCTATACAGCTATGTAAAAACTTTCTTTCTATGATAAATGTCATTTTAGTTAAAGCTATCTATATAAAAATTACTTAAGAGCATCTTGTATTATAAATCATACAAAACTTTACAAATATGTGTTCGAAAAAAAAAAAGAAAAAAAAATGTATGGATAAGTGTTTCCAGACTGATAGATTCACACTGGAAACAGGTTCCGTAACATAACATGAATATTTAATATTTAGAATAAAATATAAAATATATATTAAAAAATAAAATAATCTACAATAGTAATGCCTCAAATCAGTCTTTGCTTTAATTATGAAAAGGATGCATAGTTTTAACAGCCATGTCCAGTAGTAGAGACCAGCTCTTAACATTAAACCCTTTCATGTTTACCTAATTGTACTGCATACCTTTTTTAAAAGGACAGGACCCATCATACCCAGAGAAAAGACAAAATGTTGTACATACAATGTAAAAAGCACAACACAAAACAGGAGTTCAACTTGATTATAGCTGTTCAGAAGAACTACAGATTGTCACATGTACATATACATGGATGGTTAATCTGTACATGTCTTTTTTGGTGCAAATATCACACGAAAGGTTGAGTGTATTGCTGTCCTGTTGAAACCTCCACAAAGATAGTAGCCCTTTTTGCAGCTTGAAGAAAGAATCACCCATTTTTGTTCTCTCTGCTCATCCTTCCTAGACGTAATAGTCTTGTCACGGTTGTTGCTGTCTTGCTGTCTACCTCTCAGCATTGATTTTGTAGCGGAGGACAAGGTAAGCAATAAGACGCAAGGAAACAAAGAAGCCACCCAGTATAATGAAGTCCAGGTACAATTCAGCATTCTCAACATCTAGCTCCTTCAATATGGCCTTGGATTTTTGGAAGTGGCACGTTTCATTTTTGTCACAGTACAGGTCCTCACGGTCCAGCCCATAGATGGACAAAATAACTCCTTCAAAACCATACCTGAAAAATATTATACAACAAGCATTAGACAACAGCCAACTGACACATTAGGAGAATGATTGCATTAACACAATCTTTTGCACACAATACTGGTTTACAATATATTACACAACACTTTAACCAACTAATACCCGAATGTCATCATACGAGGACATTAAATTTTCTCTCATATGTGAATATGAGATTAATTTGAGTAGAAATACAAGAAGAAGTACAGACTAATTTGAAAGCAAATTTCGTGTTCTCATAGGAGAACATTCGGGTATCATCTATTAAATCTACTTCAAAACAAGTTACTAATAAGCTACTTACTCAATGTAAACAAACACCTGCACCAATAGACTTTTATTGGAAAAACCCAAACTGAATATTTTTTTTTACTGAGATTACCTAATATTCACTGAAATAACATAGGTGAAATGGTATAAGTAAATTTTAATTGTTTTGATTCATACACATTTTCTCGCATTTCATACACAATTCCATAATTTTCTTTTGAGAAAAGCGTTATACAAATAAAATTAAATTGGATCGAATTGATTCACTCTCTGATTACCAAACAGGGATTGTATTTGGCTGATGACAAAAGGCATAAGGTACTCAACCGTACACAATTACAAGTTATGCAAAAAGTTCTGCCGTACAGAAAGACAGGCAGACATGTACGTGAGCTTCGACCTGGCAATAACATCAGTGATTATTAAAGCTTATTAAAGTTTATTTTTAGCTTTAACCCTGTAACTCTTTCTACAAATTCTTTAACCTACAGGTTAAACTACAGATTCTTACTCTAGTACTATAGTACTATACTGTATAAAGGCATAATAAAATAATTGCATTTGTAGTACTTTTTTTTAATTATTTGTCTCACAAGATTAAGTACTTGAACACTTTTTTACCTGACATAGGAAATGTAAGATATCCACTGAAGGTATTTTGGGATGGTGTCAAAACTGACAAAAAAGCCTGAAAATAGCAGCACAGGTATGGCAGTCACTGGTCCTACAAAAGTGGCCACCTAAGAAATAGAATATTACAAAAAAATCAACAATACAGCACTAGTTAAAACATAATTTGAAATATTGTATGAAAGGAGAAGTTAGTATCACCTGCAATGACGTAGATGCTGCCCCAATCAAGAGACCCAAAGACTGTGCCACCAATGACGTCAGCGTACCCAAAGCCAAGAACAGGATGAATCGAATAGCATCTGATGGTTGAGAGGTCATCCAATAAACAATGCTGCAATATGCCCCTGGGAATACAATCTGTGAGACAAAATCAGTAAAATAAATTGTGGTTGTTCAAGTCAAGAATTAATCTACGGCAGTATTCAAATTAACTCACATCTATTCAATTCAATTCAATTCAATTCAAACTCATTTTATTTGTATAGCGCTTTTAACAATTGACATTGTCGCAAAGCAGCTTTACACAATCAAAAGAAAAGTTTGTATGAAATGTGAATGTGTATGAATCAAAATGCTAAGATTGTTTTTATACATCTCTGTTTTTATATAGTTTAATTTTTAATGACGTATCAAAATATGTAATAACCTGCAGTATGATATAAAGTCCTATACAGATCTATATAGATATAGATCCTCTATATAAGAAATATATAAATAGAGTACAGTATAAAAATCTGATTAGCTCTTAATGGAATCCATCCTTCCATCCTTCTTTCCTTCCTTAATTTCTTCATTTATTTATTCATCATCTATAATGTTTATCCTTGGTAGATTCATGACGTGTCTGGATTCTATCCCAGGGAGCAAATGTCAGGCTGTATCCATGACAACAATATAATGTGTACAAGCTCACTTTTGACAAAAAGATTAATTATTAAATTTACAGTTATTTCATCCATTAATGAATATTACTTTTACAAAAAAAGCCTTTCAAACAGGAAGCAAAGATTGATTATACAATGCTACTGCTGGATGTTTCTAAATAGCACCCTGTTCTGACGTAGGTAAATCCCCTCTGGGTTTCTAAAACATGTTAATGCCATCAAAGTCTCAACCTCTCCACTGTTCAAATTTGTATTGTACAATTAATATGTGATATTTTGCAATTCTTCTACCATAGGTGTGAAATACAATCTTACGTAACATAAGAATGTTACCTGGAATGGGACATCGGCCATAGTCTTTGCTAAGTAGTAAGCCTTTAGACTGTACCAGTAATTTAGGTGTTCTCTCAAAAAAACACCCATCTCAAGAGGAACTAGGATTGAAAATACATACGAAAATATTTCAGAATATACGCAAGAGTGATAACATAGACTTTTAACAACAGAATTTTGCAGGTTAGGTATATGTAGGAGATGACTATCAGATATATATCTTTAAAAAATTCTTGCTTGTTGCAATAAAGTATATAATGGTATGTATTTTTCAGACATGCGAGAAAACAGAAAGATATTATTTACACTGTAGACTGTTAGAAAGGTTAATACATAATAAAATAGATTAAAAAAACAAATAGATATTTATCCATTTAATCCACTCACAGGTAAGCACTGTGGGCATCAGAGCAGCAAACATGAGAAAAAGCATGGAAAAAAAAAGGAAACCGGAGTTGCTGAGAACTTTCTTGGCTTCGTTTCCAATCCCAAGGTACAGAAGCCCTATTAGCACCCCGATTCCAATATGAGAGGTGATACGCAGGTGGGTCAACACCTAGTCAAAAAGAAGAACACTATTTTTATTGTTTTAATAGTGATTATACAAATATATATGTAGCTGTATTATATAATACTTTCTGCCTGTAAATTCAATATGCTATTAAGAGCAAAAAAAATTTACCATTTAGCATTCAAAAGTTTATTTGTAGATAGTGTTGGAGGTTGTTTTAGCAACTTAGTCAGCAAAACTAAAAAAAATCTAGCAGTACAGCATTCTAATTTCTAATAGTTTCACTTATTTCATAGCACCATTTCGAAGTTCACAAATATCTAATTTTTTATTTTTTTTTATTTTTTTTACAACTGGTCATTATTGATTGGATAACTCCTAACCCCATAGGGGACTCACTTATATTGGATTTATATAGTCTCATTGTTTATGATAGACCCCTAAAATTTACAGATAAGAGACTTTATTTTGATTATAGTGATAAAACAAAATTGTTTTTACAGTTGATGAAACTAAATTTATTAATTGAGTCTGCTTAGCAAAAAATGCAGCATGATTGCTCAACCTCTCTGTTTGCTGCTTGTGAATGCTTCCATGATATTTATACAGATTTGTTTTTCTTTTTCTTCTTCTTTCGGCTGCTCCTGTTACAGGAGGTCGCCACAGTGGACCATCTTCCCTTGTCACTCCAACCTCGTGCATGTTCTCCCTCACCACATCCACAAACCTTCTCTTGGGTCTTCCTCTTTTCCTTCTGCCTGGCAGGTGCATCTCTAACATTCTCCTTCTGATAAACCCCTCATCGCTCCTCTGCACATGCATCCAAACCGTACAACGTTGCTGGTCTTACTACTGTTCTATAAACTTTCATTCTTAAAGATATCTTTCTGTTACAGATCACTCCTACCACTTTTCTCTCTTCATGCCTCGTCTCTCCAGTGCAACCCTCCACCTCTCTAGACTCATCTCAACCTGCTCCCTACTTTCACTGCTGATCACAGTATCATCTGCAAACACCATAGTCCATGGGGACTCTTGTCACACCACATATGTTAACTTGTCCATCACCATTAAAACAGTAAGGGGCTAAGAGCAGCTTGCTGATGCAGTCCCACCACCACCTATGGCACATCTCACCGCTATAACGTTGTCCTTATAAGTATATTGTACCACCTTCACATACTTCTACATACAGTAGATGCAATACCATAGTTCATTTCTGGGCATCCTGTCATACGTCTCTCAAGATCTACAAACCCACAATGTAACTCTTTCTGACCTTCTCTATACTTCTCCATTAGCGTTCTCAAAGCAAACATGGCATCTGCGGTGCTCTTTCTTGGTATGAAGTCATACTGCTGTTCACAGATTTTCACCACTCTTCTCAACCTATCTCTTTCCCAGAACTTCATGGAGTGGCTCATCACCTTTATTCCTCTGTAGTTACTACAGCTCTGCACATCTCCCTTGTCTTTACAAATTGGAACTAAAACATGTCTTCCCCACTCATCAGACATCCTATAAATAATTGCTAAATAATCTAGTAAGTAACTCTACTGCCAACTCTCCTAAACACTTCTTCACTGGAATGTCATCCGGACCAACTGCCTTTCCACTCTTCATACATCAGTAGTTGTCCTCACTTCATTAATACTAATTCCTTGTACTACCTGATTTACTACTGCTACCTCATCCAACCCTCTCTCTCTCATTTTCTTCATTCATCAACTCGGCAAAATACTCCGTTCACCTTCTCAAAACACTCTCTTCATTGTACATTTCCACATGCGTCTTTTGTCACCCTACACGGTAGTACATCCTTCTCCACTCTGTCTCTCTGCTTCCCTCTTCACCTTACATCTCATCTCTTTACACTCTTCTACTTTCCTCATCTCTCTTCGTGTCCCAATACTTTTTTGCAAGTCTCTTTCTCTTTTTGCATTCCAGTACTTTCTCATTCCACCACCAAGTTTACTTATCTTCCTTTCTCTGTCCTGATGTTATACCAAAAACCTTCCTTGCTGTCTCCCTTACCACTTTAGCAGTAGCTAACCAGTCGTCTAGTATATCTTCACTAATACCCAGTATCTGACCTACCCACTGAATAAAAAAAAAATCTTGCTTCTTCAGTTGCTTCCACCATTTAATCCTGGTTTCAGTCCTGACTCTCTTTTTCTTCTTCTGTACCAGAAAAGTCATCCTGAAGACCACCATCCAACGTTGTCTAGCTGCACTATCTCTTGTAACCAGCTTACAGTCTCTAATCCCCCTCAGATTTCATCTCCTACACAGATAGCCAGTTTTGCATGTTCTTCTTCCTGACAGCTCTAACCAATCTGGTCATTTTCCTCTGATTCCTCTATCGTATCATCAAAGTATTAACACCCACAGAACGCTGTGTAAAGTGATCAGCAGTTTCTGAATGTCTCAAAATAACCCATCTGGCTCCAATACCCATGTCACTGCTGAAATGCTGAGATTTAAATAAACAAGAGCCACTGATTTGATAATTACTACATTCTTGTAACAATTACTGGTGCAGTGAGTAATTTCAAATTTTTCAAAAAACAATGTTGGAAGATGTGTTCCATGGTTATGCAAAAGAAAGCCAATAAGGACATTGCTGAAACTGTTGGAATTGTCTAATGCATTATTTAAACCTGCCAGAATAGGTATAACCCATCAACTTTGCAGAAGAAAATGTGAGGGTCACTTTAACACTTAGTAAAGTTGCATCATAAAACGTCAACAGTATGTTTAGTAGTGAAACCAGGAGCATTTCCTTACTAAACTCACCGGATTGGAACTAAACCGCTGTATGGCCATAAACAAACCACTTGTTATAGATGCTAATTAGGAAAATAGCTTCAGTTTGCTGGGAGTATAAATATTGGTCTTTGTACCAATGTTAAAAGATCATTACAGAGGTTTGACGAGTCTTTATTTACCTTACTGCAGAAGTAAGCTAAAAGCAGTCAATATAATATTATAGTATGCATCCTTCTTTTATGCCAGCCAGTGTACTGAATATTATATTGTATTTCATTCTATTGCATTGTATTTTATTGTAATAAAACATACAGACAACACAGAGTCTTCTTTCATCTGAATTCCTCTATTCAATGATCCTAGCTGTTTATTTTTCCTTGTTGACTTTTTGGTTTTCGTTAGAAGGTCTAGGAATACTAATTCTCATAACTATTCTTAGTAATAATATGGAAATATTTTAGCTTCTCTGTGAAATAAGTAATTAGGAAATAGTGTGTTTACTCAATAATATAACCTATATTTTATTTATTTTATTTTTTTCAACCAAGATGGCACCGGTGAGGTCGGCTGCCGTCGCGACTGCTCCGACCTCTTCTACTATTTTTTTATCTTTTAAGTTAATTTTCAGCAACTTTAATCCGGCAAATTCATCACCATTGAGTGCATTAGGTATGACAGAGATACTCTTATTTCTATTGGTCTACAATGTACTCACAATTCGACGTTTTTAACCTGAGCTGGCCGAGTGAGATCCTGAGGGAAAACAAAGGACGCGACGCGAAGCAGCGGCCCCGAGGGAAACGAGCCGGCGTCAGGAACAGGCTGAGAGCCCGTGCACACCGCACACCTCTGCCTAGCATCCTGCTCGCCAACGTCCAGTCACTGGAGAACAAACTCGATGACCTCAGGGCCAGGATAAAGTTCCAGAGAGACATTCGGGACTGCAATCTTCTCTGCTTCACTGAGACATGGCTGAACCCAGCGGTGCCGGACCACGCCATTCAGCCGGCCGAGTTCTTCTCGGTTCACCGCATGGACAGGACACGGGACTCGGGGAAGACAAGGGGAGGCGGCGTGTGTTTAATGGTGAACAGCAGCTGGTGCAACAGCGCAAGCGTTGTTCCTCTCGCACGCTTCTGCACACCCAACCTGGAACTTCTGTCCATCAAGTGTCATCCTTTTTATCTTCCTCGGGAGTTTACATCGGTCATAATCAGCGCCGTTTATATACCACCACAAGCGGACACGGACACTGCCTTATGCGAGCTGCATGAGGCTCTCACACAACACCAGACTCAACACCGGGACGCTGCGCTTATTGTGGCCGGGGACTTTAATAGTGCCAACCTCAAACGCGCAGCGCCGAACTTTTATCAGCACATCACCTGCCCGACCAGGGGCGAAAGGACACTGGACCATTGTTATACTACAATCAAGGACGGCTACAAGGCACAATCTTGTCCCCCGTTTGGGAAATCCGACCACGCCGCCATCTTCCTAATGCCAAAATATAAACAAAGGCTTAAACAGGAACTTCCGGTTCAGAGGGAGGTTGCGCGCTGGACGGACCAATCGGTGGCCGCGCTTCAAGACGCACTAGATGACGCAGACTGGGACATGTTCCGAAACAGCTCTGATAATGTCAACGTGTTTACGGAAGTTTTTACGGAGTTTCATCGGGAAACTAGCGGATGATACCGTACAGAAAACGACCATCAGAACGTTTCCTAATCAGAAGCCGTGGGTGGATAAAACCATCCGCGAAGCTCTGAGATCTCGCACCACTGCCTACAACGCGGGACTTGCGTCGAGGGACATGGACCAGTACAAGGCTGCGTCATATAACGTCCGGAAGGCGGTGAAGGAGGCAAAGCAGCGCTACGGAAGGAAACTAGAGTCACAGCTTCAACAGAGTGACTCTAGGAGCCTGTGGCAGGGACTAAGGACAATAACGGACTATAAAGCTCCAAAATCCGGTATGACGAACGCGGACATGACTCTGGTAGACGAGCTGAACACCTTTTATGCTCGCTTCGAGGCTGCAGCTAAAGACGCTTTGATGCTAATGCTAGCGGCGCTAATGGCTGCAGACAGGAAGTCACTGCCAGCACCGGAAATGCGTTCATCATCTCCAAGCATGACGTGAGGAGAGCCTTCAAAAGAGTGAACACCAGGAAAGCAGCAGGACCAGACGCCATCTCAGGTCGAGTCCTCAGAGCCTGCGCAGACCAGCTTGCACCTGTGTTCACAGAGATATTCAACATCTCTTTATCTCAGTCGGTGATCCCTACATGCTTTAAGGAGTCCATCATTGTTCCTGTGCCAAAGAAACCACATCCTGCTTCCCTCAATGACTATCGACCTGTAGCCCTCACATCAGTGGTGATGAAGTGCTTTAAACGGCTGGTCAGAGACTTCATCATCTCCTCACTACCCGACACTCTGGACCCACTACAGTTTGCATACCGCCCGAACCGCTCCACAGATGATGCCATCTCTCATCTCCTCCACACAACACTCACTCACCTGGACACTAGAAGGTGGAATTATGTTAAAATGCTCTTTGTCGACTACAGATCAGCATTTAATACCATAATTCCCTCTACACTCACCACCAAGCTGGAGCACCTGGGACTCAGCTCATCTCTGTGTCAGTGGATCTCCAACTTCCTAACTGGGAGACCACAGGCAGTAAGGATGGGCGGCTATGTCTCAGCCTCTCGCACTCTCAGCACTGGAGCCCCCTAGGGTTGTGTTCTGAGCCCCCTGCTGTACTCTTTGTACACCTATGACTGCATAGCCACTACGAACTCCACCACCATCATTAAGTTTGCTGATGACACGGTCGTGGTGGGCTTGATCTCTGACAACGATGAGACGGCCTACCTGGAGGAGATTGGAAATCTGGAGAACTGGTGCCAGAGGAACAATCTCCTCCTGAACGTCAGTAAGACAAAGGAGTTGATAGTAGACTTCAGTACTAAGCAGGAGAGGAACTACAAGACACCCGCCATCAACGAGAGACCAGTGGAGAGAGTGGACAGCTTCTGCTACCTCGGTGTTCACATCACACAGGACCTGTCATGGTCCTGTCACATCAACACCGTGGTGAAAAAGGCCCAGCAGCAGCTCTAACACCTCAGACGCCTGAGAGACTTTAGACTGCCCTCTAAGGTGCTCAGGAACTTCTACTCCTGCACCATAGAGAGCATCCTGACGGGAAACATCTCAACCTGGTTCAGGAAAAGCACCATACAGGACAGGAGAGCCCTACAGAGGGTGGTCCGATCAGCTGAACGCATCATCTGTACCAAGCTCCCTGACCTTCAGACGATCTACAACAAGCGGTGCTGGACCAAGGCCAGGAAGATAGTGAAAGACCTCAGTCATCCCAGCAACGGACTGTTCTCTCTGTTGCGGTCAGGAAAGCGCTTCCGCTCCCTGAAGGCCAACACAGCGAGACTGAGGAGGTGTTTCTTCCCGCAGGCTATACGAGCTCTCAATCACAACACCACATAGGACCTACCACTCACATACTTGCACATTTTGCACACCTCAGGACTGCAGACTTTTTAACTTTTACTTTTTACCGGGACGCACAGCCGGTTTACACATGGAACATTTGCACACTTGCACATTTTGCACACCGTGAAGTTGAACTTCACTACATTCTGGACTGCACTACACCACTTTTCCATTACATTTCAGTCACTATATATCCACTATTTTTATTAGATATTCTTTAACCTCTTTATATTTATCTTATTCAAATACTTTATTTCATTTCTATTTTTATTCTTATTCTGTACATTTTGTAAATAAGTGTTTCTTTATTTTAAATATCTTTTTTTTTTTTTTTGTAATATTGTAGGTCAATAGCAGTCGTATAAGCATTTCACTTCATATCATACTGTGAATGACTGTGTATGTGACGAATAAAATTTGAATTTGAATGTATATATATATACAGGGTGGGCCATTTATATGGATACACCTTAATAAAAAGGGAACGCTTGGTGATATTAACGTCCTGTTTGTGGCACATTAGTATATGTGAGGGGGCAAACTTTTCAAGATGGGTGGTGACCATTCGGAAGTCGGCCATCTTGGATCCAACTTTTGTTTTTTCAATAGGAAGAGGGTCATGTGACACATGAAACTTATTGGGAATTTCACAAGAAAAACAACGGTGTGCTTGGTTTTAACGTAACTTTATTCTTTCATGAGTTATTTACAAGTTTCTGACCACTTATAAAATGTGTTCAATGTGCTGCCCATTGTGATGGATTGTCAATGCAACCCTCTTCTCCCACTCTTCACACACTGATAGCAACACCACAGGAGAAATGCCAGCACAGGCTTCCAGTATCCGTAGTTTCAGGTGCTGCACATCTCGTATCTTCACACCATAGACCATATTACCCTCTTCCTATTGAAAAAACAAAAGTTGGATGCAAGATGGTCGACTTCCAAATGGCCACCATGGTCACCACCCATCTTGAAAAGTTTGCCCCCTCACATATACTAATGTGCCACAAACAAGACATTAATATCACCATTCCCATTTTATCAAGGTGTATCCATATAAATTGCCCACCCTGTGTGTGTATATATATATATATATATATATATATATATATATATATATATATATAAATTATTCATTCTACAGCACAAAACAATAAATACATAAAAATTATTAATACAACATATAAATTAAAAATAAAACAAATTAACCTGCACTTAACATTTAAAAAAAAAGTAAAAATAAATCCAGACAGTTAGGTGTTTCCTTCTGTGCGCGCAGGCACCGTGTATTTTTGTGTGTGTGTGTGTGTGTGTGTGTGTGTGTGTGTGTGTGTGTGTGTGTGGAATTAGCCCCTCGCCTCGTCTTAAACAGTCAGTAAAACTCCTTCTCCCTCCCCACACCTCGCTTTTTAAGTTTCACAACTAACATACACAATGCAAACACTGTTTTAACGGGAAAAAAAAGAAATCACTCTAATGATACTCGCGTAAGCATACTAACGGAATCACTGCTGTAAATTAAAAAATAAAAAATAACAAATGAACCAGCACCTTACCTTTGAAAAGAATCGCGACAGAGCTGAGTTTTCTGTGTAAGTAAAGCGCTAGGGAGATATCTGTGTGTGTGTGTGTGTGTGTGTGTGTGTGTGTGTGTGTGTGTGTGTCGGTGTGTGTGGGGCACAGTGTCAAACAGGAGAGGGAGATGTTGATTATAAGAGACGAGCACTAAGACGCAGCAGGGGAGACGATCACTCATAATTCCTTGCAGTGCAAGAGAGAGAAAAATCATTGGCGATCACTTGCCGCTCGGTGCCAAAATAAGAGTCGCATGCGTGATACATGATATTCGGCGCTCGTAAACTAATTCTTGCTCAGTTTCCGATTAAAAATTTATTACAAATTTTTGCTCGGTTTGCAGAACACTCGTAAACCACGTTACTCGCAATCCGAGGTTCCACTGTATATATATAAAACCTAAAATTCTTAATATTGCAACTAAAATATTTTGCCTTCACAGTCTTAATGTTGGACTTACTTGATGTATTAGACAGCATATTAAACAATAATGAATGTGAGGACATCGTAAAAATTCTCAAATGTATTGAAACATGATGTGTTACTACATTTATGCAGTGATTAGCAATTATGTTTACCGAATCTCTCATGATGCTTAGGAAAGTTCTTTTAAAGAGGATGCAGAACTGCATCTGACAACTGGCGGAAAAGCTGTGACAGCCTTCAGTGGAAGAAGAATCCTAAAAAACAGATGTACCTCTCATAACACAAATATACATAATATTATACACAAGTTTACATTAGTAAATTTGTTTAGTAATACTTATTTTATATCACATTTTGTAGGATATTTAGCATTGTGTTTGTACCTCATCAGATGTTTTTTGCCAAAAGAATGAGCTAAGTGCGTCATCACCATTCATCTCACTTTTGCAATTTTTCTCACACTTCCCTTCACTAACAGCTTTCACCAACCGAGTCATGTGGTCACCAAAGTCCCCAGAGGCCACTTCCATTACTGAGGGAAAAAGATCATTTATTCTACAAGCACTGTCTTTCAGAAACATGTGCAATACACATAATATACACTATATATATTAACAAAATTAATTGTACAGTACAATATAGAGTGTCATCATTTTTGTCCAATGCTATGAAAAATATTTTTTATGGAATATCTGTGATAAGGCTTCTTGTAAGGATAATCACAATTTATTTATGCTGATACACATTTGTTTCAGACATTTTAACAGAAATTATGAGATTCTTACTAAAATCAGCAGGGTTGTGATACGTAGGGCAGTAGAGTCCATGCTCTTTGAGATAGGGAATTAGGTTTGATACTTTCCCCTGGTAGATGCACTGACCTTGGCTCAGAACATAAAGCTGTAAAACAATTTAAACAGGTTCAAACTGTGTGATCAATTTGTTTTAATATTTCGTCCTACAGAGTGTTCAGATCCTGGTGGGACGGTATGAGACACCTGCATTAAAAATGTTGGGTACAGACAAATATATACGGTCAATATTATCTGTCACCCTATCATGCATTTCAGTTAGTCAGAATGTAAATTGTGTTTCTATCATCTAACATAATTTATCATGCTATTACAAACTAATATCAGTCCTTATCATCATACAGCTTACTTTGTCAAAGAGCTCAAATACTTTGGCACTGGGCTGGTGAATGGTGCAAATAATTGTTCTGCCTCCTTTAGCCAGAGTTTTCATCATTGAAACCACCTGGAAACAAGAGGAGCTATCCAGTCCACTGAAAAGAAAGGATATAAATTTAGAATTGATAATTATATAATTAATGGTGTTGATAAGAGCAGAGGTGGTTTTAAACTGTACAAACATAATACATATGCACATGTACTCATAAATTTACATATGGGTGACAAATTAAAGGTAAAAATAAATAAAAAGAAATGGACCATGACAAGATGTGAGAACAAATTTAGTGCACATTTGCTAAGATTCTTTGAAAATTTATTTTTAATAACATCCTAGGTTAAAAAATGAATGTGAAGTAACAGACGAGAATTTCAGCTTTGAACTTAAAATATGACATCTTTGGTGCACACCATACAATCTTTAAATGAGCAAACATATTGGAACAGATATTCTTAAAGTCATTTAAACAACATTAAATATTTGTTTGCATATCCTTTCATGCAATAACTGCATCAAGCAAGTGACTCAATGATCTCATCATTTTTTTTTTTTTTTCAGATAAAATTGTTTTTGCTCCCATATTTTTGATCACTTGAAAAATGTGAGTTCACACGAAAGGTGCCATCAGATCCAGGTGGTCCTATATGCTCACTCCACAAATTACACAAGGCCACACACCCCCTTGTGTCAAAAGCAGGTGTTAGCATTGACAACCTTAATGAGAGGATAAAATGGAATTACGGAGGGAAAAAAACACACCATGAGAGTTAATTGTGGGAACAGCAACAAGGCCAGATTGTGTTCTCTTGTGTCCAAGCTATGTGAAAGCTCTTACACAGACTATTTTAGAAACCACTTGTGTTCATTGCTATCCCTTCTTAATATTATATATATTATATAATATTATATATTATATTATATTCTTTTTTTGCTCTAGTGCATGCCAGTAGACTCACTGAGAATAATAAAGCAATCCTTATTACATGTGAGAGCACAGAAGAAAATGTATTATGAGTGAGTGTTTCTCAAGGGGTTCACCTTGTGGGCTCATCAAAAAACATGACAGGTGGATTGTTGACAAGTTCCAAGGCAATTGCCAAGCGCTTCCTCTGGCCACCAGAGAGATTAGATGTGCGTGTTTTAGCACATTCCAACAAGCCAAGTACAGTCAAGATCTCGCACACCTACCAAGACAGGGGTACTATTTAGTATCATTATTAGCATCCACTTCTTATGTGTTTGCCGCATTCCAATTTCAGCATTAGTATTTAATTGTGTAATAGAACTACACAGAAATCGTCCTAATACACCTAATATTTTTTTTTCTAGCTTTGGCTCCTTTGGGAACATTGATGATATTACATATGCATTCCTAGACATTTCATCAGGTACATAAAGCAATAATCTGCAGTTACGAAGTTGTACTAAATACCAATGACTTTGTGCCGACATCTGAATCAGATTGTGTTGAAGGGCTATATACTTAAACAATGTCACACGATAGCAAGTTCTGTTATGCTGGATATCACCAGGCTATGATGTGGTCATACGCATGAAGGCACAGGCCAAGAGTGATATTGCATAAACACTATTTATCAACAGATTATTATTTATTTGTTTGTTATTTTTAACCAGTTATTTTGCTTGTTAGACTTATATACTTTCATTACTAGATGAACTTGCTAACCACAACAGGTGGAACTGGCGATATGTGTGAAGACGTTCACACAGTTTTCTCTTACCATCTCTCTCCTACCATCCTCCTTTTCCCGAAGTTTCAGATTAGCTGATACCTGTGCAAAGTTCAGAGGCATTTTGATTACAAACACTGATTATATAATCTCCACCATCCTACATCCTCCTTTTCCAATATCGTTAGCATTAGCTTTAGCCACAGTTCCTAGCCATAGTCATATTCATGTTCATATTTGTTCCTTGTGTTTGTTTTGTTCTATTATGTGTTCACACCATTTAGATAAACCACCCTGCCCTTGCATCCTACTTCTCCCCCATATATGACAAATCATATATCATCTCAAGCAAGCAAGCAAGCCTGTTGTGGCTGTAAACTTCGACAATTAGAAGGTGACGTATGGCATTTTTAAATTACATTTAAAAGGTATATAAGGCCAACGTTGGAGTGTGGATCAGACTATTTTCCCAACATGGCCTACAAATAAGGACTCCAACTCCCAGTTCACACCTCTGTAAGATTGCATGATTACTGACTGCGCACCAGAAATCTATCACATGCATGTGTGCACACTCACCTTCACAGTATATAAGGACTTTCACAACTTTTTTTTTTTTTGCCTATCATATGTTTTGCATTCACTTCAAACAGTCATTAGCAAGTGTTAAATCTCAGTGCGATATTATTATGTTGGTTAGCCGGTCAATGTTTCTGCCTAAATATATCATAATTTATGATCATTTCTATAGAAACAAGTATTAATTTCTGCACAAACAGATTCTGCACAAACAGATGTTTGGAAAACTTTTTAAAAAATAATTTCTCTCATTTTTAGCATTGTGCCATTTAAGCAGTATTTATTTAGTTTTGTGCTTTATTTTTGTTGTGGATACAAAATATATGTTAAAACCAGCGGCAAACAATTAAATACACTATTACAGTTTTTTTTTTTTTTTTTACAGAAAACACACAGAAGTTTCAGTAACACCTTACCATCATAGCCTCCTCGACAGTCAAGTGCGGCAAAAGCATGTCGTCTTGCATAATATAACAAGATACTTTCCTAAAGGACCTCAAATCTCGGGGTTGTCCATTTATCAAGATATCTCCCTTCATTCCTCTTTCCCTAAAAGTCAAAGCAATTTTTGAGTATGTATTTAAACTTTCCGATTTCATTTACAAATAGAAACTCAATAGTGTAACCTACATGATTATTGCTACATCGTGATTTTGAAAACATAATTAAAGAATGTACAAAATCGTCTATAATATTGTTGAACCTGAGCTGAGGTAAATCTCATTGATAATCCTGTAATAGTAATTGTCAGTCAGCTCTGTGTTGGGAATTTCAGTTCAAATTGGTGGGAAATGTTTACATCTACATAGAAAAGATACAGTAAATGCCATCACACCTCAACTTTAGGTATAGAGAGCCCCTTATAACAATTGAGATGAAAACAAATTAAAATGTGATGGACTCAAAAACCTGAACAATGTGCTATGAAATTACAAACAGCCTATCAGAATTTATTTACATTAGGGCACAACAGTTTTTTTTCCCCTTTACTGTCTGAGACGATGCAGAATGAGTACAGTCACACTGCACACAAACACTGCTGCTTAATCAAACATTATGATCACCTTTTGCCAAGCGATAGTTAAACGATAATCTTCTGTTGAGTAAAAAAGGTTTAACACTATAATGCAAATCTTGATTTGCGGACATACATTTATTCATAATAGTTAAAGACTTTGCATATTACAAATGTCACACAATAACAGCAGCAGATTATACTGCATGCTTTTTGGAGCATAGATTTGGATTCATGTTAAATGTGTATTGACCTGCCCTTGCATCTGTGGGATTAATCTGTGTAGCGAAGAACAAAGTGTTCTTCTCTGGACAGCTCTGGATAGCCTTTTTTGTACCAGAGAGGATATGAATGATGCATTTACTTTAACATTTATTCTGTGTTTACAATTATCAGAGGATGGAAAATCACAGAGCGATACACTGCCTGGGGGGAAATGAGGGAGAGAGAGAGAAAGAGAGAGAGAGAGAGAGAGAGAGAGAGAGAGAGAGAGAGCTTTCTTGTGTTCACCTGTATCCTGCCAGTATATTCATAAGAGTTGACTTCCCTGCTCCTGAGGGCCCCATGATGGCCACCAGACCCCCACTGCTAAAACTGCCAGAGATGCATTTGAGCAGGGTCTTGTAACCTAAGAAGGAAGAGGACAAGTCAGTGGGTACCTGAGAGAAAAGCAGAGAGCTGGTTTACCCCCATGTCAGGCTCAACGTGAAAAAAACATATTTACATACACTGTAAACCCTAATGTACAAAGTAATAAAACATATTGAGTACTGTTAACTTAAATAATTACAATTAGTTAAAATTTATAGATCTTGATGAGTATTTAGAACTTTTTGGTATTTATGAGTTTGTAGAAATGACACTTTTCAAGTTAGCTGAACAAATTTGATATTGTAAGTAACTGTAAGTACTTTAGTAACAGTAAGTGTCACCTTAAAGTTCCAACAACTTAAAATCTTTCAGACTAGCGATTTTGTGTCTGAAATCATCAGGGCAAAAGGGCACTGGTGGCTCACTGGTAGGTGTTTCGCCTGCCATGCAAAAAGTCCGGGTTTGATTCCCAACAACTGGATGAAGTGCCTGTCCCAAGCCCAGATAAAATGGGAGGGTTGTGTCAGGAAGGGCATCTAGTGTAAAACCCATGCCAAGCTTATGTGTGGACCGGAGCAGCCAAAAGACCAACAATTTATTTGAATTGCAACAACTAAAACAAAAAAGAGAATTGCTATTAAATAGTATGAGTTAGGCTACTCAATAATGCAAGTAAAGAACGATTAATATAAATGAGTACAACAAACTCAAAAAATCATAGGTCTGTTTACTTAAAATTGGAAACATCATTACTTAAAAAATTTTATGTAACTGATTACTGAGTTTTGCCAACTTATTTACCAACGTTTATGACCTCCTCCTGACACAAGGTGGCTCTTTGTAAATGGGGTGAAATAAAGCATTGTTGAATACCTTTTGTGTTTCTCAAAAAAAACTTTCACATGATTGCTCCTGTTTGCCTTTTTCCTATAGAATAATGCTCATTCTCTCTTGTCATATGATCCTTTCGATTTTCCACAGTTCTAATCCACTTACTTTTGTCCAAATTGACAATGCATTCTGAATTTGATCCAAGGTGTTGTTCTTGTTAGCTGTCTAAATACCTCCTTTTTATGTAATCTGCATTTGCATGCTTATGTAGTATTTGCATTATATGTAAGAAGGTGTATTTACATTATAAATGTAATGTATGTACTGTTAATAATGGGCTGCAAAGAACCTTTTGAATTTCTATATGTATTTAACAACAAAAGCAGATGGTTGGAAAACTTTTTTTTCAGCATTGTGTCATTCAAACAGTATTTATTCTGTAGGTAGGTTTAAAAGGGAGATGACATAATATATAAATTATATATCAATAAACAGTGGCAGATTGTGAAAAATGTCAGATGGCGACCTGTTATTTGTATAGCTGAAAGGCTAATCCAGTTGATTTCAGTGGCTGTGAGTTTAATTGGATTTGTAGTCACAAATATCTCTGACCTTCGCTGTCCTCATTTAGTGTGGGATCCCCATAGTAGCTGTCAAAGAAGATGAATTGATGAAGGTTCACAGATCATCCAAATTGCACATGTTGGTAGAGTAACAAGGGTTGGGTTCAACGATGGCGCAAATGTAAAATATTTTAACAGATTGTGTGCAGGCTTACAGTATATGAAAAGCTGGAAAATAAGGTTTTTCCAGCATTGATATCTAATAGTCTCATTTTTTTTATCCTGTAACACCACATTTACAACATTTACACATTTGCAGAATGAACAGCCTAATGTGTGTATGAATTAACAGACAGTAACTGGTATCTGGTAAGTTATTCATGCCCAGCAATGTTTCCTAAATAAAATCTAAATCATATCCATTGACCATAAGACGGTCAAATGATCATGGACCCTGTAGCAATGCATTGTATTGTAAACAAGTTTTATGCATACTGAAGAACTTATTAAAATCTGAATGGAGTCTTATATCTGTGTAGTAATTTGTGCATTTTAAATATTTACTAAAGAACTATGAAAATGTTTATATTAAATCAATTTAGTAGCACGTGAAAATGAAATTGTCATGTGAAGAAATAATCATCCTCTTACTTACTCTTACTCTACTTTTCATTTGAAACATTGTAGTATTGCAACTCGTGCCACAAAATATCTCACTTAAGGCAACTGAACATCAAGTGACCTGACAACTTAAAAAATGGATATACACAGTATCATGCTGTACTGCTTTTATCTGCATATGTGCACAGCTGACAGTTTCATCCTAATAGAGGCCCATCCCAAACTCTGTGCTCATACAGTACCTGGGGTTAATAGTTTGTTGACCGACAGTTACCAACTGAGCTGAGAGCACGTATCAAGGTCGCCGACACTACTGTAGCCAGATCTCACTTTCCACTAAGTATGGATTACAAAGATTTGTTAGACAGCTCAAAGGCTCTGGATACAGTTGCAGTTGGTTATGGATGAGAACCCAGTAAAGGACAGATGTGTTAGATGTTTTGATCCGACAAAATAATTACCCATCAGTAGGATGTCAGTAAAATTCCATATACAATTGTCCATATATATTGTACATATTTTTCAGTGACTTTTTTTCCCTAACACTATTTCAATATTCAATAATTATAATATGTAATAATAATTTTGAACAAACATCTAACTAAAGTTCATGAATTGATAATAATAATAATAATAATAATAATAATAATAATAATAATAATGCAGTAGAATAAAAATATGAATGTATATTCACAGAATAATGCAGAATAATTACAAATATTTACTCTCCTAGTTTGTTTATTACCATGAACATAATAAAAGTTCTATTAGTTTGAAAGGATTAATGGTCCCATTGCTCTTGGCCGCTGGGGGTGTGCTGTGCTGTCTGGCAACAACACATTGGCAGAGGATCTTTTTGGTACCATGGGTTGCAAGGTGGATTCTCAGTGTATCTGATTTGATACAGTAGTTAGATGCATTCCATGGGTCCTCAATCAGATTTCGATCTAAGGAGTAAGGAGGCTGTGTCAGAGACTGTGTGATCTGGTGCCTTTCTGTCTTGACCAACCTTAACCTTTTCCAGCCATTTGTGCTGCATCTGCTTTTCTGTGGAATTAGTCAGGACGGGCTGGGCATGGGTGAACCTTGGGTGCCCATGATCCTGTCACCAGTTGTCTGTATAGTGTCTTTCCTAGGACGTCAATAGAGTATTCTAGCTGCTAGTGTTACATGTTATACCAGTACTAAAAAACATGAATTATAAAAAACTACTAGTTTTGAAAACTGTACAAATAATTAATTATTTTACTATGCCAATATCTATTTGATCAAAATAGTAGTAAACTGTCCTTTTAAGCTTAGCCCTGGTAGCGATGACATTGTGTGTAAATAGCAAGAATATAACTGATGGATTTTGTAATATGAGCCACGATATTTATTTAATGAATCATGAGCAGCAGTAAAGAGTAAAAAATATATATGTATTTACTTTTTTTAAATAAAGAATATACTCTGATGACCCCCTCCATAAAATGACCCACATACATATGTAGATATTTAAGTAAAATACTGTTAAACTAAATGTATGTCATCTTAGGGGGAAAAAAACCAACAGACTTCCCTAAAATGTTGATGTATATAGACCATTATTTGTGGTTTATAAAGCATTGTAAATAAACCAATTTGAACGTAATAATTAGCTTCTTACTGTTAGCTTCTCTGTTTACTTCTCGAGTTTACAAATGACTTTTATATAATTTGGGTGTTAATATATTTAGATGTTAGCAAGGTACCAATTTGAGTTATCAACATGCTTGCATTTACAGAAAAAAAAATTATAAACTGGCTCCTTCCTGTTCATTCAGCTGTTCTGAACCCCACAGTATATGCTGGGACTGTATTTTGTTTTACCTGTGAAAAAATCTACCCAAATCACTTAAAGCAATGCATGTGTTACAGTATATTTTAAATATACTATAATTATTAAATGAGGCAAAAACTATTTTTTCACAGAGTGAAAATGAGCAAATGTGGGCAACGTACATAATGATGCAATATAAAAAATACTTTAAAAGAATTGTTCAATATAGAAAAAAAACTGTTCTTTTAAATAAATTACTTTAAAACCAAACCTTTCTTTCTCCACCATGGTCCCTCAGGAACCAAGTATGAGAGGTCTCTGAATTCAATATTGACTGCAGGCCTGCGTGGCAGGTATGAGAAGCGCTGTGGCTCTGTAAGGTTGTTCTCCACTTTTTTCAGGTGTTCATTTAACAGTGGTGTCTGTCGGTTGCCAGTATGATTGGTCATTACATCATCAATGGAAATGCAAACTGTCCTGGGGTCCAACATGAGATCAGAAGGTCCATTGGTGTTCTGAGTTAGAAACATAATACAACTATGTATAAAACAGATCCAACAAAACAGGGTAAAAAAAAAAACATTGTACTATAACTAATTTCTGAATATTCAGCATGACTATAGAACCATTAGAATTCCTTTGGTGTCACATTGTTAGGACACTGGTATGTGCAGTAATTGTATTGAACACTATCCAGGAAGTATGGAGGAATAACTACAAAGAGGCATAATCCCTGTTCACAGGAGTCACATGGGGTTTCTTTCAGCCAACGTTTTCCTTTGGTTCAGTAGAAGGAAAAGATTCTGTCAATAGCTTATGCTCGAATGATAAGTTCACATGAAAACACTACTGCTATGACATACCACAGAATGGTTATCTATCAAAACTGCGTTGTCTTTTTCTATGTAATAACATCATAGAAACTGTCTAAAATTTGTATAAAACAATTTAACAGAATGAACAAAATGTAAGGAGAGAACATTTTTTAATTCTTTATACATAGTTGCCTAAGTCAAATTGATAGCCAATTTACTTTAAATATAAAGAAAATCTTTATACAGTAAACAGTTACATAATATTATACTTATTGTCATGCATTTTTCTAAAAGATCAAGTCTTGTTATCAGCCCCAAAACAGGTAAGTTTATTTGCTCAGCGTAGACACTATCGAAACAGCTACTGTTTCACCGTTTCAGGTATCTTATAATGATGCACATCAGACTGTCTTTTCTATCAGGACACAAACAGCTACAGAGACACTGGTTGCCTTTCTTACCATTATGATAAAGTTGTTCACAGTAGTATTGCTGAAGGCTGCCATAAGATATGCCATTCCTCCCAAGTGCACCCCTGAGTAACTGGCCAGGTGAGAAGAAATCTCGCGCATGATCACTCAGCGCGCGCGCTCCCTCTCACTTTCTCACGCGCTCTGTTTACAACCTGGGACTTGCGCTTGGATTGATGACGTCACGCAGTGGCTCGCTGACTATTGCCCATTTTGATAAAATTCGTTGTTGCACGATCATCATCATCTACTTTCACAGTATGAATAGTTATGTTAGATCTCAGCGGCAATTAAGTTATGATGTTAAAGTTACTTATACAACGTTATAGACAAAACCTAACTCCTAATAATAATAACTCATATAACTATATGAAAAGTTTCAGGTTTATAAAGTTGGCTTAGTGGGGGCATTTACCTGTAATAAATATGTGGGTATCTCCTCTCATCGGTCGAAGAGATGCAAGAGCAAATTAACAACACATTAGTGCATGCACCGCCTTGTGGACGTCCTTGAAAATAATATTTGCCTGCTACAATCGAGGAGAAATAAAGACCACCTGTCATCATTGAGGACACTCGAAGCTCTGGTTCTGAAAAAAAAAATATATATATATATATATATATATATATATATATATATATATATATATATATATATGCACAAGCAACTGGGAAAACCGCAACTATCAGCTTTAAGGACCTTGGTATCACTATGCTTGGTTGGCCACCTGACCTAAACCACTTAGAAAATCTATGGGGTATTGTGAAGAGGAAGATGCGAGACAACAGATCCAACAATGCAGAAGAGCTGAAGGCCTCCATCAGAGCAACCTGGGCTTCAATAAGACCTCAGCCGTGCCACAGACTGATCGCTTCCATGCGAGATCGCATTTCTATACCTTAAAAAAAAAAAAAAAAAAATATTGTTCATCTTAGGTACTATTCCAATTTTGGGAATTCTGAATTTTGGGGTTTTTATTAGATGTAATCCATAATCATCAAAATTAAAAGAAATAAACACTTACAATATCAGTCTGTGTGTAATGAATCTATGTAATCTATATCATGAGTTTCACCTTTCATTTTTGTTTTCAAATTGAATTATCGAAAAAATCAACTTTTCAATGATATTCTAATTTATTGAGATGCACCTTTGTGAATATATAAAAGCTGCTGCTCGTTTGTACAATATCTATATTTGCACAGATTTGTTGCAGATACTCAGCAACATATACTTTTATTTGCACTTCTGATTGATGCTAAACTGTATTTTGTTGCTGAGTATCTGCACCACAGAATGACATTAAAGTTGTACCTATCTACCTACCTAATAGTTTTACTATGTTTGGTTGAATTTAACTTTAAACATTTACAACAAGAAATGAATTCACAATTTAGTTAAATGTAAAAATACACGACTACCTCTTCCATTTTACAACTATTATGTTATCCAAACATGTTTACCATGCGTAGGAGGGGTGCCTGGTCACAAGAGACCGCATGTGCCCCTTTCGTTGTTGATGTGGAATCTGAATGTTTTGTGCTGACAAAGTGTCTCGTCCACTATAGCAGCAATATTGCATGTTTATACAGGTTTAACAGTTTAACACGTACTAACACAGAGACAAAGAAAACTATGAAAAGAAAATTCCTTCTTCAGATTATTATGTTTAGGTATGTTTAGGAATGGTATTTGATATTTAAGATATTTAAAGGAAAAAAAAATATGTAGTGACGATTTACACAACATTTACAACTATTAGAAGACACATGAAAGCTAGTTATAGCTATATAACAAACTATAATATTTAATTATTAACTCTTTTTATGTGCATTTAAAAGCATGTATATTATTTTTGCTCTTTTTTTTAGTTGCCTTTGATGTTTTTCTCTTCAGTTTTGTCAAAGTTCTTTTTAGTGTTCCCTTTTAAAAGAGTTTGTTACTAAGCCTCTGTCACCAACCCCTCCCATCTCTAGATGTAATAATATATAAATGGTGCCTGGTATGGTCAGCTGTCATGCCTGAGTTTGTAAATTATGGCTTAACAACATGAAAATTTTGGGATTGATCATCTTTACTATATTGCTGCTGACGACTAGCAAAGGTACAACATGGCATGTTTGCAGAAAGGGATCAGATGATGCTCATAAATATTGTGTTAGAAGAATTTTGTTTGGAATAGGTTGAAGACGTTCCTTGCATTACCTTTGTGATGGTTCTCTTTTTCTAGCTAATGATACAGATGTTCATGGCTGGACATGTGGCTATCGAGGGCTTTGCAGGAAGCACTGCTATGCCCAAGAATACATGGTTGGTTACCACGGTTGCCCTCACAGATATAGGTATTATTATCATAGTAGCTTTATTTTTATGTGGTTAGAAACTGATGCTTACTAAACTAGTGCATTAGCCATATTCTTAATCATGTTCTTGATAAATAAAAATGTTTATGCTAAACAGGCTCATATTAATTGCAATTATCTCTGCTCATTTCCAGATGCTGTGCGTTGAGATTCTAGCCAAATCCATTCTGGAAAGAGCATTTACTCCACCTTGATTGTTGTTTTCTCTGCTTAATACATACAGTAACAATGAATTACATAAATAGTTATATACAAAAGAAAAATGATTAGACTGCAAATGGTAGTAAAATACTGTAAATAAGTGTTATTGCACTGTTAATTTTTTAAATAGAACAATTTTTTTTTTATGTGGTTGTAATTGGATTAGATCAGTCAAAGAAGCTCATGTTATATATTTCACAACACATAATAGGCTGGTAAAGCTGACTGGCACAGTGATGTAATAAAATGTAATTAAATTTGGTCTTGAGGTCTTCATACTCTGCCTATCACACCGACATCTTGTTTCTCTCATATCTCTTCTTTGTCCCCTTTTCCATCTTGTTTAATAATGTCTTGTACCTTTTTGTTTCCTTCTCCAGTCTTTGTAAAGTGGTGCATGTTTGTTAACAATTTTTAGGAGCAGTTTCCAGTTGTAGGTGGCATGATGGCATAGTGGTTAGCACTGTGGCCTCGCACCTTCAGGGATTTTGCATGCACATGAAGTTTGCATTTTCTCCCCGTGCTTGGTAGTCCAATTACATGCATGGTAGGCTAAATGGCATTTACAAATTCTCTGCAGTGCGAGTAAATGTGCTTGGATGCCCTGTGATGGATTGGCACTCTCAGTATACATGCAAAAAAACATAATTCTCTAAGCATACGTACCAACAACTCAAAAAGAGAAGCAAAAGGTTTTTTTTTGTCATCCTGTTAATATTATTCATGTTTGAAGTTCACAACTGACTCATAAGTGCTGAGATGTCCAAAAAAAATCTATCATACCAAAACTCCAGCTTTCTTTTTGTGGAGTGCTATTAAAGTTCCCAACTTTCAAAAGGAATTGCACTTAAAAAAGTGAAATGTTAGAATAAAAGCACAATAAAATTGTAAAAAATGACAAAAGCTTTATTTAAATTTTATTCTTTTTTTTGACAAACAGCGGCACAATAATAGCTAATGCAGTGAATTAATTGAAAAGGCTGCAGCTATTCTGTAACTTTACCACTAAAATAAAACTGTATACATTTGTGTTTATAACCATTACAAAATAAATAAATACTTTTAACCGTTTTATGATTAATCTGCTTTGCTTGGGGGAAAAAAAGACAGAAACATGGATGTGTGTAGTCGGAACTTATACTTATAACAAGATAGACATGTTTTGTCATTATTTAATCACGTGCTTGAATGCTTTTCCACCTTAGTGAGACTAGATAAACTTGAATAGTTTATTACAATTTAACCTTTAAAACAATAATAGGGGCAAATTTAAATTCTTACTCCATCTGTCTGACTGATGCTCGGTAGGGGGCATCATTCTTTTTACTGTAATGCAATTCTGAGACTTCAGCACTTGATAAAACAGTCTTAATATATGCTGTTAATGACTTTTTTTAAACACTCATGTTCATCATGGTGCCAAAAGGAATCAGTGTAAAACTTCAACATTACTTTGACACAATGTTTAACTGAAACTTCATGTACAAGAAAACCGATGCCAGTTGAAAATAGGTATGCCATGACAATCTTTATACAAATTTATTGACTGAAGTCTAACAAATTGACAAACAATTTCATCACACTCTTTCCCAGTTAAAGAGATAGCTCTCATACATTGAGTTTCAATTGAAAGTTATTTAGTTTTCTTTTCCATCGCCAATGTGTCATGAAGCTTTGACACACACCTTTCATACTGGTCCATCACCAATGTTCCATTTCCATCAAAAAATACACCAACTGACTTTGTGAACTCAGTCGACCTAGTCTGCTTGGTTTTTCCATCTGTAAAGGATGCTTTCAGGGTGTACTTATCATCAAACCTATAAAAGATAATTCCATCAGTTAATGCATATTTAAAAATAAAAAAAAAGGGGAAATAAGGGGGGGGGGGGGGGTGGACCTTTTAAGACTTGATGAAAGCTGCCAGATGTGATCCGGGTCCATGCCAGTTGGGTCTTTTTGCACGGCCATTAGAAAAATGTTTTTCTCTTTGTAGGAGGTATACAAAGTTAGGATGCCCATCATTATAAAATATGTATAAGATCATTAAGGAAACACCAGTGAAGTACTGAATCTAGACATGATAATATCATTTTAAATTATTTAAAAAATCCAGGATTAAACTACATTTAAAAAAAATTAAAATTTGGGGAACATATGTGAGAAAGCATTTGATAAACAATCTAAAAACATTTAAGAAGTTGTATTAAAAAATTTTTTTTTTTTTTTAAAGGAAACATACACTGTAAATTGATCTGTTTTAGCAGTAAAGGATATGAAACAACACAGCATGCTAGGACCGGTTTGGACTCTGGGAATGGGTGTAGGTAGTCCCAAATTAAGGCTACAATGGCAAAAAGGCAGGAGATTGTGCAAATGAAAAGACGACCATCCACAAGGCTGAAGTTCTCAAAATAGCCGTACTTCTCAATGAGTACCTGGGACCAAGAAAGAAATGGCAGTAAGCCAAGCATAAGTGAAACATGACCTAAACAAAACATAACCACAAAAATATCAGTTTCACCTGCCTTTTTAGCTGCATCGTCAAGAGAATTCTTCACAGCTGCACCGTCCCATTTGTCAATTTTGACAGGTTTTTCATCAATCTTCCACTGAAAACATACAGATATTTAATTATATATATTAAAGCAGATTCTACGTCCATCTAAATTTTTTTTAATAACTACACAAAATTCAACATGTATCCTAGGTCTCCATGTCAATAAAGCACATACAATCCTTTGTATACCAGATGCAATGGCGTGCATCAATAAATTGTAATATGCACACGCCAAATTGTTTATCTAAAAATGCGATCAAACTGATTATAAAGCAAGATTACAAGCAGCAGTTTTAACCTGGCGGTTTTTTTTAGCAATATGGTTCGCGCGGATAAAGAGTTAAACCGTTATTTCCTTTATAGATAGACGTGCTCCTTGTTCACTTGGCGCACCTTATGGCATTATTCACAAGACCAAACCTTATTACAAACTTCAAAACGTGGTTTAAATACGTACTGTGGTATCAAGCATGCTTATACACTTTATAGGTTCGTTTTACTAATATGTGCTAAAATAAAAATCAATTTCTTTTAAAAAACGAATATGCTTGTCTTTCAGATTTCCGTTTTGAGCTGCTAGCTGTTAGCATGCTTATGGCTAGTGCACATCTCTCTGCTCTTACGAAGTCCATAATAAAGGTTGCGTAGAAAAGAAAAAATATATGTCCAGAATTTTACGAAAGTCTAACACCAGGTTGTAAAGAGTTTTTATACTCCTTCAGAGAAACGTAATAAACAACTCTTACTTTTTGTAGCAGACCATTCTTTCCATTCCTTGCAGCCATCTTCTCTTCTCTTCCTGGTCATCCGTGTGACCTGGCTCACTCTGATTGGCTGAGCTCATACGCCACGCACACAGCCAAACCAAAGCACAGAGCTCGAACTTCCTGGAAATGTGTTCTGTGCATGGTTTGGTAAGCTTCTTAAAACCTTTCTACGTCCGTTATTTAAATCTAGATAGGCTTACTAAGTCTATCTTATAGATACTATCTTACTAAGTCCACCCATATCTACAGTCCCCCCCCCCTCAATGTATTAAACACATCACTTATTTGGAAAAATCCATTATGGCAGTGAACAGTGAGGTTCAGTACAAATGGTTTGTTTATTCAGTTCAGTTATTATTGATAATTCAGTGCTATGGATAAATTATAGTCACTAATCCAAAAGACTCAAAGGAAATCCACACAAACAAGCAAGAAAATAGTGTTTTATTTGGTATTTATAATTTGTTTACTCCAATAACATTGTTTCCTTCCTTGTGGAAACACTAAAAAAAGAAGAAGAAAATTGTTTGGACAAAAATTATTGATTTGCTAATTTATGCATTATAAATGTTAACAAAAACTTTAACTGAACTGGACAGCTAATTATTAACATTGAAATACATACTAACAAGGTTAAAATAAACCAATGAGCACTTAATAATGTGGCTTAAAATGTCATAAAATAAGCAATATTGTCCAAAAAGAGGAATGCTTGTCTTTGATCCCATAATTCACACATTTTTCTAATCATAAGCAACATTCTTCAAATGCAGTTCAAACATGCATCGGAAAAGTGTTCAATACTTTTAACAGTCAAAGAGATTAAATGAGATGAGAAGGTTCATCCATTGCTCTCTGTGCATACAGTCATTAATATAAAATCAAAACACAAGCATTTTCAAATAGTTTTAGGAGCCCATACAGTACTGAACAAAATATGTAGAATGTGTTTCAGAAAATAAACATAGGGGAGAAATATGAATGATGGTGAAAAAAAATGGCATATGAATAAAATGTCACAGCAATTCTGTTTAAAATAACCATTCCAAAGAAATCTACACTGACTAAATGCAATATGTGTATGCTTAATCAAGCATATAGTGCAATATACATTTTTCATTAAAGGTCAAGCTAGTCAAAACTTTTGCAACACCGCAAAAGTATTCATGTAAAATTCTGACAGATGAAGAAAAGGCATGAAAAATGCAGTCAGCAAATCTAATGCACACGGGGAAACTGAATATAAATTAATTTAAAGATCAACCAAAAAAGCTTTTTAAGCAAGATAAAAACACATTTTAAGAGCAAATGTAGCAGGTTGGGTTACGTAAAGCTTTTATAGTGCTATCTCCTAACATTCTAGTTTGGGTCAAGCACTGAACGAGGCAGTAGCCTTTAACCATTTAAACTGGGAAATTAAAATATGAGGCCAACTGCCCATTAAGGTAAAAAGAAAAAAAAAAGTGTGTGTATGTATATATATATATATATATATATATATATATAAAACTAATACTAGGCATTTTTAACACCATTATTACATGTATAACAATAATGCATTGCATAAAAGCAATCATTTTTTTCTGAATTTATGGTTCATGCTCCAAAGAGAAAATTCATACAAGATTTTTCTGGTCATTGAACAGGTACTGATGAATTAAGAAAAATAGTAAGGGCAAAGTATTTTAGAAAAGAGCTGTTATTTGGTTGAATTCTCTGAGATAAATAGTACGAAAGGAAAATTGACAAGCATAAGCACAGTCCCATTCACAAAGACCATTCCAAAAGATATCAACATTCTTCATCTAAACAAACAAGGACAGACTCATTTGCTTTTGTCCCTTGTCAATATGATTTAAGACTTCAAATTAAAGTGTTTTATTTTTCTAGAAATCCTTCCTGACCTGCGTGGATTACGTGCTGCTCTACTGTCTACACAAATCCAGGACCGTAGAGGATATTTATCAGAACTCATCCTGTGCCTTTCAACTTTTTGGCCTTCTTTGTCAAATTGTCTTTGTAGCTTTATTGCCAGTTCTCTGTCCATTCTTTCTTGATGGAGCCGTTCAACATATTCATTTTTTCTACATTGTGGATCACAGCTATCACAGCTTTCTCTTTTAAATATTTTTAACCTTTTACTCTCTTCCAAATGTTTGGTTTTCTGCCTCCTCTTTCTGCCTTTTCGTGAGGTAGGTACACAACTTCTGAAATTAGGCTCATTCTTTAAGTCCTGAGGGTCCTCTATACCCTGATTATGACTTGCTCCTATACATTTGTCCATTATGGGTGATTTCAAGTTTTCAGCTCTTCCTGAAGGTGAAGAATGTGGTTCACAAGCACCACACTGGTTGTAAGTATCCATATTTCCAAAAGTAGGATATGCAGTTGTAGACTGTGAACCATCATCTCGGCTACACTGATCAAAAATCAGCTGTCGCTTATTGTAAAGCAAAGATTTTCCCCTTGGCTTTTTAGAATAGTTTGTATTTATAGAACAAGAGCAATGTGGGCCCTGCAAGCCTTTCTCCATGGGTCCACAGTTACAAGATTTGTTCTCTTGGTCTTCTTCAGAGCACTGTGTGATGCTGTGATCATCTGCCACTGGACTAGTGATGGTCCCTTTGGACATGAACTTGACACGCTGCCGGTCTAGCTCAACCTGCTTCCACTTTTGCAGGATGCTAGGACTTGCTTCATAACTAGTGCTTTTCTGCAGGCCATGGGTCAGGTTCCTGGGTGTGGACTTTACTATGGTGGGTTCCATTAACCGACCATCTGGAAGTCTCTTCGGTGGCGTGCATGGTGAGCAAACTATGGGCTTGAAGTGGTTCAGCTCTTCTGAGATGCTGTCATTGCTCTCTGGGCTGACAGATCGCTCAGTTTTAGTGTGAGGCACTAAAGATGATGGTGGAGAGGTCAAGATGGAATGCCAGAAATGCCTCTTGTCAAGGGGAAGTACTGGTGCTGAGAAGGAACGACTGTTTTCAGAGGATAGGAGTATCCCAGCATTGAAACTATGACAGACACTGGCCTATAGTGAGGGAAAAAGAAATTATTATTTTAATAACAAAAAATTATCCTTTATGAAAATTCCTCTATAAGAAAGGGAAACACAATTCTGTATTCTATATCCATAATGAGCTCTGATATATATCTAGTATGACAACTAAAGACTGATTGATTGGCCCCTGAGTGAAATCATCAGGTTTTGTGCTTGACTTACGGTGATCAGCTGATGAGCCTTGGATATAACCAAATCTTTGCTCATCAAGCATGCCATCCCAAGAGGCACAATAGGGACGCAATTGCCCTGTGCTCTAAAGATTGCGAGTTTAAAACTCTCAGGGCAGAGGCACTTTGCACAAGATGTGCATCTGTGCTTTATTATGCCCCTAAAGGTGATGGTAGAGAATTTCAATATTTCAATATTATTACAAGTTAAAAAATGTCTTTGTATGGCATCAGTTATAATGCTTAGAAAGAAGAGAATTTGGAAAAAATTGGAATCTGCTAAATCAGTACAGGCAGGGTACACTTGGGCCAATAAAACTGCAATTGGTGCGTCTTCAGTGACAACAATCTGAACTCATTATGCAGGTGTTAAATTCTCTTATACTTTTTCTGGTAAAGAAAGATGTGGTTGAGCAACTTTTCTTCTTCCCTCCTCAGAGTCAGTACAGCTTTGGCTCCTTTGTACATTGATGGTGTATAGACTGCATGAACACAAAAATGCAGGAACATGAAAAATAATATGTACACCCTATACAAGAACGTGTGGTATACAAGTAAAAAAGTAAATCCTTATTTATGAATTGTGTGAATACCTTCTGCAAAAAGCTGGAGAAAACCTTGATCTGCGCACAAATGCTGATGCGTGCCTGGTTCTCATTCTCATAGGTTCTTCATTCTCAGAGTCTGACAACACTCTTAAAGGCTGAAAAATATGATTATTGTCATGAACATTTTTCTATTTTTCTAACATTTTAACTAGGGCTTGTCAAATAAACCAGTTAAACATTTTTACTGCTGTTCGAGTTGTAAATGTAAAATATTATGTTTTTTTCACATTTATTCTACATTTTATAACATTTGAGGATATTATTTAATTCATTCAATTATCTCTAGCAACTGCTGCATCTCAGTCTGGGCTTGTTTAAGGAACGCTGACAGCATATACCTTAAGAATTTTACATGGCAAAGACACACCTGGGAAAATTCAGAGTAACCAATCCACCTAGTGGACACAAAGCTTGCTGAAAGGCACCTACATTCATTGCTGAGCCACTTTAATAAACAAACAAAAAATAAACATACAGTATCCTGAGAATGTTGTAGTCCACATTCTCCTTTTTTGAGGCACTTTTTCATTCTCTCTTCAGTTTCTTCATCCATTTTCATCTGGAACCACAAAGAGACACCTCTAAAGTGGGCAATCATGAAAAATAAGCTATGCACAGTAATATTTTGTTCAGCCATATTCAGCTCTAATTACTATTTTTAATGTGGTGCCAATTCAAGTGTGGAAATCATTCCTCATGCTCCCAGAAACAACTGGGCAAAAGCAATCCTAGGTCAGACTGCCGCAGAGAAATGTTGCACAATTAATTGAATAAAACATTAACTCACTGTATGGACTTGTGCAATTATTTAACTGCAAAAGGTTGCAATTTATGATAATATAGATAATATAGACATACTAAGTATTTATTTATTTTCTAGATACTTTTGAGGTACTAAAATTTTAAAAGTCTTTTTAAAATTCAAATCATTTATGCCATTATTTGCTTTTACTTGCTTTGATTAATACATATGAATAGGAAAAAAAGGTACATTTTATAGCTTCCCCATAAGTTTAAGGAATCTCCTTCAAGATTTTTTCTGACCATATTTCTTCTGCAAAGAAATATTAATGTGTTATTAATAATGTGAGATAGTTCTTAACACAATTCCAGTCATTTTAATGCTTTCTTTGCTTGATGCCATCCAATAATTTGACTCTTGAAATGGCAATTTTTCTGGGGGCAGGCAGTGTATATCGTATTCCTGAAAATCTCATTATATTGGGTATCAATGTCAATAATAAAATACTTGGAATGCATTGTCTAATCAAAAATAATGGTCATCAACGAACCTTATTTTTTTGTTTATCATAATCATTCCGCATTTCTCCAGGCTTGCGTATTTGGACAGGTGAACAGAAACCATCTGTGGAAGACAAGACAACAAAGCACATTATAGCTGACCTGTAACAATATCAAAATACAAAGATAGCCAAACCAAGTCAATTATAGCTTTTTTTGTCCGATGATTTTGTTGATGTTTTCATATAATAATGGATAACATGCAACATCATATTTACACCCAAGGGAACAGGATATGATTAAGGGTTGTGGTTTGGTTGTCTGTAAGTGGTAGAGTTGTCTATAATTTGCAGAAATGTTTATTTACAAAACCCAGTGCCAGTATGGCATCGGTACCTATACAACCGGTAAGGACAAGAGGTGTTTCAGAATGCAGATTTCGGTGCCACTTAAATGCCTCTGAGATCGGTTTAATTATTTGTGCTTTGGTTCACTGGACATCGTCACCCTCACTGCACATGAAAAATAATTGCCAGACTAAGAAAATGCATGTGAATGTGTGTAGGAAAATTCTTATAATACAAATCCAACAAATCTTTGTAGTAATGCGAGCATCAATGTTTTCTCATTCCGACTTAAAAGCACAACTTCGGGAAATGAGACCATACAATGAGCACATGATTGCAGTAATTATACCCACAAACCAATCAGCCATGACATTATGACCACACAAGTAATATTGAGTAGGTCCCCTCCGTTTGCTATCAAAACAGTGATGCACTGTGTGTTCTGACACCTTTTTTTGGGAACCAGTAGTAACCTTTTCAACAATCTGAGCTACAGAAGCTCTTCAATTGGAATATTCCAAAAGAGCTGCAGTTTTAAAGATGCTCTGACCCATCACAATTTAGCTCTTTTTATAAAAGCTACAATCTCTTGATACAGTGACACATGGAAGTGGGTGGGATATACTGTAAGTTGATGTGTTGGCAAGTGTAAGTATTTAAGTAACTTTGACAAAGACCAGATTGTGAGGGCAAGATAACTGGGTCGGTGCAACTCCGGTGGGATGTTCCCAGTTATACCATATATAAATGTTTGTCTTATACATTTTTTGCTCATTTAGTACAAGATGAATATTATATTTAATTGTACTTGTAGACAGCTCTTCAGCTGCATGTAGACATTTTGCAAAATGTTCTCCAAATCGTTTCTTACTTAGTGCAAATATATTATAGTGCAAGTATATATAGTATATTTAGTTCCAAATAGCATTTAAGAATACCTTTGACATAAGACTTATTCTTATGGTTATAGTGTTAAAATGAGTTGATCATAAGTAGGTGAGATGATTACATGTATGTTTTTATGAAAGAATGCAATCAAGTGAAGGATTTGTAAACTAATTTACATTTCGCTAAAAAGTGAAAAATACATATATGGGGACGTTTTATACACCCTGTAGATTCATGACAAAACAGAGGTACTCTGGTCCCCAGGCACTGCTGGATTTGTAGTAGATTTCTCACCTTCCATGCCACACACTTGGGTTTAATTCCTAGTCGGTGCACAGCCTCTTATTATTATTCGTATTCTGGCTGACCCTGCGATCTGACCCCAGCTTTCTTACATTTGTCACGGGTGACAAAAAAAGCAACCTTCTTTCACTTTTTCAACGTAAGCAGCAACCTCATATCAACTAAAAAAATTATACTTCCTGCAAAGAATTAATAGCTGCAGTACAAATTTTGCACATGCCAATATATGGACAGCTGGTCTTGTTCCTTGAAGGCTTACATATCACTTTGTCATCCATCTTTTACTCAAGCTAGAAATATATATATTTTTTTTTACACTATAGCTCACATATGCTAGTACTGAATGGTTGTGGGCGGCACAGTGGTGTAGTGGTTACACTGTTGCCTTGCACCTCCAGGGTCCGGGTTCGAATACAGGATTAAGCACTATAGATGATGAGTGAGTGAGAGTGAGTGAATCGATGGATGTGGAAAACCAGAAACGGTAGCAATGTACAGAAAAAATATTTAACAGAGTAACAAAATCTATAAAGTGTATAATAGAGCTGTAAATAGAGCTGTTTTGAAATTGATTAAATGAACTGAATGGAAGAGGAAGAGCGTTATAGACTGACAGGCAAGTAAAAAAAAAATCTGCAGGTCTTTGGACTGCGGGAAGAAACCAGAGCACCCTGAGAAAACCCACCAAGCATTGGGTGAACATGCAAACCCCATGCACACAGAGACGGGAAGGCGACAGTGCTAACCACTATACCAGTTAGGACGATTCTAAAGGCCCACGCTCTTTAGGTATATAAGACTACTAGCATTAAATTAAAAGAAATTAGAAATGTATCAACAAAAGAGTTAGAAATGAAAAAAGATTACGGCTTATTTCTGCATCTCCAGTCAAAATCACACCCCACTCTGATTCACTGTATGGTTCAGCCCATACTACCTAGCGAAGAGTGTCGCTGCTGAGTACAGGTGTTTAACTGTAAAAGCAGATATGTCATCGAGTTCAACAAAGAAGCAGAAGTCTGGTCATCAGAAACGACCAGCGAGGTTACAGAGAGCAGAGAGAGAGAAAACGGGCTGACAATTACTCACTAAGTTTTTCGAAAAGAAAGGTATATGTTTATTCATAAAGCTTCCTTTGATGTAACATTAATGTTGGCGCGACTTACACAGCTAACCACTATCAGATACTCAATACAACAGGTTACGTTTTTCACCAATGAAAATTAAATGTCATTTTTGTCCTGATATAGATCTTGAATTGGTGTGCTCCTGCATTCGTCAGGTTTGCCTGAGCTGGATTTAACACAAACACATTTGCGCGCCGACAGGTTGAAAGAACCCAACTTAATTAATGGCGCATAATATCTGGAAAAAATATATTTCTTTTGTCATTTAATCATGCATAATGCTGCCCAATCAAAAATCTGATGGGGCATTTATCACTTATCACAACTGTGAATATATGCGGCAGCAGAGACAGATCACCATCAACATTCACACTTGAAAACAACTAAAAGGTTCCAGAGTGTTGGTGCCTGTTATCACAGGACATTGATAGTTTAACTAGAGTAACCTACTGTATTTTTACTGCTTATATTTTTGCCCTAGTTTCATTTGGTTTTACGCAATCTCATGTGCTGTGTGTTTGAGAGAGAGAGAGAGAGAGAGAGCTTATATTGTCTTGGATTACTACTACTACCACTACTATCAATAATAATTTTTGTTATGCAAATTAAGCCCATGGGTCGCAATCATCATCATCAATCATCATTTCAAGTGCTATTTGTGTGTGCGTGCATGTGTGCGCGCATGTGTGCGTGCGCGCGAGAGAGAGCGCTCATGTGCGCGTAAGAGAGCTTAAAGTATATTGTGATTTGTCCAAGGTTGCTAAAGCCTGGCTTACTACTACTAATAAAAATTATTTAAATTAAACCCATTTGTCTCAATCACAAATTAACCAATGCTGTAAACAGATGACACAACAAATTATACATTTTCATATATACATTTTATAAATTATACATATATTTTTCCAAAATTTAACATTTGAAAAAATATATACAAATAAAAATAAAAATCACCAACTGTTGCTAAGCTGTTCAGGGTCAAGTTTATAAGGGCATTTGTTAATACAGAGTTCTGCAATGCATCAAACACTTATTTCCTATATTGTAAATAGTGCTTATTAAATGATGCATTGTTTTATGGGACATGGCAGTTTTGTAACGTTCAGAAAAATAAACACGGTCTACGGCGGATTTACTGTAAACGTCTCAAAGTTACAGGTGTGTGCTCCTGCATTCATCAGGTTTGCCTGAGCTGGTATTAACACAAATACATTTGCACAGGTCTGAGAAAAAAAAAAACTTCAAACACAGCATTTAGCACTAACAGTGAGTAGTGGGGTAGGGGGGCCCAACCGCATATTTTGTCACAGGGCCCAAAATCGGTAGCGGCACCCCTGCTCATCAGTGAAATATCACTTTTATTCTGGACCCAGCCCTTTGCTTGGGTTTCTGCTGAAGTGACAGATTCTTGTGCTGTTGTATTTAACGGCTCTGTGAAAGTAAGCGTGTAAAGTTAGGGACATTTTTCCTGTCTGGAGGTGTCTGAAAGCTAAAGGAATACAACAAGTCATCTGGCACAGTGCACTGTAGTTAAAACTAAAATGTGTTAAGAATATTAACAAAGTGGTCTCCCTAGCCAAGTTGCACGGGGTGACTTATTTTCGCACCAGTGATATAAATAAATGTTCTGACTTTTAGAGTCGACTCCTACCGAAAAATCGATTCAGAAATTCAACAAAAGCAAATAATATATATAAAATTTAATCTTGTAAAATGCAATAATATATAATAGTATTATTAATTGTACGACTAATATGACAAGTTAATTATCATATTTCACCCATTTAAATTTAAACCTACTCGAAAGATTCAGAGTCGACTCTCTGTTCTGACTGGTATTGATCAGCCGATTCTTTTGTTCAGATTCGTTTAAGAATCGATTCCCAGCCCTATCATACCGTATCTTATTCTAATCTACTTGCTAATAATTTGACCGAAAGCTGTACAGCTTATAAATAGAACTATATAATTTCGTTGGCTAATAAACAATTAGTCAAATTCAAAACATGTCTGTTTCACTTAAAACATCTTGTTTACATCACCTTCCGAAGCCTTCACTCGGTCCCTCTGCTCTAATCTGCGACCGCATTTTTCTGGGTAACTTTGGCGCACCATGTCCCAGAGCTCGGTGTTGACGAGGCTTTTCTCTCGGGATAGTTTATTCCGGGCCCAGCTGGACACACGCAGCCGGCAGGACGGGCAGCAGAGCCCGCTACACTCAACCGTCCGCTTAAAGCAGTGGAGGCACACCGAGTGTCTGCACGGCATAGTCACGGGTTCCAGCAGTATCTCCAAACAAACCGGGCACCGAGCTTCCTCCAGTGTAAGACAGCGCACATAACGGTGATTAGAAACAGACCCGGACCTCGTATTCGTCTGCTGCCCGAGTCCGCTAGCAGACCCGGCGCACCCCGCCGCCGCCATTTTCAGCTGCTTTTTCACTTGTGTGGTTTGAAAACAAACCCCGCCCATTTTTACATCAGGGGACTGTAAACTCGTCGCTTTTCCCCTTTTTAAATATGCAGGCTTCTAACTGCTAACGCTCGAGCTATGTTTATTGCATCATTTACAAAAACCCAGAAAAAGGATGGATTTTAAAGTAAATATTTCACTTTAATTGATGTCTAATTGAAAGTCCTTTCTTTAAAATGTGTATAAACGTGTCTCCTTGGGGTCCATGAAGCACAAGTGGGACGTGGTTTTAACATCACTAAAACAAACAAACATATGTGGCAGTCAGTTACTTAAAAAAAAATCTTTTATCAATAGCTTGCTACTATTTTACAGGTTTTGTATTTAACGACTTTTAAAAATGCCTTGAAAATATGCTTATAATTTAGACATTTTATAAACCTTACAGGTTGATGTTGATGATGATGGGAATCGAACCCAAACCCTGGAGGTGCAAGTGCAATAATTATTTTATAATAATAAAAATATTTAGTTTTTTTTTTAAGAAGAAGAAGAAGAAGCCTTTATTTCTCACATTTAAATTACAGTACAGTGATAAATACAGTTATTTTAAAAACAGTACAGACAGTTTTAGGTGTCATTATTAAAATATTATACATATAAGCAGAATGGGTTTAATTCAAACACCAGTAACTTGAAAACAAACCAAATAATGTTAGCATTAATATAACTGTAATTTTAATAACATTTGTGTTATTATAGACTAAAATAGTCGAGCTGGTTTGAATACCTATCAGGTGATGAAATTGACCCTCCATCTCACAGCTTGCAGGCCAAAATAATTGAAGCAATACAAACTGTTATTTGTGATTGCAGACACGTTGTTTACAAACTGAACAAAAATTTCAATTTGTATATGTATACAGGGTATTATATTTGTTTTTAGGGTTGATTGAAATAATTAACAAGATAAATCAATTTAAGTATAAAGACATGGTTAATTTTGTAAAAATATGAAAAGTTGTTGAATTATATAACTTTCTACAGATGTACTCTCACAAGTGATGTGATGACCACTCAGAGAATAATGTGAGTGACACAGCAACTGAAATAAAAAATAAAGCAGCAGTTTTATTGATTTAAGAGTAAGTGAGAATTTAAAAAAAATACACCACTGTTGATTAGATAGTTAATAGTAAATAGGTCACAAAAGTGACTTATTTAGACTTACACAAAACCTTTTGAGCAACCAAGGTCCAAAGGTTAGTTCTGTCGGCAAACACACTGGACGTCACACACTACTGTAGTTTCTACAGCTCCAGGGGAAATGCCACCATTGCATTTCCTTTACCTGAAATGTAAATTTTATCCATTTTTTTCACAATTTACTGAGGTTTTAAGTGAATTATCAAGGGGTTACTCACCCCTGTCCCTGATGTTACATGATTATCTGTTGAGTAATGTCTTTTCTGTAGGTTTTAGGATTTTGAAGATATACTGAAGACAGCCAAAGTATTGAGTGGAGAGAGTGGAGTAATGCCTTGAAGATAATAAAGTAAGCTTAAACGTAGACTTAAAGGAGAAAGGCATACCATTACATTAGGGGGAAAAAAGACTGGTTTAATAGAGTATGTAGTGCTTTTTCTGTGGCAAGCCTTTCCATATAATTGATGCAATTTATACATGTTATACTTTTTACATTAGGCATTTATATACTTCTATTTTATTTTTAAAAATAGTACTTGTATTTTTTGTAGATTTTATATTTAGCATTCTTTGTCTGTATATTTTGCCTCTTTTTTACCTTCTTATTCGCTTTTAGGTCTTACTCCACACGAACTAGGTGGCGGCAATGCACATTCAAGCTGGTTTGCCAACCGAAAAGAAACAGTGAATAAAAAGAAGAAGAAAGGGGGATGTTCCTTGCACAGGAGGTGCGTTCCAAACGTCCTGAAGTACACTGCGAAGTATCCTACACAGGGTGGTCAGCCATTTTAAGTGCTATTCAAAACTGCAAGGCGCGAAACTCATCATCACTCATCATCTATACCGCTTAATCCTGTAATCAGGAGGCGCGAAACTGCTCAGCTCAAAGAGAACTAGTGAACAATAGGTCTTCACTTCGCCGAAAGTGGACATGAAAAATTGCCCATCATTCATTGACTATTTTTGCGCCTATGACGCAATAATTTTTTACCTTTAATTTAATTAATCGATTCTTCTATTACATAGGTTAGAAATATGTACAACATTGTATTGATGTATGTCATGTAAATTAAATAATTTATTCACGAGTTATACACATTTCAATCGTAAACGTTTTATAATGTGAAATTTCCAAAAATAGCAGCAATATGTGTCCGAGGTGCGTATTTTATCGTCCGCGCTGGTGACGTTGCAGGGTGTTTCGAGTGGTTGAAGTGTGCTTCGAAGTACACTGTGGAACGGAACGCAGCCTTGTTCTCCAGACGTTAGACGGCACTGTATCACAAGTCCCTCAAAGTGACCAGAAAAAAATATCCAAAAAGAAGAAGGAAAACGTACTAATTATTGCTGATTGTACACACGCATATTTAGTTCCTAGTAAGTAGTTATATTATGTCTAAATACCTTATATATTACTAAACGTATATACCAGAGCGTTGACTATAGTAATAATTAGTATAAATAATGTCTTGGGGTTCAATGTTGGACGCTGCAACAGCAAAGCTCAGTTTCATCTCCGCACATTCGATAGTGGCGAATCTGTGTGTGTGTGTGTGTGTGTGTGTGTGTGTTGAGGGGGTAGAGGGGAAGCAACAGAACGGAAAATGATGAATATTTCCTAAACAGGTTTTCAAGCACACACATTAAAATGAAATGCAAATTCCAAGGATACAATTTTGTAAAAACATCAGTATGATTCCAGTGACTTAGAATTACGTGTCGTATTGAATGCTGTGTAAATTATGTTGTGAATGGACTTGTCGTATGATTAAGTTTAGCATGGTGGCTTGGAAGTAAGCACTGTCGCCTGGCAACTCCGGGGAATGGAACCAAGTGTGTGCATGCTTTCCTTGTGCTTGCGGGGTTTCACACTACAGTCCAAAGAGTTGCAGGTTAGCTTCCTAAATTTTGTGTGCCCGATGATGGATTGGCATCCTGTCCACTTCGTGCCCTAAGGTCCTCCTGGGATAGGCTCCAGTCTTCCATCCAACCTGTATACAGGATAAAGCAGCATAGACGATGAGTGTGTCAGATGCATAGTCTCACATTAAGCATATTAGATAGATAGATAGATAGATAGATAGATAGATAGATACTTTATTGATCACAAGTCAGTTTCCAGACATCAAATAGTAATGAAGACAGTAAGACTAGGACAGGTTTGTAGATCTGATTGCAAACTATATAGTTTACTATAGTCAGTAGACACAGCAAAAGTGAGAGCTGACCAAAGTATTTGCCCCCATACTGAATTTTTATTCTTTTGCATATTTGTCACACTTAAATGATTAAGGTCATCAAACAAAGTCTACTAGTACTCAAAGGTAACCCCGATTAAATGCAAAATGTAGTTTTAAATGAAGTTTAAATTTTTTAAGGGAAAAAAGCTGTCCAAACTTGCCTGACCCTATGTGAAAAAGTAATTGGCCCCTAAACCTAATAACTGGTTGTGCCACTCTTGGCACAAGTGTTTGCGATTACTAGCAATGAGTCTTCAACCTCATTATAGTGGAATTATGGCCCATGCTTATTTGCAGAATTGTTTTAATCACACTGGAGGGTTTAACCTGTTTAAGGTCATGCCACAGAATCTCAATCAGATCTAAGTCAGGACTGTGACTAGGCCACTCCAAAACCTTTATTATTATTATTATTATTATTATTTTAGCAATTCAAAGGTGGATTTGCCGGTGTGTTTCTAATGATTGTTCTGCTGCCAGATGCACATGAATTTGAGGTCACAAACTGATGGCCAGGCAGCACGGTGGTGTCGTGTTTAGCACTGTTGTCTTGCACCGCAAGAATCTGGGTTCGATCCCCGACCAGGCTCGATTCCCTTCTCTGCGTGCATGGAGTTTGCATGTTCTCCCTGTGCTTGGTGGGTTTCCTCCGGGTACTCCGGTTTCCTCCCACAGTCCAAAGACATGTAGGTTAGGCTAATTGGCAGGAAATTTATGGCCAGAAATTCTTCTTCAGGATCTTATGGTAGAGTGGAGAATTCATGGGTTCATCAATTATGGCTAGTCATCCAGTTCCTGAAGCTGCAAAGCAGCCCCAAACAATCACACTACCACCATAATGTTGACTGTTGTTATGATGTTCTTTCTATGAAACTCTGTGATAATTTTTAACAGATGTAAAAGGACGCACACCTTCCAAAAAGTTAATGTTTGTCCGAAAGGCTTTGAGATAATCAAGTTTTTTTCTTGACAAATGTGAGACGAGTTTTTGTGTTCTATTTCGGTCAGCAGTGGATTTCACCTTAGAACTCTCCCATGGATGCCATTTTTGCCCAGTCTCTTTCTTATTGTTAAATCGTGAGTCGTGAATCGTGAGTACTGACCTCAACTGAGGCAAGTGAGGGTTGCAGTTCTTTAGATTTTGGGTTCTTTTATGAGTTTCTGGATGATTTGTTGTTGTGCCCTTGGAGAAATTTTGGTAGGTCGCCACTCGTGAGTTAATGGTTTTCACTGTGGTTCTCTGGAGTCCCAAAGCGTTAGAAATGGCTTGGTAATACTTTCCAGACTGATAAATGTCAATTACTTTGTTTCTCATCTGTTCTTGAATTTCTGTACTCAGAATTTACTCAGGTTATCTTTGTGTAATATTAAAATTAGTTTGATAACTAAATCATTAAAGTGTGACAATTGTGTAAAAAAAAATTCAGGCAGCAAATACCATTTGTTTGTGTGTGTGTCTATATATATGCACGCATGTGTGTGTATTTATGTAAAAAGTTTAGACACGTTATATCTTAGTTTGATGCCTTCAGCATTGTCCTACAGTGTTCAAAAGAGTAATATATATATGGGGATGGGACCCTTCAATGAGTAGGTGTGTCCAAACCATTCACTGGTACTGTATGTAATTTTAATTATATCTCATTAGGTTAAACAGCGAAAGGTGCATCAGGATGCCACCTGGAAAGACCTCAGTCAACATTGTTAACTTGGGGAGAGTTGCTTACTGCAGTGTCCTTCAGAAACAGCAACAATATATCAAACAACATTTTGATTCTTCATACCAAACGCCAAACACGGTAATCTTGTGTGAACATGATCCTGTTTACACCACTGGCATCCGTGGAGCACTGTACCCTGCTGAAGAGGAGCGGAGACTAAAAGATCTGGGTGCAGAATTTTTTCGGACAAACCGTGGGGGTCTTATAACATTCCATGGGCCAGGTCAACTTGTGTGCTATCCTATTCTTAACCTGGGCTGCTTTAAGAAGAGTGTAAGGTGGTATGTGTGTGAACTGGAAAAGACAGTGATTAAGATGTGTGGCAAGTTTGGAATTAAAGCCTCCACTTCTCCAGACACTGGTGTCTGGGTCGGAAACAACAAAATATGTGCAATTGGTAATTGTGGTTTTTTTCCTTTGTTTTGCACAGACTAAAGTTCAAGTGCAATAAAATAACCTGCTAATAACCTGATAATATATTTTCAGGCATCCACTGTGGTAGATACATCACTTCTCATGGTTTGGGACTGAACTGCAACACTGACATGAGCTGGTTTGACCACATTGTGCCCTGTGGTATTGTGGGAAAAGGAGTCACCTCTCTCAGCCAAGAGCTTGGGCGGGATGTTACTATTGAAGAGGCTGCTCCAGTGTTGCTACAGGCTTTTAGTGAACAGTTCAACTGCACGCTGAGTAAAAGTCACTAAATCCCATTTTGTTGAGGAACATTTCCTCATGGGTAGCCCTAATAAATTATGTTACATTAACATTCATTTATTTGTCTTCAGGTCAGCTGCTTGGTCAGAGTTGCAATGTATTTGGAAAAACCCAGCACATTGTAGACATTACAGAATTAATTGATCAGTAAGCACTTCGGGATTGCAGTCGATTCAGAGTATTTCCCAGGAACACTGGGCAACAGACAGCAATAGACCATGGATGGGTAATGGATCAGTACAAAATTCTGATATTTTTAAATTAAATTTTAATGATCATTGTTTGTCATTTTGGTTTTGCCTGAGAGGTTATTATTATTATTATTATTATTATTATTATTATTATTATTATTATTATTATTATTATTATCTTTACCAGTGGTCTTATATGGTTGAATCCTTTCTATTCTATTACAAAGGTTGGACTGGATTTTTTAAATTGTCAATTTATTTAAAGATGCCTATATATTTGACACCAAAATATTGAAATAATTTCATGCAACTTATTGAAAAAAGCGAAAATATAAAATACTTTATTTATAAGTTTTCTTAAAGTCTGTTAATGTGTAAAAAGTACCAATAATTTCTAAACATCTAAAGTTGCCCTTAAAGCATACTATCCTGAATAATGGCTGCCTTTCTGATAATTTTAATTTCATATTCCATTAATATGTTATATATTAACAGTTGAGAGTGTGTTATAAGGTTTAAAAGGTTTTGTAGCATAGACTTGTACTTTCTGTACTTGAGAGGCTTTAAGTATAGCTGTTGTAGCTCTTAGTCATGGCACTACTTATATAAACATGATTAATTTTCTGTCAGGCTTGTTGAAATGATACCTCTCTAGAGTGACCAGCCATGACGTATTAGTCTGGTTTTATTATGGTTGCTACTGTGGTGCAGAATACCCAGCACAAACCCAAGGACTGAGCTCCATTACACGTTCTATCATTTTTCAAGGATGTGCGACATCAAAGAAAATAGCCAAACCATAGACTGCTTTCCAAAATAGTAGACATACTAAACCTTTTTGTATATTTGTTATACGTTTTAAGTTTAGACCCAAAATGCAGTACAAATGGTAGTATTTTTGTGAAGAATGTTTTAAATGTGCTTAAAAGTATTATATGCACTTGCATACAAACATAAAGGTATTGTGAGCATTTACAGACTATGACCACTTGATGGTGGTCTAAAAGCAGCCATTACAGTTTCTCAAGTAATTCATGAACAAAAACAGTGGATTTCAGATGTCTTTTTTTCCCCCCTTAAGTGTACCATGTAGGTTTCTGCTCTTACCAATCCCAACCAAAATCTGATCCAAAGTACTTAAGAAGTTGGAAGAGGAGAAACTGGATAAAATGCTCCCACAGACCACTAGTTTGTGGATATCTGACTATTACACTCATGTGTGCCTCTTACTTCCAATAAAAGAAATTGTAATGCCACATCATATAACTAGAAATTCCGTAAAAATGTTTCCAATGTCTTGTTAAGACAACCTTTTGACCATATAGTTTAGCAGTTATTGGTACAAATAAGTTTTAACCTGTCTTCCCCAGTGATGGCAATATGATACAGTACTTCATCTTCAGGTTCATATTTTTATTTTGGTAAAAACCTTTACAACGTTTTGTCTACTAAAAAGATATTGTTCCTTTCTGTGAGCTGTGACTCTACATTTCAGTTGACCCCAAGTAAGCTTGGCCAATACATCTACATACATTAGACGGCACACAATCATAGTGACTAGCTTCATTTCAATTTCAAACAAGCATTCTGATGTCCTGTGGTCAGACAAATTATTCCCCAAGGCCCAACATGACACTTTTCTGGATAGCTAAAAAAAACATTCATCGATACTAATAATCTTCGTAGTAGTGGCAAACGGAGAATAGGTGATGACTCAGAACATTCCAAACCTTTAAAAGTACAAGCACTCACCACTGCCTTTTAGAAGGTATTGGTGTATTAAATTGAAAGAGCTAAATGATCATGGTGAAGAGAGTGGCCTGTGTTATTACTCTTAATACACTGACAGAGCATCTAGTTATAGCATTTCAAAATAGCCCCCAGCTAACAAGAAGCACACATTATTCACCGCGGACAAAGCACCTGTTCTACAGCAACTTTGCTGATGCAGTGGTCTTTCTACAGTAATGATCTTGATGATGGCTAAAGTCACACAGATCACACACAAAAAAGCATGTCTAAAAGTGTTCTAGTGTCCCAATCTGTTAGGCTGATGAAAACTCGAGATTTGACTTGGCAGTTTTTATTAGGTCTGTAAAGTATGACTCATAAATTGTAGGTCATTTTACCATCAAATATATGGACAACACTAGTTAAGGTAAGTGTGCTCTCTAATATGGATCTCTTCCATGACTCCAGGTGTCCTTCCTATTGCATCACTTCTTTGCCTGCAGTATGAGGTGACGTTTCTGAGGTGTTAGATCTAGAGCAGTCAGCCGTGGGATTAAGGTTCTGGTTGGCCTGGGTCCAGTAATTGGACTGTTGCAACTGAGCCCAGTGATGGCCAGGGATAAGCAGCCTGTCAATCAGACACTACAGCCCTATAGCTTTGAAATTTGAGCAGACTGGTGGGGAATGGAAAGAAGTGCATTGGGAGTCAGGTTGAAAGTGGCACCCACAGAAGTCATACACCTTATATTTCACTGTAAAAATAAATTTTTTAATTAGTGAAAAGTAAAGATGACTAATCCGAGGATTAGATCTGAGGAGTTTCCAAAATAATTCCTAAGAGAAATAACCATAACAAATGTAATGGTTTTGAAGAGCAGTTATCTTTACCATTAAAACATATCTAAATCATTATAGTTTAGTACAACAGATGATTAAGAAGTATTTGAATTTGGAATCAGAAGCTGGTCTGACATTTAACTTATCAGGGATGGACTTTGTTCATGTGAATATATCACTTAAAATATGTTTATGAAAACAAACTGAAAGGTTTTCAGAATTGTCATTGAATGTAGGAATGTATAAGGGAAATGCATGCTGCAGCGGCAAAGTTTCTGTCTTGTTTCCTTGCACAGTTTGTAAACTGAGGACAGTCAATTGCATTCTTAAGTCTGACTGTGAGGACACAAAACAGATATAAGTGGGATACATTCACCATCTACTGTAAGAGTGTCAATGCACTATACATGAAATTTAAAAAAGAAGAATGTTCCTACCTAAAACGTGGTTGGTCAGTCAGTACTGATAAAAAGTGAGTTTAGGCTACGAGGGTGCATAATTTACACATGATTTACATAGATTCATTCTCTGTTAAAATGATAATTTGATAATTGCTAATTGGAAATAAGCTTGACCCAAGAATAAGACCCAGGGTTTGTTAAGACCCAGAGCTTGATCAGTTCCAGATACCAGTTCCACACCAACTCCAGTCCAAGTGTTAACTTGTTCCCGGTCACTAAGCTACTAACCACAATCGGCTGTTCCTAATTCCCTTAGTGAGAATGAACATACATAACATTTTATAGTCTTGCTACAGTGTTTTACTTTTCATTACTAAGCCTTACGATTTTGTAGTATTTGATGGTATCAACCTACTCTGTTTATTTAACTGCTGTATCTGCCTTACCTGTATGAATTGTTGTTTTTGCTTCCCCTCTTTCATGGTATTAAGTCACTCAGATTAGTTTTGTGATATAGCCAATAAAGTACAGTAAGTTAAATGTATACTTAAAAACAGGTTGATAAATACCTTATCTTTTTGATCCTTCTACAGAATTCAGGAAGTTTTAATCATAAACAGTGATTTAAATCAAGTTATTTTTAGGGGTAGCAACGAAATCCTGGTTTCAAAATAAACCCGAGGGTTCCCTCTTTCTTAGTATGTACTTCCCCCTTTCTTAGTATGTCCTTATTTAAATATTCTAAAAATATTCTATGATTTTGACAGATTTTGACAGCTCCTTCTTATAAACAAACTCACACTGATCATATCTCAGCAGCCAGGGATGATACAGTAATACACTTCGTATCAAAAAGTTGCTTAATGAACCAGGAAACTAAAAATATGCAACACAGATTACCCAAAATGCAAGTTAATAATTTACTATAAAAATTCACTTTTTAACATATATGCTTGCAGTAGGTGGCAGAGTGGCCTCACACCTGCAGGGTTAGGGTTCGATTTCCACTTCAGGTCTGTGTGCATGGAGTTTGCATATTTTCCCCATGTGTGTGTGTGTGTGTGCTCTTCAATGGATAGGCACCCTGTGCAAGGTGTATCCCTCCTCATGCCCTGAGTCTCCTGGGATAGGCTATAAGCCTCCCACAAATCTGTACAGAGGACAAGCGGTATAGAAGATGAATGAATTAATGAATTCTTGCAATAATATCTAATCATATTCTTTATAATTATAAAGCTTCATACACAGGACTAGACAGGACATGAAAACAGGCAAGCAGCTGGCAACATGGAACAATGATCTGACACAGGACAACAGACAAGAGAGAATAAATAGAGCGAGTAATTACAACGAAAACGAGGAACACAGGTGAGTGAAATCATCTTAATAGAATAGAGAGGAAGTGGGAGGGATGATCGTGACATCACAGCTAACACATCACAGCGGACACATGGCTAACAAACAAAAACAAACACCGTGTGCTCGAACATGTCACAAACGGAGACGGACCAGAAGACTAGCAGTTAGCCCTGTAGCGTGGATAGTAAACACAAACAGGGAAGTAGCGCGAGCAGGCAGGATAACCACGCTGTTTATTTTTAGAACTCTCCTGGAGAGAGAGCAAGAGTCTACACAAATAAACTCGTGTTCTAATAACACACACTCACTCGAAAGCGAAACCCAAGAAAGTAAGTACTCACGATTAGACGGATGCGTTGGTGATAGCAAACTCAATGATTGAGCGATGTGAAGCGCCATCTTGTTTCCTTTTCCTTGCTTCCTGTCTTGCGACCGTACTACTTCCCGGTCCTAGTGCCGGTCGTGGTGAGAGTGCGCCCCTGTCCAGGACCGACTCCCGACGGTCCTGGGGTGGAGGATATCCGATGACCGTAGTCCCAGATGAGTTCAGGGTCATGGATGAAACAGGCCGGGATCCAAGATCGTTCCTTGGGACTGTAACCTTCCCAATCAACTAGGTACTGGATCCCTCTGCCCCGAGGATGTGAATCGAGGATCCAACATCCGGTATAGGCAACCTCTAACAGCATCTCATGATAAATAATGGAAAGTCAACCTCTAACACTATCTCATGATCCAGTCCAGTATAAAACTTCTCAATTAGATTTTCATTGCTTTATAGGTGTAGAACAGGAAGAGCTGTATAAACTTATCACCTCAGCTAAATCAACAACATGCTTGCTGGATCCAATCCCAACAGATTTTTAAAAGAAGTGATAAAAATAGCTGGAGCACCCCTTCTAAACATTATCAACTCAATCCGGAGTGCCGCCGGCAGCTGGAGCCTGTAGGTGACAGAATTGATCCGGAGAGTGACACGGTATGGACTAATGAACCTGGGTGAAAGGTTTTTGGATTCAGTGTGGTGGTGAAGGTTTTTTGTTGATAGCCATACTCTGTCACCTATATTGTACAATCGTCCCGTAGGAGTCTAATGGTGTAGCAGTTGTTGGCATACTGGATGGCTGTGTTTGCTTGATTCCACAGCCGTTGACGGTTGGGCCGACGGTACCTCAACCTCCGGTTCTTGACAGTCGAACATCGAAGGCTGGAAACCGTGGCATATCTCAAATGGGCTGAGATTGGTGGGTGATGAGACGTGGAGATTGTGGGATAGCTCAGCCGATAGGAGGTAGCGGGCCCAGGAGCGCTGGCGATCGACGACGATGCATCTCAGGTAGCGATCCAGTTGTTTGTTGGTCCGCTATGTCTGACCGTCTGAAGGTGGTAACCAGAGGATAGACTACAGGTGGAATTGATCAGACGTCAGAAGGCCCTCAAGAAACACACAGTGAACTGAGGACCCCTGTCCGAGACAATGTCTTTTGGGAACCCATGCAGGCGGAGTACATGTTCTAAAATCAGCTCTGTGTTTCTTTTGGCTGACAGGAGTCCGGCGAGGGCCACCAAGTGCACAGCTTTGGAGAATCGGTCAACGATGATTAAGATGGTGTTTTTTCCTTCGGAGACCGACAGGCCCGTGATGAAATCAATGGCAATGTTCGTCCAGGGGTGATGGGGAACGGGGAGTGGTTCGAGTTTCCCTGGCGTTGGTTGGTTGGTATCCTTGGACCTGGCGCACACTGGGCACGCCTGGACGAACTCTTTGATGTCTTTTGCTATGGATGGCCACCAGAAGGCACGTTGAACAAATTGGAGGGTGCAATGGCTGCCGAGGTTGTCCAGAGAGGGGGGGATGAATGGCCCCACTGTAAAACCTCGGTCCTCATGACGTGCGGCACATAGAGTCGCCCAGGCGGCACACCGGTCTCCGCCGCCTGTGCCTGGCGAACCCTCGTCTCCAGGTCCCAGTGGAGTGGTGCGATGATCTTGGTGGGTGAGATGACAGGCGCGGGGTCTGCCTGGGGGGACGTCTTCCTTGTGTTGTCGGGAGAGGGTGTCAGCTTTGGTGTTCTTGGACCCCAGGCGGTAGGATAGATGGATGTTGTAATGTTCAAAGAACAGTGCCCACCGCGCCTGTCTCGGGTTGAGTTGCTTCAGATTGGTGGATTGTGATCAGGTTCTGATGATCAGTCCAGACGATGAATGGCTCCCTAGCACCCTGGGGCCAGTGTCGCCATTGTTCTAAAGCCCACTTTATGGCCAGCAGCTCGCGGTTCCCTACTCCGTATCGCTGCTGAGTGGGGTCAAATTGTTTGGAAAAGAAACTACAGCTTTTGGTCTGGACCTCACTGGGAGAGAACAGCTTTGCCAACCATATCCAAAGCGTCCACATCCACAACAAATGGCTTACTTACATCTGGGTGGAGCAGAATTGGAGCAGTGGTGAACCGTTGACATAATTGATGAAAGCCGGTGATGGCAGGATGGATGAGGCTGAAGTGATGAGTTAATGGTTGAGTCAGAGCGGTTAAAGGGGCGGCAACCATAATGTAGTCTCGGATAAAGTGACGGTAGAAGTACGCAAACCTGAGAAACCGTTGAAGTTGCTTGAGGGTCTTGGGTAGGGGCCAATGACGCACAACTTCTAGCTTCTGCGGGTCCATGGCCACACCCTGCAGCAAGATGACAAAACCCAGGAACGTGGTGGAGCGCTCGTGAAAGGTGCATTTTTCCAACTTACAGTAGAGTTGATGGGCGAGCAATCTCTTAAGGACCGCTCTGACGTGCTGGGTATGTTCCTCGGCTGTACGTAAGTAAATGAGGATATCATCGAGATAGACGAACACTCACCGGCCTAACATGTCCCTGAGGACTCATGTCCACTCATCGCCCTCTCTGATGCGCAAGTTGTAGGCGCTCCGGATGTCCACCTTTGTGAAAATGGTGGCACCAGAGAGGGCGTCCAGGGCTGAGTTGGTAAGCGGCAATGGGTGTTGGTTTTTGACGGTGATGTGATTGAGCCCCCGCTAGTCCACACAGGGGCCGTAGGTGGCCACCTTTTTTTTTCATGAAAAAGAACCCCGTGACGGCAGGCGAGGAGGAGAGCTGGATGGTGCCATGCTGGAGGGCGTCAGAAACATACTCCTCCATTGCCTGCGTCTCAGTGGCGGAGAGTGAGTACAGATTAACACAGGGAGGGACAGAACCCGGCTGAAGGTCAATCGTCAGGTCGTAGGCACGATGAGGAGGAAGATGGGTGGCCCATCTTCTGCAGAACACTTTGGTCAGGTCCCGATAGGCGGCGGGGATGGTGTTGGATGCGGTTTTGCGTCCAAGAGATGAGAAGGTCATGTTGAAGCAGCCATGGGTGTCCAAGGATGATAGGAGGAGATGAGATGGGGGTGAGGTGAAATTGGATCTATTCTTGATGCTTCTCTATGACGAGGCTGATGGGCTGAGTCTGAGCAGTGATGGGACTGGAGGAAAGGGGCCGACCGTCGACAGATGTGTTTTGAATGGGCTGGGATAACGCCTCAAACTCCACTCCCAATTCTTTGGCATAAGAAGAGTCAATGAAGTTACCTGCGGCACCGGATTCGATGAACGCAGTACTTCTGACCCATTTGTGGCCAAACTGGAGGTGTACTTGCACCATGAGACGGGAAACACTGGATGTCGTAACTTAGAGGCGGAGGGACCGTTTCACGGGCGTAGAGGGCAGATGGCTCTGTGGTGCACCGCTTACCCACAGTTGGCGCAGAGCCCTTCTCTGAAGCGTCGTTCCCGTTCTGCAGTGGTCAAGGAGGCGTGTCCTAGTTGCATGGGTTCCCCGGCTCCGGTGTCAGCCACGGCGGGGAGTGGAGAACCGACAGATTGGGTAGGTGCAATAGTAAATGAGGAGCGAGCTTCCGGAACAGACGTGTGAGAAAAGAAGGAGGGGGTTCAGGACGTGAAATGGGGCAGTGATGGTGTGATGGGCGGCAGGGTGCGAAGAGCTGGCTTGGGGCGGGCGAGCAGACGCTGGTCGAATTGGAGGGCGGGTTGAATTAAGCCCTCCAATGTGGCTGGAAGTTCTCGTCCAGCGAGCTCGTCCTTAATGCACGCCGCCAGTTCCTCGTAGTAGGCTGTCTGGAGGGCGGGAGTTTCCCCAGTTAGTCTGGACAGCAAGGGTTCGGAAATTCGCGGTGTATTGGCTCACGGATGAGCCTCCCTGCCGCAGATGATATAACTTGGAGTTGGTCTCCACCTCAGCAGCAGGATGTTCAAAAAATGTTTTTAGCTGATGGGTGATCTCTGTGTAGGAATAGGCGACATCTGAATCAGATCAAAGGACTGTCATGGCCCACTCCGCTGCCTGCCTGGATAGCAACGAGACGAGAAGAGCAATGCGTAGTCCGTCTGTGGAGTATCTGGTAGAATTAAACTCAAACACAATATTCAACGCGGTTAAAAACACACTGCATTTCCCATCCGTGCCATCCCACTTATCTGGTAGAGTTATGAAGACATCAGTAGGGGGAGGTGGTGGTGGCAAGGTGGCCGCTGCGACGGGCGTGGCAATAGCCGGCTGAGCGGCCGCCCCGCGGGGGGGGCGTTCTCCTGCCATAACTTCGCCACCTCGTGGCGCAAGGCCGCGATGTTTTGGATGCCTTTGCGGAGCTTAGCGTGTTGGTCAACCACAATGCAGAGGTGAGCGTAATCTGCTGGGTTTACTGCTGATGGCTCAATCATTCTGTCACAAACAAAGGGAGACGGACCAGAAGACTAGCAGTTAGCCCTGTAGCGTGGATGGTAAACCCAAACGCGGAAGTAGCACGAGCAGGCAGGATAACCATGCTGTTTATTTTTAGAACTCTCCCGGAGCGAGAGCAAGAGTCTACACAAATAAACTCGCGTTCTAATAACACGCACTCAATCGAAAGCGAAACCCAAGAAAGTGAGTACTCACGATTAGACGGAAGAAGCGTCAGTGATAGCATGGGCAAACTCAATGACTGAGCGATGTGAAGCGTCATTTTGTTTCCTTTTATGCTTCCTGACTTACGACCGTACTACTTCTGGGTCCTAGTGCCAGTCGCAGTGAGAGTGCGCATGACAGAACAAACATGTAAACATAGGACACCAGGGAAAAACGAAAACCTTAGGGATCTGACAACAGTAGAATATTTCTCACATAAAACCCCCTGTGATTAATTTACTGTTGTGGAAATATAACTATTGTTGATGTAATAAAATGACAAAAGAGTATCAGTGAGAATGAAAGGAAAGGTGTATAAGACAGTGGAGACCAGCGATGCTCTATGGCTTAGAGACAGTGGCACTGAAGAAAAGACTGGAGGCAGAGTTGGAGGAAACAGAGATGAAGATGTTGAGGTTCTTTTTTGGAGTGACAAGGATGGATAGGATTGAGAAAAACAAAGAAGAAGATATAATAAAATGCAAAACCTAATTCTGGTTTCAGAATTACCATTGATAAAGTAACAAATTGTTTGCAGTGGTGGCTTCAACGGTCAAGGCTCTGAGTTACTGATTAAAAGGTCAGGGTTTCAAGCCCCAGCACTGCCAAGTTGCAACTGTTGCGCCCTTGAGCAAGGCCCTTGACCTTATCTGTATCCTGGCTGATCCTGTGCTCTGACCCCAGCTTCCTAACTGCTTGGATATGCAAAAAAAAAAGTGGTTTCACTGTTCTGTGAGGTACACAGCATGACAACATGATCAATAAGTGATTCTTAATGGAATGGAGTCTCTTAAATTCATAAAATATTAGTTTTCATACAATGTACATGCAATACAATTTGGTATGGTTAAAGTACCTGTTTCAGCATGACAAAGCACAAATCCCTGTGCACAAATTGAGGTCCATAAAGACATGGTTTGCCCAGATTGGTGTGGAAGAACTCTGCACATAGCTCTGACCTCAAGCCCACTGAACACCCTGTGGGATGAATTTGAGCACTGACTGTGCACCAGACCTCTTCTTCTCACTAATGCCTTTGGCTGAACGGGCATAAGACACACACCAAAATGGAGAGAAAAGCCTTCCCAGTGGAGGTTATTATAACAGCAAAGGGAGGACTAAATCCGGATTGTTCAATAAACAAACATTGGTCAGGTATTCACATACATTTAGTCGTATTGTGTTATAGCCCAGGTAGCAGTATATACTTCTATAATAAATACTAAAGCATGCTTTTTCAATCTTTTATTTTTTTTTCCGTATAGAGCTACCTTTGAGACAGAATAAAATAATTTTCTACACAGAACTGGACAGCATGTGACATTTAGAGATCTGAGGTACAAGAAATCAAGTGAAGCATTTTTGGATAGGAATTTGGTGGAATATTATAGCAGTGATGTAATGTTGTATTAGTTGTTATGGGCGGTGATAGAAAGGAGAAAGCTAGTGACAGAAATAAAAATGTCTGTTTAGGACCACCCCTTTTCCTGTCAACAGTTGGACACTGCATCATTTTTCTCATTAAGCTAATTGACAGTCCTTTGAAAATGTATTTCTGGTAAAGTTATTATGAAAGACTGCAGTTTGTGGCAAAGATGAATTGAGTGTTTTCCAGTAAAAAAAAAAAAAGGACATACTGCATCTGAGCTTACGACATCTACAACTTTGACCTCTAATTACAACATGGCAGCTATAGCCAAAATGCCCTCGTTCATCTGAGACAAAAACGAGGATGTTTATACACACTCTTTGTGATGGCAGGAAGCACACATTTATCATTTTCCCTACCCTACATTTTTAAACATTCAGTTTGGCTGTTGAGATTATATGCTGGTATTTGCATTCTTAGATATTCCAGATATAACATTCTATTTTTTTTTTGTCTTTCACTTTGATATTTCTAGTTCTGATCTACTATTTTTACTTTTATCCAGTTTTGGTTGCATATAATCTATTTTAGTTTGATGTGAGTATAATCCTCAAACCAATCCACTTATATCCTCTGTGTCACCCTTGGCTGTCATAAAAAGATATTGTAAAAGAGCTTCAGTTCAAGAGGAAAATAGCTACATGCAGCAATGATTAAAGTATAATGTCCGATACTAATGTTACACATCTCTCTCAATTTCAAGGCACAGCTATTTGAACGAAGCACATTTCACCACAGATATGCAAGAGGAAAGCAGTAGATGAATGTGAAATGAAATGGTGTTACTGATTTAGTGAGCTGTGAGAAAAGCTAATGTAATTTCTCCATTCAGTGCTTTTGTATCATGGGAAATCAAGGCCTCCTGCCTCAGTGCATACTTTAGCAAAGAATGATGCCATTGTGCTTTGATCTGAAGCCAAGACTGCCTGAAACTTTGCCCCATACATGAAATAATTCCAGCACGAGGTTGATGGGCTAGACTGATTTTGAACCTGATTACAAATTAATCTGTGGATTGCAGCAGTAAACGGCTTCAAGCCATCAAGGATCTTTTGATTTTCGAACTACATGCACAACTATGGAAACACCACATAACAATAAACAATACTTTTCATGCAGACTGAGCACATTAACCTGTATGACAAACCAAGTATTTTGTTAATATCTCCAGCAAATCTCAACCATAATGTTGCCTATTTTTCCCTGCCTCTAGGTTTTGTAGGCTTAGTATTCTTGAAATGCTCTTCTGTGAAATTTCATCCACTGGCCTATTGATTATGTGTGTTGCTCATTTTCGTATATCATTATGTGAGATGCTTTGTCTGTAAAGCAGAATGTGCAGTGAATAATAATCACATTTACTCCTTTTGCACCTATTTAGTCCATTCTTATTACTGTGTCTATTGATGATTTGTTTAATAACATTACTATCAGCATGCTTTTAATGTTAGTGTTGCCTGGTATACTGGTACTAAACAAGTTTCTGTGGTACTAGAATTAAAAAAAAAATGGTACTAAACCAGCATTTAACAAATAAACAAAACGTATGCAAATGTATATTGAGCTGGCTAGTACAAAATCTGTCTTTTTAAGCACAGAGCTTACACCACCGATGTTGTGTGTGACACAACAGGGTAAAAAGCTAATTTGCTTGACTTGTCTTCAAGAGATGGAGATATTTCAGTTATAAAAGGTGAGCAGCTAAATACAGCAGTACCTCAGTGTGCACACTGTTTTAAAGTCTGATAATGGTTGTTTTATGCTGAGACATCAATTTAAGATTTTCCCAATTTGAGATTATCTTTTATTTCATAAGAAATGGGCACAAAAAAGAACAAAATGTGCATTACAACTTATAGAATTACAACTTATATTATTACATTACTCCCCATTAAAGCCCACTGAATCTAATTGCTCAGAAATGCAGAAAGTTAGGGAGCGAAAGTTAGGGAGCATCTAAAAATTTTATGGCCTTGATATGTGTGGAAAATATTAAAGTCTTAAAGATCCTAAAGATTTTAAAGTTATCTACATTGCAGGAAATGTAATGTACTGCATTGTTATGATACAGTATGAATTCTTTATTTACTATTTATATCATATTGTTAATGATTATGAATGATACATATTTTAAATGAGGGATTTGCATGTAAATCTATTGTGCCTCCTAAAACCAATGAGTTGTCTTAGCAATTACAGTAAGCTAAAAAATAATAATAATCTGCAAACAAATTTTTTTTTTCATCATTCACAAAATATTAGTCTCTAAGCTTCCTATCAAAGGCTCAGCTTAATTTTGACAACAATCTGACAATATGGCAAAACCTTTAATCAGTTGCATCAGATTTCTCATCAGAATTTCCAAGGTATGGTATCTCACAAGATGTAGCCTGTCATATCAGTCAGGTATGAAACAGGACTGGTAATTTTGCAGAATTGTCAATAGTGTGCAATATGGGAAATAAAATTCACTCATTGAATTTTTTTCATTTCATTCAGCGAAAATATGTTGATAAATATTTCATCTTCCTGATCCTTCAGGAGAATTGAGAATATTTTTAATTATAAATATTGTTCAAACACATTTTATTTAAACTATCCAAGCTGGTTACTCAGTTGTGAATAGAAAAATGTGTATTTCTTCACTATAAAACCACATTGCTAGTGAAGTTATTTTTAGGGGTAGCAGTGAATTCCTGGTATAAAAGTGAAGCTGAGGGTTTCCTCTTTCTTTTAATGCCATGAGACCCTCATCTAAATATCCTAAAAATACCATTTGAATTTTTTCCACCTAAACAAACTTCTATTGGCCACATTTCAGCAACCACATATGATAAACCAGTAATAAACTTGGTTAAATTAAAAATTAAGCTTATTGAACCAGGAATCTGAAAATATGCATAACTCAAATCCCTCAAAGTGTCACAAATTTCTCAGTCAAAAGCTCTTAAGCATATCAGTATCATTTTTGGCTAGGCAGTGTAGACATAAATCAACATAAAATGTTTCTTTTTAATACATTTTACAATATTCCTAGAATATGTTCAAGTTTAAGAAATTCTTTGGGTGGTTGACATCCAAACCATACATACAGTATACTGTATGTTTCATGTTCAAGTTCACTGGGAAGTCAGTAACATGATGATGGATTTTTAAAAACACATAAAAGCAAGATTTGCAGTCTGTACTCAAAATGCATACAAAGTCTTATATAGTCTCATTGTTTATAACAGGCATAGTCCGATATTGGAACATAAATCCAGCTTCAGAATAAGTTGTTATATCACACGGAATGTATTACACACCTTAACGTAATTCTCAGTAAGAGGTGGGATGTGAAACGTGTGTGAATGAACAGCCTTTCTGAGAGCTAGGTGAGAATTGGTAGAGAAAAACACTTAGATCATATCATGTGTGTTTTTTTTTAATGTATTACTGTAATACTTTTGTACCAGAATACTTTAAAATAGAAAAAACACTAAACATATCAAATATATTATATAGAATTTCTATACATTGTAGTCATTTAAAGTCATAAAAGTCATTATAACACCATAGATATACCGTATGCACAACAATCCATGCCAAAAACAAAACTAAATTGCACAAGCACACATAAAAAAAAAAAAACGTAATAGTACCGTGGAGAGACAAAAAATAACAGGCGATTTATAAACTTTTCTTGTTTCTTGTTTCATCATAAATGTGTTCATATACCTGCACACACAAAATTAAACTTACATCTCTACCTGACAGAAAAAGTGCTACCAAAACTGGCATTTGAAAAAATATTTTTTCTTGCCTTTTAAACATTGACAATGGTGGTAAATTGATAGACATGTAGATTTTTAAAATGTATAATTTGCTTCATTGAATAAAAAAATATTTTGCATAACTGCGATGTATTGGCACCCTGTCCAGTGTCCTTTGTTCATAACCCCCACCCCCTTGTGCCCCTGTACACAAGATAAAGCAGTATAGATGAGTAAATTGCGATTGCATCAGTAGCACTGTTGTTTATGATTTTTTTTTTCAATTTCACTCTACAGTGGATGGATAAGAATCTTATTCTACAGAGTGTCACTGTACATACAAAGCAGTTTGGGAGTTCTTATTGCAATCTAGTACTCATATTGGTACTTAGTATCAGCCAGTACCCAAATGGAATTACTTTGGAAGTACAGTACACATATTCAGTTTATCAAATAGTGGTATGTGTGTATCCCTAATTATAACTGAGTCTGCTGAATGCTTGAATTGTGAATAATAGCTATTTTGTGCCTTTCATGTCAGTGTGTGCATTAAAAACCAATGGTAAGTCTTTAAATTCCCATTTGTATGATTGCTTACCTGTTTATTTTCATTTAATTACTTTCTGCAGTTCTGTACATTTTCAACCATTCCATTCCTTCAAAACACGCATTTTTTGTCTAAAGGCAAATCTTTCCACCAAGCTAAGATCTCCTGATAATACCTCAACCTAGAAAATGACTCTCAGTGGCCTTGAAACACTGCAGTAACAGCCTGTTAACACACACTGTGCCAGGAATAATACAGGTCATACCTGAGATGCGTCCATGAGAGAAAAAGCTGTGTGAAGAATTACATTACCAGTAACTGTGGTGGGACTTAGCCTGAAAGAAACAAAAACAATATACATGAGGAAAGGTTGGAATATAAATCTATGAGATCAACCAGAAGGAAAGGGGGCCTCAGGAAATCTACCACTGCAAGTCGAAGAAAGTATTTTATATTTATTTTCTATGAGAGAATAAGAAATATATATATATATATATATATATATATATATATATATATATATATATATATATATATATATATATTCTTATTCTCTCATAGAAAATAAATAAATATATCTCTCACAACTTTGTTTCTATATATATATATATATATATATATATATATATATATATATATATATATATAATATAAGAAACAAAGTTGTGCTGCATGTACAAACTAGTGTAAAAAATGAAATATTCAATATATATTGATTAATTACATGGGTGGAATCTAACTTTCTTATGAGAACATCATAAAAATAATGCACACAATGCAACAATTTTCACCCTTAATAAGTTACATTATGTTTAAGTCATAGTTTGCTGTGAAAGAGGAATCAGATGCACTGCATATCTGAAAGAGGAAAGTATTTTTTATGAAACAGCAGTTGCTGTTATCAGTTGTCCAAGTAGTTACCTTTCATAAGATGTACTCATGATCCATATATATATATATATATATATATATATATATATATATATATATATATATATATATATATATGGATTTTACATATCTACATATAATTGTGATTTATGTGGTCAGAGTGTCAACACTGAGCACTGATGAGCTCTTCTGAATTGGTATATTTCCAAGGATAAATCTCACACCTACTGCTGTATTAGCAATCTGTCTCACACCTAAAGGCCGTCGGAGAATTGCAGCAAGGTTATGCCGCATTGTACTTGGGGTCATAGCTGATCGAATGCCTTTGTCTCCAGGGAAATGATAACCCTCTGGAACTGGTTAGCGCTTAATTAATTTCACTGCCACAGTGCCTGTAAATGAATTGGACAGTTTTGTCAGACAGAGGGCACAGCTCAGAGGCAAAGCGCCAGAAAGCAGTGAAACCTGCCTACTTTGCCTCTGCTATGCTGCATATCATTCTCTTAACATTTTTACTACAGCAGTTACATTGGCTTGTGTCCAATCACCATGAAATTCCATGAAAGGATGGCCTTGCAAGTGCAAGAATATGAACAGATAGCATAAAAAGTCGGGCTAATGCATTTCATCAGTGGCGGCCGGTCAATACTGGGGCGCCGCCCCCCTTAAAGTTAGGCAGAGAAGAATGCTCTTTTAACATGTAATTTAAAATAATAATTATTTATTTTAATAATGAAATAAAGTCATTTGGTCACAATATTCCGCTGTATTTCTTAATATAATTTATTTGCAATAAAAAAATCTAAACTGTATCACGTTCATTTGTGTTCGTTTATGTGGGCCGCCGCATATTTTATGGTAGTAGTAATGATGCTTAATCACCTGATAAATGGTTATTTACAGATGAGCATTAAAAGTTTAATTTTAATTTTGTTTGCGCCCCCACTCCCAATTTTTTTTGCACCAGCCGCCATTTCATATGTGATTATATATAGAGAATTTCCCTTTGGTATTAATAAAGTACTATATGCCTAGCTAACTTACTTATCACATCTACCTTGCCTACCTTACCCATCTAACATACATTCTTACTTACATTACTTATCTACCTACCTACCTATTTATGAATTTAATATTATCCCTAAGGGCCTTAAACACTCAGATGAAGGCCATAAAGTGCCCACTGCATCCTAAAAATATCAAAGAATGCAGCATGAATGGGGTCAAAAAACAAACAAAAAAAATAATATATATATATATATATATATATATATATATATATATATATATATATTTTTTTTTTTTTTAAACATGCATTTATCAAGGTCTTATACTTCCTAGCCACGTCCTTGTCAGGTGCTCAATTAATCTATCATGTTGAAACTCATTTCTTATCCTGCACACCATGTCCAGTGAGTTCAAACTGCATTATTACTGAGTCTGATCAGATTGCACCATGTTCTTATCATCAGGTGCCTTTCGCGCATTTAGTATGTTCATTGCACACTAATTGCGTCATGTTGCAGTATGTTTCACTGCACCCAATGTGTTGGTGTAAATACCCGGATACATTCAGTGCTTTGTTGATTCAAAGTGGTGGTGTGAGGAATTGGATCTAGTATTTTTCTGAATGTGACATAGATGCGCTCATAACCTGCTGCATGCTCATCATTAACATGGTAAGCACCAAAAGAACATAATATAAACTTAATGTAGTCTTTTACAATGTGGCAATAACTTACCATGGTCATAGCACAAGCCTGAAGAAGTTGTTATGAGAACTCCATTGACGTAGCAACAACACGGTGACATCTCAATTGACAACACAGTCAGAACACCAACCAATGTTTCCTGTCTGTGCTATGCTTGTAGTATTTCAATTAAGTTTCTAAAAAATATTAGTTATGTCATTAACCGGACAATGCCGTTATTACTACTTCCTTATTAAGTTCTTCCTGCCTCTTGCTTTGATCACGTCCTTAATAGGGATATAGTAATGACAGCATTGACCAGTGACAACAAAACTCAAAATACCTCAAAGGGACTTCATATTCAAGACTTTTTTTGGAACGTGTCAAAATCTGGCAGTTCCATGTTAAGGGAGACATTGCTATTTCCTTACCGGTTCCTAATGCATTTCTAATGAGCTGAACAAGTTCTTTATCTGTTCAACCTATTTTTTTAAGGATGTAGTGAGAGCATGGCTCAGTGTAACAGGGGTTTTACAGTTTTACATTTAATTTTGTATACAATTTTCTACAATATTTTTACAGCAAGCACCTGCATAAGATTCTTAATTATAGGCTGATTAATCACAAAATATGATAAAATGATTGATTGGAACAATGGCTGTAATATACCATGGGAGACAAGTTCCTGGACACAGGCAAGGGCAGAACTGTGTGCATGTCCAGAAAGCAGTCAGGGACATGTCAGACTAGATTAAGTTTGCAAGGTCTGTGAGCAGAAGCCTTTATTAGATTTCCCTGCACCATAATGGACTATGCTTTTGTAAGCTGAGTTTTACTTACAGCAAAATGCTTTATTTTGTTGAGGAAGGAAGGTGGATACACCAGGCCTATTTGAAAAGGGCTAAATCATTTTCATGTGCATTTAGGTATATTTGGTAAAAATAAATGAATAAATAAATAATCACAATCTCTTACCATTCATTTTGACTAATAACTCATTACGAACAAAATATGTGGGCTTACAGTGTATTTATGAGTGTAACAGTATATGCGTGAATATAATTCACAATGATGATGTTATGTCTGGTGGGTTATCTCTAGAATTTAAATTTCCCTCTTTTGACTAGACATTTAAGTCTCTACAAGACACCTTGATACGATTTTCATTTCACAATGCTGCCTGCTACCTCTGTTTGTTCATCTCTGCCTGTAGATACAGTGACCATCTCCTGTCTTTCCTCATAGCTCCTCTCTGCTTCCTGAACTGTTCTATTGTGCTCTATATTTAATGGACTAAGGTGTTAATAGAGTGAAAGAGTGGCCTAATTAAGTGTCCTAGTTAATGTAAATTACTTTTTCACATTTTACTTATTTTAAGTTTATAGGAACACATTAAGATGAGCACCCTTTAATTTTCCTTGATGATTATCTTTGACACATTTTATAATCGCCTAATATAAATTATTATAATTAAACAGCCCTACTGCAATCTACTATTAAACTGCATCACATGTTGGAGCCACTCCTGAACTTAGTGTGGTTGAAATGACTTGGGCAATTGAAAATCCAAATTGACTAGAGAAATTGATTTTTGTGCTAATTTACTGTGAAGGGCAGCATGTCAACGCTTAATCCACTTCAGGACCTCTTAGTTATCAAAGTTGGACATGTCAATTACATGTTGCATTCCATGAAACCAAAAAGCCTCCGAGGCGTTTTGTAAAGTACTTGGCTTCTACTGTTAAGTAGTGGGACATGAGGATGTGACACAAAACATAGCCTGCAGGGTCGCTGACTAATACAAGCAGGAAGGTGGAAGCCAGAGCCCAGAAGCCAATATCTCTTCTTTCATTGCAGTCACCATTAGTGTGACAGGCAGACAGCTCAGCAGTGTAATTAAAAGGCCAAGCCCACAGTCCTTAAGCAAGTGAATGGTAGTAAGACTATGCTGCAATGCCGCATGAAATGTTAAACAGGCCTGCTTTTACAATTTATTTGCTGTCAGCCACAAATTTCCCTCTGGTTTATAGTAGTCAATTTAATAGATGGTTTACTATGTAATAGTGAGAAGGGGTTCACAAGGTCAAGTTAAAGTGGCACAATTACCAGTAAGTATTTTTTTTTTAAAGTTTATGTTTTAAGGTATACATTTTAGGACACTAACAATTACATTTATGTCTAAAATAAGTTTAAGGTACATAAATGATGGGACAAAAGGGTAAAAAATGTTGAATACTAAAATGTTAATTGACATCATTCCAGCCCTTTAATCTAGCATTTTGCTAAATGGTAGATTCAGATTTTAAGGGTGTATTTCAAACACCAGTGTAGTTCATATGACTTAGGTATGAAAATGCGCATGTTTTTATTATTATTATTGTTGTTGTTGTTGTTGTTGTTGTTGTTGTTGTTGTTCTTCTTCTTCTTCTATTATTATTATGTGTTATATATAAAGTTCAGGATAAACAAATGAGTAAAAGAACACACATTAATTACCTAGTACAAAAAATATTTGGGCTTAAAATATGGGGAATTTAACAGTGGAACATATTTTTGAGCATATTTGTTTTGTGCACTTTTGACTGGACATTTAAGTCCCTACAAGACACCTGGATAAGATTGCATTTCACAATGCAAACTGCTACCACGGGTTTATAAAGAAATAAAAAGTAGCTTCTGGTGATGTCCAGTAGTGAAGAAAACGCATTAATCAAGACAAAATAATTTTTCCCCTGGCACTTTTGCAAGTCATTGAAATAGTGAAACTGAGAAATCAATAAATTGTGTTGCTCTCTTCTTATCAGCAAAGTGAATTGCTATATTGAGCTCTTAGCAACAGGTTGTTTGAATGAGGAAGCCAATCTCAGAAATAAGTTCTTTAATGTTTGGCATTGTCATGAAAAAAAAAATAAAGAAACAAGCTTGGTAAAATGCTGGTATAGTTTACCTTATTCTGTAGTTCTTAAATATAATTCTTTAAGATATTGTAAAGCGTTGCGCAGGGGCAGGCCAGAATAAAGACACAAGAAACACCAGATTTAGGAAAAAAATAAGTGCTCTTTTATTTTTTTCAACAATATATATGTATTTATAGCAAAGGTTAGTGGAAGTTACATCCTGAAGAGCAAGTGGGGAACTAGCAGGGAGATATCCTGGAACAGCTGGCCTTGTACGCTCGACAAGCTGAGCATAAGGAGTTAGCAAGGCTGAGATGCAGTCCCCTTCCTGGTGAGCTATCCTGGGTTGCAGGCTTCCTTGGCTCTGTAAAAGATAAAGGGGAAAAGAAAGCATGTGAGTCTTGTGTCCAGTATCTCCCCCTCACCTGCCTTGAATGGACGCATCCCTTTTGTGGGTGCTGTTGACACCAGGGTGGTAGGTTCTCTGCTGCCTTTGGCCACAAGGAGTTGAGGCGTCCCGCCCATTGTGTGCGTGAGGTGGAGCTGACCATGGTGCTGAACTTATGACGAGTTTTCCTCTGCTTGGTTGAGCGTGAGGGTGGCAGATAGTAAGAGGCGGTGGCTCTGGGCCCGCCGCCACAATATATAAGTTAAATCTATATAAAACTAGATTTTACTATTGCTGGCATAGTAGGGTTAAGCTTCAAGTGTTTCATATTTATAGCTTCTGTCCTGTTTTTTATTTGATTATGATTACTGTTTCAAGACATGACACAACAGTTTGACACTTGTCAATTCATAATAATGTACATAATTCAGTTTATACATGTAGTTATAAAGTGGTTCGTATTAGGAGCAACTATAGCAGTAACTTCCTTCATAACAAATGATAAAAACATTTATGGCACTTGGCAAACCCTTATCCAGAGTGACTTACATTTATCCAATTCCACATCACAACAGTGGCAGCCTGGTGGTGCTGGGGTTTAAAACTTTGACCTTGATCAGTAGTACAACATCTTACCCACTAAGCTATCCTTTCCCATTCGATAGAAAAAAAGTCTCGCATTTCATAAAATCTTCTCCATCACAAGACTTTTAATAGGGTTAAGGTCAGAACTCTGAGATGGACAATTCATGTGTGAAAATGATTCTTCATGCTGCCTGAATCATATTTCACAATTTGAGGCCCAAAAAAATTATGGGATAACCTGCCTAGACCTGAGTAACTGATGTAACCCCACATACTAACATTGCTTCCAGAGGCTTGTACACTGGGCACCATGCAGCACTTGCTACCCTTCTTTCCCTAAAACAAGCACTGCTTTAAAATTCTAGATCTAGATTCAACACCCCATATGACTTTTCCAAATTTCAATCTTTATGGTGGCCACAAAGCTGTAAAGTCCAAAAATGTGTGGTTTCATCATATCAATGAAAAGGATTCATTCACCAATAAACACAACTATGATTTTCCCTTACAATACAACTTCAACAAGGGTTTAAGTGATTTCCAATTTTTCTTCATTCTTTCTTTCACTACGTTGATATAGTTCACCACTGTTCTAACAGGTTTTAATGCTTTGAAAAGTTTTTTACCCAATTTCAGTAATTTCAGGAAGTTTGCACTTTTTGCATTTTTTTAAGCTAAAGCATCAATTTTTAATGTAAATATACTGAATTACATAATAATAATAATAATAATAATAATAATAATAATAATAGTTTGTATAGCTATGGAATCTATCTCGCATTACTCAGAACTGCTTCATGTTTCTGACAACTTCATAAAAATTTTCAAATTATGGTTTACAGTTGTTTAGTGACACATTTGTCTGGAGGGGATTAGTGCTCTGTACCCACACAAACACTTTTTCATTTGGCCCTCCTACTCTCCTTCAATTCCTCTTAAGATGCCTCAAGCCCCAAGTGCAATAGTAGCTGGGGGCTGGAGATGTGGAAGAGGCAAAAGACAATAGAATCTATGGATAAAAAAAAAAGTGGTCTCTGTTTTTTTTCTCACCACTTAGGGTTTTAAGTGTACTAAAGCAGAGGCGTATATGTTAACAGATTAAAAGTAGGAGGTAGAGAAAAATACATATTTATCTTCCCACATAAACATGCTCAGAGAGCCTACGAGAAAGATGGAGAGTAAAACAGAGTGAGCAAGTGGCATTTGCAACCGAGACCACAAATGGCCAGGTGTGTGGGTATTTTTGTATCTTCACAAATCTGATTGAAAGATGTGAAAGAAAACCACAGTGGTTATTTGCCCAACTTGAATTAACTCCTGGCTATGAATGAAAAGCAAATATTTGGTGACATTATATAGCTTTTTATTATACCATATGTTAATAATATTTAAACATAATTGTCTTTAAATATCATGCCTTTATTTTTGTAGTATCCTTTATGAGCTTGCATTTTCTAATTTTTTTATTTTAAATTGGTATCCCAAACACAGCACCATATTTGCATAATTGATAATGTATCATATCGAAATTTATAATTATATATGTTAACTTCAGTTAGGCATGTATGTAGTTAACATGTAACTGTATATCTTTTGCTGTGGTTAATATTAATATTAATTTTATTATTAAAAATAAGTTGTTTAATATATGACATTAACTTGGAGAACAAAATACCCTGTTAAAATCTTTACAGGTTAATTTGGGTTAAAATGTACACTGGCAAACATCATAGTCTTTATTTTCACACTGTTTATTTCTCCTGTGTATCAGATACAGTATAAGGTAGTTTAGAACAGATTTTCATTTGGCACCTTGGAGACTTGCCATTAAAAGTGCGACTAAAGCATGTTATTGCTATAATAAACATGTTAATACCATTACTATTGATTATCATTTATACACCAGCAAATTTTCGACAGCATCAAGGACACCCAAGGCCAGAGAAGAACCAACACAATTCTGGGGACAATGTTTTGTAATTGTATTGGGACACCAGCTCACATACATGTATATATGTTCTTATCCCATGAAATAAAATCTTGAAGGCACTTAATAATGTGCATGAGTTATTTTATCATCAGAAGTTTGTGTATTTTGACAGGTGAAATTCAATTAGTTTACATGTGTCATTCCTCTTTCTTCTTTTTTTGCATTCTAGTACTACATTATTTTAAGGAGCAGTTATCTGTATATTTGCTTCTGAATTTTACATTAACAAGAGTCTTGCTTGCACACTTATTCATTGCCCTACAGAGGTTTAGGAACTTGGGTATACACTGATTAAGTGTAAGTAGTGTATGTATAATGTATGGCTGACTCTGCATTGGAGATTATGTGCATTGCATTACAGAAATATTGCAGCATCTGGATATGTTTTTAGTCATTCAATGAATATAATTCATTTATATTATACTATATTATATTATAAAGAAACAAGTAATCATATCTACCTTACTGTCTTAGTCTCAGGTGGAGTCATGCTGATATTCTGTATGGTAGCATAAGAAAAATTTAAAATTCGACGGATTAGAAGGAAATCCTGCCTAAAACATGTTGGGAAATAATGTATCCACAAATTTATATACGTATCTGCTTTGTTGACAGATCATGTCTAGCATCAAAAACATTGCAAATATGATGATCACTGTTGTGGAATATTATTGATTATTGATTATTTGCATTAATTATTTTAATCTGCCAGGTGAAAAGTGTGTGATTTCATCAGGAGGTCTAAACAAGCACTTTTATTTCCACACAGATACTATAAATAATAAATAAAGATAAGCAGTGGAATACATGAACAGCAAAGAAAGGAATGTTTTCATCTCCCTTAAATAAAGCACATTCAAGAATATCGCTAACAGCTCTTGACACATGCTAGAAAGAACCTGTAACACCCACATTAACTTCTTAATGTCACAAGTTAACATGGACATTAACTTAAATTCAGCTATGAGTTAACAAGAGACAAGGCATGCCTATCAAACTGTAGTAAATGTTTGCATGATACTGCAAATTAATTAGATTTAATTTTATCAGTAATGGGGTACTCATAAGTATGCAGCCACAACAGCAAAAATTAAACAATTATTTTATTTTCTTCCCCTCCTCAGGGGAAGAAGGCTAATGATCAGGCAACATTAATCCTTGACTGTGCACTTCATGTCGTGAAATGTGTAGCAAAAAAGATGGCTTTTATGAGTAATAAGTACATTATGGCAAAAGGATTTCAGTGACCTTGACAACTGCCAAATGGTGATGGCCGTATGGGTCAGAACATGTCCAAATTGACAATTCTTTTGAGGTGCTCTTAGTGTTTCTATTGCTCTTTGAACCATTTTGTGGTTAAAATTGCCAAAATGTTTAATGCTGGCTATGATGAGGTGCTCTTAAGAGATGCTCTTGGTGTGCTTAGTGTTCTTTGGACCATTTTGTGGTTGGAATTATTGAAATTTTTAATGCTCGCTATGATGAAAAAGTGTCAGAACACACATACAGTAAAATCCCCAGTGTTGATTTAACACTTTCTGAGTCTATTCTATTCTATTCTATTCTATTCTATTCTATTCTATTCTATTCTATTCTATTATATATATATATTATATTATATTATATTATGTTATATATCTGGGGAAGAGATGGCATTAAGATGCACAAGGGGAAGAAGGTGAGCCAGTTGAGGTGGTGTGATGTTTTTGCTCAACATTCTGCTGGTAAATCTTGGGTCCTGGTGTTTATATAGCATTTACTTTGAGATGTACCACCTACCTAAACAAGTGGTATTCCCTATGGCAGTGACCACTTTCGACAGGATAATGTAACCTGCCATACCAGTTTGAAGAACATGCCAAAAAGTCTTTTGACCTGATGGCAAAATTCCAGACCTATCAGACCAAAGAAGCATTTGTTGAATGTGCTTGACAAAAAAGTCTGATCCATGGACCTTGCAGCTTATAGAAATTAAAGCATCTGATGCTAATGTCTTGGAAGCAGATACCACAGCACACCTTCAGAGGTCTGGTTGAGTCCATGCCTCGGTGGGTCAGAGCTGTTTTGGTGTGCTTAAGGGGTGACCTACACAATATTAGGCAGGTGTTTTACTGTAATGGCTGATCAGTGTACATTACATATTGAGTTTAAATGTTAATCTTTGTTTAACTCGGAAAGGGTTTGATTATCTCAGGTTGGGAAATGCTTAAGTCTCACTTACTTCCATAGTTTTGTACAAACCTTTGCTGTCAATTTATCAATACACAGACATGTGATGTGGCAGCATGGTGGTGTAGTGGTTAGCACTGTCGCCTTGCACCTCCAGGGTCTGGGTTTGATTCCCGGCCAAGTTCGATTCCCGTTTCTATGTGCATGGAGTTTGCATGTTCTCCCCATGCTTGGTGGGTACTCCTCCGGGTACTCCGGTTTCCTTCCACAGTCCAAAGACATGTAGGTTAGGCTAATTGGCATTCCTAAACTTGCCGTGCGTGCACGCGCATGTGCGTGTGTGTCCTGCGATGGATAGGCACCCTGTCCAGGGTGTACCCCCCTCATGCCCTAAGTCGCCTGGGATAGGCTCCAGGCCCCCGTGACCCTAAATACAGGATTAAGCGGTATAGTTAATGACTGAGTGTGATGTGATTACTGTATATTGTGCAGGCTACTTTGTACTACTGTATTATATATGTGCCTGTCTATTATATACCTTATTTGCTCTAAAGACATGTACGCATCTTCTTATATTCTTCTTATATAAAGACTGCACTTTACAGCCCAGGATTTGAATTCCTTTTGATTACATTTCATTTTGAGGAGGATATATCTGTATTATCACTTCACGTTCATATGCACAGTATTTCTAGCCACTTGCTAAACTTTCTCAATCAACATGAGGACAACTGAAAACTCACTATAGTCATTTTCCAGCCTATGGTAATTGGACTGCATTCTGAGCCAAAAGGAGAATCAATAGACAAGGCGTTAGAACAGACTCTTTCCTGTGTGGCTGGATAGCGTACCAGAGCTGCACGGTTAGATTAGAAGAATGCCATTTAGCTAAGTAAAAACTGGATGAATTGTGCTCAGTAATTAATCTCAATAATAATACAAAATTTAAATTTGATCTGGTTATTTAAGTGTTTTGCCATCTTTTTGGATCATGCATTTTCATGCATACTCATTTACTGACCCACTGCCTGTTTTCTGACGATTTTTGTCTTGCTGTTTTTGGATTTTTATATTTTGCCTCTAAATCTGCTCACTAATGGTTTGAACTACATTTGCATTAAGCCTAAGCTCAAATCCTGACAGGTGGCAGCAGCGCAATAAAAAAATTTGTTTTTAAACAAAAGAATTGTTTTTAAAAAAATGTGATTTCAGTTACTGGCTCATGATTCATTGTTGTTGGTGCCAGATGGGTGGCTTGAGGTTTTAGAAACTGCTGATTTAGGAATTCCATACACACACACATATCTCTAAAAATGAATGAGCAACAGCTCAGTGGTGGAAAGGTCTTGTTGATGAGAGAGGTTAATGTAAACATTAAGTGAAGCTCTTGAACTTTATCTGCATTATTTATGCCTTGCTTCTGCCACTTACTTCTGGCTGACTAGCTAACTGCATGGATATACAGGTGGTGAGCATATGTTCATCATCAATACTTCTATGTGGTTGTTGTTTACAATATACACTGTGGCTGTACCAGCCATTAACTACTGTATACCTTGCTCATATGTGGTGGGTCTCGTTTTTCTTTTTTTAAAAACTGCCTGATTTCTTTGTGACATAGGTTTGACAAGGTGCTGGAAAAGTTCCTTAGAGATGTTAGTCCATATAGACATGATAGCATCATGTAGTTCCTGAATATTTATCGGCTGCACATCCACGATTTTGCGTTCCAACACATCACAAAGGTGCCCTACTCAATTGAGATCTGATGACTTTAGAGGCCATTTGAGTACAGTGAAATTATTATTACAGTATGTTCAAGAAACTAGGTTGAGATGATTTCAGGTTTGTGACATAGACCATTATCCTGTGGTCATGGACATGGTCAGCAACAATACTCAGGTAGGCTGTAGCTTTTAAACGATGCTTTAATTAGCACAAGAAGTGTTAAGAAAATGTCCTGCACATCATTACACCACACTCACTGGCTGCAAGGTGTACCTTTCCTAAAAAGTTGATACAAGGCAGGATGCATCCCTGCTTTCATGTTGTTTACCCCAAAATCTGACCCTACCATCTATCTATATGTTGCATGAAATCGAGACTTCTCACACAATTACAGTAAATGCATTTCCAATCTTCTATTGTCCAATTTTGATAAGGACATCTGAATTGTGGTCTCAATTTCCTGTACTTAGCCTACTAGAGTGATACTCAGTGCGGTCTTCCCCTGCTGTAGCCCATCTGTTTCAAGGTTTGATGTATTGTGCATTCAGAGATGTTCTTCAGCATACTTCAGTTATGACAAGAAATTAATTGTCTTAAATTAAACTTTTACCCATCTCACCTCAAATATTGTGAATAACAAGATTATCATTGTCATTTTAAACTTTAAAAGGACCACCAAACTCTATAGGGGCAAATGTCAAGCATTTTACTGTTATACAAATAAAAAATAAAAAAAGTGCATTTTATTTGTATAACATATTTAAAGAACATATCAACCAAAGTGCCACACAAAGTAAAATGAAATCAATAAAATATTAAGACAATAAAATTAACTGAAAATGAGCAATTAGGAAATCACTTTACAAACCCTGTTTCACTACCACAATCATGGAGCAGCGATAATAAAAAAAGGCCTTGGAACTGGGAAGCTTGTATGGTTCAGTTGTGGAAAGGGGGTAAAGAAGGTCAGAGTTTAGCTTGCAGTATCACCAAAAGACTTATAGTCAGTATAACACTCTGCATCACCTGTTGGGTAATTTATGCTTGAAAGCTTGCACATAATGACATAAAATTTTGTCAAGCCACCCACACACATTTTAAAGCACACATGATTGTCAGACCACATTGCTTTGTGTATTAAATCCTCTGTCAAGAGATGCTAAAATGTAATTTCAGTCCTGTCAAGCTGATTTTCTTTAGGGCAAAAACATTTGCCTGGTCTAATTCAATGTAAATGACCATATCAGTTTTATCACAAACATTGTAATAAGAAATAAGCACCGTGTTCTTTTTGGGCGGTGGAGAGAATATAAAAAAATTCACAAGTACCCATGTTAACTGAGGAAAGGAACATTTAAGTCTTTGGTATTTCAGACCTTCATTTTCAACTAAGAGAACTGTGAATATACACACATGATTAAAAAAAATCACCATGTACAGTATTTTGGAGTGAAGAAAGGTGCATGTGCAGGTTTTATGCATTCATTAAGAGAAGCTGAGGCAGACAAATACAAAACAGCTTTAGAAAAATAAAGGTAAGACTCCATGCAATTAGCAAAATGCTAGATGAGAAAAATGGCCATGAGAAAAATAGGGAACAGAATAAAGAATAAATAAAAAAAACCCATAAACTGCTCAGTGAGATCAAACGGACATAACAGTTTGCATAAAGACAATTACACAGCATGGTTTAAATGCCACTTGCACACTTACAGTAATCATGCAGGGGAATAGGAAAGTGCTATGAACAGTTAGGGCTTGATGACCAATAGACAGACTTAGGAGTGGACTCGACTGGAACCAAAACAAACATGTTGCACAATATCAAAAATGTGGAAGGCCAAACCATAACATGTCATTTGGGGTAACATATCTTCCACTAAAAAGGAAAGGGTGTTTGCTGTCACTGAATAGGAAATCATTCCAAACCAGGCCAAAAATCTATGAGATTTCTATAATGATGAACTGAGAACTAGCTGAACTAATAGAAACTATATGGTTGACTTATCTTTCACTACATTGACATACAGTCAGTTCCACAAATTTTGAAACAAATATAGTTTTTTTTATTTGTAGTGAAAAAAAGAATGGAGAAAGAAAGAACTAGCTCATGATTCAAACCAAACCATCATCTGTCAAACATGTTTTCTGGCATAAGCGTGTATACTGGTGTTTATTGAATAGCTGACTGCTGATAAAAGTATCAGGATGAATTCTGTCGTGTATAGAAGTGTATACTCTCTGACTTAGCCAAATGCTACAAAACTGATAGGATGTCACATCATTCTTGCAGATGGGTAATGACCCAAAACAAAGAAATAGGAGATTCTTCACTGGCCATATCAGTCACCAGTTCTCATCCCAATAGAGCATGCTTTGAACTTTTTGAAGACAAGACTGAAAAACAAAGAAACAAGAATCAGCTGATAGCAGCTGCATTCAAAGCCAGATAAAGCATCTAAATGGAGGGAACTCTGCATTTTGGTCGCATGCAAGAATTTAATCATTTAAGCATTTAATTTAAGATTTTAATCCAAGTATTAAAGATAATCCTTATGCTCGTAATTATGTTAATTTGTTCTGTTATTTATGAGCCCCCAAATGGGGCTTGTGTGTGTACAGTGGAACCTCAGTGGAACCTCGGATTGCGAGTAACGTGGTTTACGAGTGTTCCGCAAACCCAGCAAAGATTTTTAATATTTTTTTATTCAGAAACCGAGCAAGTATTAGTTTACGAGCACCGAGTATCATGCTTCACAAATGTGACTCTTATTTTGACACCGAGCGTCACTCTTTCATCTCCCCCCCTCCCCCCACGGCTTCACAAACACAGAGAAACTCTGCTCTGTCGCGATTCTTTTCAAAGGTAAGGTGCTGGTTCATTAGTTTTTTTTGTGTGTGTGTCCGTTTGTGTTACAGGACAACCGGAGGTGAATCAGAAGACTAGCAGTTTGCCCGTGTAGCGTGGAGGATAAACCCAAACGCAGAAGCAGTGCGAGCAGGCAGGATAATCACGCAAATTATTCTTAGAACTCCCGCACACAGAGAGCAAGAGTTTACACAATTAAACCCGCGTTCTAACAACACACACTCAATCAGGAAAATGGCACAAAATAGTGAGTACTCACGAAATTGGAGAGATAGCGTCGGAGACGGCATTGGAAAACTCAATGACTGAGTGATGTGTGGCGCCATCTTGTTTCCTTTTATACTTCCTGAATCGCGACTGTACTACTTCCGGGTCCTAGTGCCGGTCGAGTTGAGTGCGCATGACAGTTTGTTGTGAAACCTAAGTGATTCTTTTAGTATGCACTTATGCCAGTCTCGCTTTTTTCTGTTAAAACGGTGTTTCCGATGTGTTTATGCGCTTGTTGCGAAACTTAAAAAGTGAGTCTGTTAATATACGCTAATGGCAGTCTCAGAGAGATTTCTTTTTTTCCTGTTAAAACGGTGTTTCCGTTGTGTGTGTGTGTTTGTTGTGAATCTTAAAAAGCGAGGTGGGGAGAGGGAGGAGAAGTGTTACTGTGTAAAACGAGGTGAGGGAATGGGCTAATTCCACACACACACACACGGCGCCTGCGCGCACCAACGGAAACACTTATCTGTCAGGATTTATTTGTACTTTTTTTAAAGGTAAAGTGCAGATTAATTTGTTTTATTTTCATTTTATAGATTGTATTAATTATTTTTATGTATTTATTTTTGGGGGCTGTGGAATGAATAATTTGAGTTTTCATTATTTCTTATGGGAAATGATGATTTGGTTTACGAGTGTTTTGGAATATGAGCCCACTTCCGGAACGAATTATGCTCGTAATTCAAGGTTCCACTGTATATGAAAGTGGCTGTAATTCCTAATGGTTAATGGCACACGTTTGTCACTGAAATAAAGCTAAAACTCTTGGCTTCCCTCACATCATGATTGTTCAAATTCAACATGGTGGTGTAAAAAGGCAACATGCCAAAATTGAAATTTGTGACAGTTCTTGATTGCTCACCAGTTCTTGTGAGCTCACATGGCTTAAATCACTTACAAATTGACTACACAGTTTACAAAGTTTACACAGGTTACAAAGTTTCTATAAATCATTCGAATATTTAAGACTCACTATGAACTAATTTTCATCAACTTGGATTTGCACTCATGAAACAGCCCTTTGAAATGTACATTATTACACACTCAGACAGAAGGAAATAGCGTTTGATACCATACTCCATACCCTGGAGCATCTGTGGTTAGCAATCAATTGAAACCTTTATAAATTGATTTCAAACAATTAGCATACAATTTTTCTCAACCTACATTATATGAGAATATGTACGGTATATAAAACAGCGCACAGAATGTGCTACAAATTATTACTAACACTACATAAATGCATCTTTAACTTAATTTGATCTATCTGATCACTAACTTTGGTGCCACTTGGTCTTCCAGGTCTACATTCAACTTGTCATTCTCTCGTGGCTGGGCAATGAATGAGTATACTGCTCCATCTCAACCATGGCTGTGTCCCTGAAGGCTAAGGAAATAATATTATCTGTCTGTGCCATGGGGAGCAGGCACATTGTCTAGGACAGCATGGTTATTAGCAAAGGATGATAGAGAACTGGCACAGGCTAGATTAAGTTTTAAAGTGGCCTATGAGCTGCAGGCTGTGCAACCTGATAAACCAAGATTGGAGAAAGTGAGATTGGGAGTGATGGTTATGGGGAAAGTCAGAGAAGCAAAGCTAAACAGATTTCAAATTTTGAGTGTGGATTTAATTGAGTTTCATTTTTGTAATTTGTTGATCCTTCCTAGGCGATGCATTTGAGTAAGAATGAGAGAGTTGCAGAAAATAGTTCTATTCATCTTGCTTGGTCCATTGTTCTTTTGCTTGCTGTCTGCTCTTGGTTCAGTAAAGAACAAAACACATAAACAGTTTGACATCAAATTGGGACAACTCCATTTCTTCAGTTATGGAAAAAGTTTTTTTAAATATGTGTGCTTATTATATGATAAAGCAGGCAGCCGTTATTTCTATAGCTTTGTTGTATGTAAACAGAGGTAGAATTCTAAGATAATTATATAAAAATGAATTAATTCTTATTCCATGTGTACTAACCTTACTTTAAATTGTAGAATACTGTATAATCATTCGTTATGTTCAGTTACATTACTTTGCGTAAAGATTCTCCCTGTGAACCTTTCTAGATGCTGTTGTTACAATCCTGAATTGAAACTGACTTGTAGATTTTACTACAGTATTTGATTTAAACAATATTGCTAAATACTTAAAGTCACAAATGATAAATCTTTTTAAATTTACAGTAAAGCCAGGGACAGTTAATCAGGCTGCATGGTGGTGTAGTGGTTAGCACTGTCTCCTAGCACCTCCCTGGTTCTGGTCTGATTCCCATCTCTGTGTGCATGCAGTTTGTATGTTCTCCCTGCTTGGTGGGTTTCTTCCCACAGTCCAAAGACCTGCAGATCAGGCTAATTGGCATTCCCAAAATGCCTGTAGTGAGTGAATGAGTGTGTGAGTGCGTGTGCCCTGTGATGGATTTGCACCCTGTCCAGGATGTACCCCGCCTCATTCCCTAAGCTTCCTGGGATAGGGCATGTTTCATGATTAACTTCTTTTTATTTATTTGTTTGTTTGTTGCATAGTTGTTTTAGCTCAACTGTTGTTAAAATAAGAGTATCAGAATGAAGCTCAAATACTGCATATACTATAACATAACGTTTACATGTTGACATGCATTCTAATTACAGTATGTCCTCCATACTTCCAGGCAAAGGCTGTCTTCACCCAAGTCTCCAATCACATGAACAATTCTAACATCTTTTGTAAGTTTCAGTATGCATTTAGAGCACTACACAGCATAGAATCTGCAATATCAATGGTGTTTTGACTCTGGCTCTTAATCTTAGTGTAGTCTTTAATGCAATTAGTCATGACATTGTTTTAAAGAGTCTAGAGGTTGAGGTGCAGTGCCTGTGATAGAATGGTTCTCTTCTTATCTATGCAATACAACCTTCTCGATACAACTTTGTTCCCCGCCCTTGTGAACAATGGTATAACCCAAAACTCAATTTTAGGACTCCTGTTATTTCACTATACATGCTCCCTTTGCTCCATCTTTTAAAAAATTACAACATTCTTGTTTAGACCAAACCTATGTCAATGTTTAGGCATATGGCACAAAATCTTTTACACATGCTTGGCAGTCTTTTAAACTGTTTTGATTATATCAAATGCTGGATGGCAAGGAACCTTTTTCAACTAAATGACAAAAGAATGACTCTGTCTTGGCTCTGGTGCATTGCTAACCCATTAAATACGGAATTGATTTTAAAGTTTTTTTAAAAAGCGTTTTTAAGCCCATCAATGGTTTCTCAATACATTGTTGACTTGTTCATACCATATTATCTCAGGTAAGGTAAGGTCACTCAGATCAACATAAAGCATAAATAAATAAACAAATAAAAATAATTATAAAAATTATATAGGGGTGAGGAGGGAATGGTTGAGGCTCAGTGTGTTAATGATCTGAGTTATTTATCGGAAGGTCAACGGTTCAAGCCTCAGCTCCGCCAGGTTGCCGAGCTGGGATTCACAAAGTATAAAGAATTTCACTGTGCACCTAGGCTTTGGAATAGTTTTCCTGCTTCTACTATAAACAGTTTTAAATCAAACATCACTCACTCACTGACTATACAGCTTTATCCTGTATTCCGGGACGCGGGGGCCTGGGGCCTATTCTAGGAGGCTTAGGGCACAACACAGGTTACACCCTGGACAGGGTGCCAATCCATCACAGGGCACACACATACACTCACTCAACAGGTAATCTGGGAATGCCAATTAGCTTAATCTGCAGGTCTTCAATCTGTGGAAGGAAACCCATCAAGCACAGGGAGAACATGCAAACTCCATGCACACAGAGACAGGAATCAAACCTGGATCCTGGAGGTGCAACGCGACAGTGCTAACCACTACACCACCATGCCATCTCAAATCAAAGCTGAAAACCTAAATTTTCTTAATTGCTTTTAGTTTAGAGTAAGATTGCCCAAGGTTTCCAGGCACCTTTAGTTCTTTGTTCTTTAAATTAACTTTTAATTTTTAACATCTTATATTTCATTTTCTTTTTTGCTGTTAATTTTATACTTTTTTATGTTACTGAGTTTTACTGTCTATGATTTTATCCTCTGCATCCTATCCATATACACTTGTTTGTATGTACAGTCGTGGCCAAACGTTTTGAGAATTACATAAATATTAGAAATTAGTAAAGTTGCTGCTTAAGTTTTTATAATAGCAATTTGCATATACTCCAGAATGTTATGAATAGTGATCAGATGAATTACATAGTCCTTCTTTGCCATGAAAATTAGCTTTATCCCGAAAAAAAACTTTCCACTTCATTTCATTGATGTCATTAAAGGACCTGCTGAGATCATTTCAGTAATCGTCTTGTTAACTCAGGTGAGAATGTTGACGAGCACAAGGCTGGAGATCATTATGTCAGGCTGATTGGGTTAGAATGGCAGACTTGACATGTTAAAAGGAGGGTGATGCTTGAAATCATTGTTCTTTCATTGTTAACCATGGTGACCTGGAAAGAAACGCGTGCAGCCATCATTGCGTTGCATAAAAATGGCCAAGGGAGTGGGCTCACTCACAATTTTGCCCAAAAACACAGCCATGAATAAAGAATGGTACCAAAACATCCCTCAACAGCAACTTCTTCCAACAATCCAACAACAGTTTGGTGAAGAACAATGCATTTTCCAGCACGATGGAGCACCATGCCATAAGGCAAAAGTCATAACTAAGTGGCTCGGGGACCAAAACTTTGAAATTTTGGGTCCAGGGCCTAGAAGCTCCCCAGATCTTAATCCCATTGAGAACTTGTGGTCAATCCTCAAGAGGCGGGTGGACGAACAAAAACCCACTAATTCTGACAAACTCCAAGAAGTGATTATGAAAGAATGGGTTGCTATCAGTCAGGATTTGGCCCAGAAGTTGATTGAGAGCAGCCCAGTTGAATTGCAGAGGTCCTGAAAAAGAAGGGCTAACACTGCTAATACTGACTCTTTGCATAAATGTCATGTAATTGTCGATAAAAGCCTTTGAAACGTATGAAGTGCTTGTAATTATATTTCAGTACATCTCAGAAACAACTGAAACAAAGATCTAAAAGCAATTTAGCAGCAAACTTTGTGAATATTTGTGTAACTCTCAAAACTTTTGGCCACGACTGTATACTGTATATAAATATATTTGACTGAAAAGCATGTTGGCTCAACTGTTGTTTTAATTGTCCTATACAAATATAATGACTTTAAGCTGATTTGACTTGAACAAATGTCTATAATATGAATGAAAAGAGCATAGTTCATTCAATGGTCATTCTATTCATTTTCAGTAGTATGGAAAATACATGAGCTCGTATGAGAATATGAGAATATGAAAATGTAATTAAATCTTAATTTCATCTTTTACATAATCCAACAGACTACCTTGAAAGACATCACTTTTACTCACGGGCTTACATGCCCAGCTGTGGTAATGTACAGATTTTTTAGAGTGTTTTTTTATGTTAGATCACCCAGACTCTCATTGAATTAAAATAGATCAAAACAGGTGCATTTTTTATTCTTAATGTAAGGGTTTGGAGTCATTGAAAAAACACCCTGGGAATCTGGTAGTAAACAGTAATTACATTCATATCATTTATATTTTGATGTAAATCCATGGCACCAGGTGGTCTGTTGATGGAACCGATAATGACCTCAGCATAATTTCTCCCATTCATGAAGTGAATGTAGGAAAAAATAGATGATGGGTTCAGATGCAATAACACAGAGTATGTGTTAAAGATTTACCTTGTGAAATATTGATTTAAATATTTAGAATGGCATAGTCTACTGTATGTTCACTGAGCATCTGAAATTAAAATTACACTCACTCACTCATTATCTATACCACTTAATTCTGTATTCAGGGTCACGGGGGCCTGGAGCCTATCCCAGGAGACTTGGGGCACATGGCAGGGTACACCCTGGACAGGGTGCCAATCCATCGCAGGGCACAGACACACATACGCTCACTCATTCACACACTACGGACAATTTGGGAACGCCAATTAGCCCAACCTACATGTCTTTGGACTGTGGGAGGAAACTGGAGTACCCGGAGGAAACCCACCAAGCATGGGGAGAACATGCAAACTCCATGCACACAGAGACGGGAATCGAGCCTGGCCGGGGATCGAACCCGGACCCTGGCGGTGCAATACGACAGTGCTAACCACTACACCACCAATAGAATAATATTACTATCTCTGAATTATATTCCTTTATAAAGAGAGACTTAAGAGTCTAGTTTTTTTTTTTTTTGGTGTTATTTTAGCCATAAAAGATTTCTGTGTATCTTTTTACATGTAAAAGAAACAAGACCTGACCATTACAAGCATTTTTAATTATTAGTGGTGCTTGCGAAGCGAACCGCCCCAAAAAGTCCCATACAGGAATGGGGTGCTATGACTTTTCTAAGGGCTGTCCCATAGACTTAACATTGAGACCAACTTTGACGGATTGTAGCGCAGAGAGGGAATTTTGTAGAATGGTCAAATTCACCACATTTGAAGAGGGTCGCAAGCTGTGTCAGAACATACCCCGCACAAGGGTATAAGTTTTGCCCCCGGGGCAGAAAAGTTGCCCAAATCTGCCCCAGTGAATTATAATGGGGACTTTGGAGTGTAACTAGAACTGTATCGTTTGGCATACACCCATAAAAGAGGTGTCAAATCATGCGGCTTATTCGGGATTGGGGTGCTAAGACTTTTTTGAGGGGGCAGGCAGTAAATTGCCCCCACAGGGGGCAATTAATCTCACCAAATAATCCCATAGACTTAACATTGAGACCAACTTTGACGAATTGAATCGCAGAGTGGGAATTTGGTAGAAAAGTTTACCACATTTGTAGAGGCTGGCAAGCTGTGTCGGAACATACCCTGCAAGAGGGTATAGGTTTTACCCCCGGGGTAAAACAGGTGCCCAAATTTGCCCCATTGACTTATAATGGGGACTTTGGTGCATGACTCATCACTTTACGTTTGTCGTAGACCCATGAAACAGGTGGCAAATTGTGTGGTTCATTCGGAAATTTATTTTATTTGGGTTTATTTGGGGAAAGGGGGCTTGACATGACTTTTCTAATGGGCAAGTGGTAAACTGCCCCAGCAGGGGGCAATTAACATAAAATAGTAACTTCCATAGGAACTTTAAAACTGAATTTAACTGTGAATTCCACTGTCGTAGATACATGGGGATGGGCTCATTTTATTCAGGCAATCAATCAGTCTTTCTCATTTATCATGATTCTCATAAGCCATGCCCCTAGCAAAATCATTAGCATGCAGTTAGCATGTTGCTAACATGATTAGCATATTGCTAGCATGATGCTAACCATATTAGCATGTTGCTAGCATTATGCTAACTATGTTAGCATTTCATTAATAACATGATTAGCATGTTGTTAGCATGATAACATTATGATTAGCATGTTGCTAACATGACGTCTAGCTTATTGGCATGTTGCTAGCATTATGCTAACTATATTAACATGATGCTAGGGTTCTTACCGTGTTGCTAGCATGATGGATAGCTTATTAGCATGTTGCTAGCATTATAATAACTGTATTAGCATGTTGCTAGCAACATCATTAGACATCACTAATATGATGCTGGAGTGCTTAACATGTTGTTAGCATGATTCCGAAGTTTTGCCCCGGCAAGCACCACTCACATTTTCTTCAGGAAAGAAGAAAAAGTAAAAAACAAGTAGTGTTTCAAGAAAAATAGCTACAAACCTTCACCCTGACATTCTTCTATGGATTTAACTGTATATTATTTTAGAACTTTTCCACAAATTTTGTTCAAGGTGCATTATGAGAAAATGCAGTTTTCCCAGTCTGTAAAAACTTGGGGTATACTTAAAAATCACCTAGAGAACACAGCATGTTATCATCAAAACTGAGACAATAAAAAAAGAAACAGAGATAACTTGAAAGTTCACCAGTATCATTCCATAACTAAAAATAAACCAGAGCAGTTTAAAAGAGCTGTATATCCCACCAAATCATAAAGAATACAATGAAGCATAAGAGAATTTGCATAGTAATAAAGTGTAAAGATGTGTGGTACACTGAATCAAGGCTCCAGAAAAGAAAGGAAGCTGCATGCATATCACTGTAATCAATCATAGGCTGAAAGGTGGCTTCCACGTGTTTCTCTTATAAGTATTTATACATTATAAGTAAAACAAAAGTTGATTCTAAAATAAAAGACAATGTTTGCTTTAAGCTTCCTAACTATGCTTCCTAATAATATGTATAAAATGATATTTTTATATTTATATGACAATAGATAGAATTCTTTCTTTCAATAGATATAAGGGTATAAGATATTGCTTCCCCCCACCCCCCCCGGTGGGGGGAAGCAAACATTGGAAGCTTGGAATTGCCTTTTCCAAGCTTTTTGAACCAGTAGAGTGATTTGTAATGTCCAAAATGCCATTTCAGGCTTTTGCACAATTTGTACAATGAAGCATAATACAAATTATAGTGTCATCAGCATAGAGGTGTGTTTTTGCTTAGAAATTCTTACATAAATCAATTATAAAAACAACAACATAGGTTCCAAAATAAAAACCTGTATATCTCTCTTTTTATTAATTTGTGTTCCTCTACAAAGATGTGTTGAGTTCTTCTTCCTCAGGACAGAAATCAGCATTCCCAAATTTTTTAGGCCACAATTTGCAACCCACTGAATCAAATGTGTTAGATAAATCCACAAATAAGATAAAAAGATACAATTCTATTTTTTACAAAAATAAATTTAAAAAAAATATTTATGGGTTTGTGACTAGTAAATGAATAATTTATGTTTACTAATCTCCATTTATACTGTTTCTTTTTACTTCACAATACACAGAGTACTTGTTGATTACTTAATAAATACTAAAATGAATTTGATATTTTTTTAATTAAAATTATTAATGTAGACAAGACCAAATTCTAAAACAACATCTGTAATAATTACCTCCTCCCCATGTAAAACCCAATACATATATAAATATAAAAATCATTGAGTACAAAGAAAATGTACATAGCATTAAAGACAACTTTTATATTGGTTTCTGTGTCAATGGTACAATGTATCGTGCTCATGGTGTAATAATTACTGTTTTATTACAGGATGCTGACCAATCTTTAATTTTAATTTAACTGTTAGGCTTTTGCACATTCATGTTTTTTTTTCTTTTCCACTGCCACTGATCTTTTTGTTCAGTAAAGGTCTATGCCAGGTGCAGTCTGGATAATTTATGTGGAGTTTGTTGGCTAAAAATGAAATGGCTGTTTTTAATATCTTAGAGCCACTACTGATTTGTATGGACTTTTTTCTGGATGAAAGTATAACGCTGCAGAATAGAGAATCCACTGAGGCAGTATGCAGGAATGATAGATCTTTAATCATGCCAAGGCCACCCCTCCCTTGCAGTTTTACACTACTCACAGCTGAAAATGGAATAGTATGTTTACCCACAGAATGTCAATAAATGAGTTTAAGCCCATTCTTTTTGCACTTGAGATTTATTGTCATCGTAACCATGGCCATATGTTATTATACATACATAGTACTGTACAGTACATCCATACTGTACATACAAATATACATACTGTATAAGTATTTTTTTATAAAGAGGACTAAAGAGTAATAAAATAAACACAGTTTTTTTTGTGTGTGAAGGTGGCATGGTGGTGTAGCAGTTAGCATTGTGGCTTCTCACCGGGTTTGATTCCCGCTTCAGCCTCTCTCAGCAGTGACAATCCCCCGGATCGGAAGATCTACTGCCAACTTCAAGAGCAAAGGAACTCCACTCTCTGCACCGTGCTCAGTGACTTTTATCTCCCCCTTCTCTGTGTTAAATAAAAGAGCACCTATGTCTCCTGATGTCCGTGTTCCGTTATCAGTAGTGTACTGTATAGTAATAACTTTAGTATTAGAATATTTATACAGTTCTATTCCTGACTCTGCATATACAGTATATATATATATATATATATACTCAAATAAGAGTAAAAAGTAGTCATCTAAAATATTACTCAAGTAAGAGTAAAAAAGTATTCGGTGAAAGGACTACTCAAGTACTGAGTAACTGTTTCAATTTAATTGATTAATATTTTTTTTATTAATATTATAATTATATATATATATATATATGTTAGAAAAAAAAATGTATATGCTGAAATGAAGACATCGCAGTATGAAGCTGTTCTTTTGCACTATGTGTAAGTGAAATATGCATCTGAAGATTTTTTTTTCCTGCTATGCCACCAGATTGTGTGTGATCATGTGACTACATATGGTTATTGGTCAAATGGGGTCATGTGATTATTGTTTCTACATTTGATTGGTGAAACAGACATGTGGTAGATCCACCAGCTGCATGTGTAAAATAAATGGTTAGAAAAGTGACGAGTTGAGTGTAGCCGAAAGTGGCGGAGTAAGGTAGCGTGTCTTTTTCACAAATCTAAAAGTAAAAATAAAAGGTATGGGTGCAGTAAAACTACTCTTAGAATTATTTATTTTATTTTTTTTTAAGTTCAACAAGTAAATGTAATGGAGTAAATGTAACTCATTACTAGCCACCTCTGTATATGTACAGTATACACACACACACACACACACAAAAGAAAAAAGAAGAAAAGAAGAAAAGAAGAAAATGGATGGACTGGGGGATCCAAACAACTATTTGTGTTTTATGGATCTAATTTAAACACAGTCTTGTCAAACCACAACACATCTCTGAGGTCAAAGGTTTATATGCTTGTGCCAGAACATGTAGCGGTTGCCTCAGCAACACAGTCTCACTTCAGTTCATGTTGCACTTACTGCTTAGTTAATATTCATGACCTCGTGGAGCTTCCATAAATAGAAGTATCTTTGAAGCTCCCTATATGTAGTGCTGCCATGAGAAATGAAATTTGTTTAACATTGCATGAATGTTTAATGATCAATGGACTAGCTAAATTGCTCTAAAATATTTTATTCGTGCTATTTCTGAAATAAAATAAAGTCAGGTCCTGTGAAATATCTTCAAATTTGTACAATGATTCTACAGAAATATCAACATTAATTTGCATCAACTAGCCATTAACTAGCAACACTAGTTTTGAATTTAAAATTTCAATCATATTTAAGTGTGTATATAATGATATTCTCTGGGACACATGAATTTGTTCTTGTTAACTCATTTTATCTTGCTGATGAAAGTTTCCTGTAGTTTAAAATTAAATTAAAGCATGCCTACTGCAGCTACTTTCCTTCAAAGAATGAAAAGGCAAACAGTGTCTTTGTAGCCCTTTTTCTTTTCTTTTTTTTGTAATTCTTCACATTCACCTGTAAAGACAGGTTATTTCATGCTCCTGCTTACTGCATCCTGTTGTCAGATTATCTGTTTTCTATATTGGAATGATTACTTATTACCTGTGTGTGAACACACCTCTTTACTACTCTGCTGACAAGCAGTGTAATTGGCTCATCTTGCATCTGCTCAGCAGATGATTTAAGCAAAACATGGTGAGAAAACCATGAACAAAGTGTGTAATACAGATAAAACCATGAATAAATATATCTAAAGGTCACTGAACAAGTACTAATATGCATGACACATTAAGAGCAATATGAAAAAATTCTTGAATGGGATAAATAAATGTTTGGAGCAGCGCCATTATATAACTGTCTGTTGTGTTTAGTCTACTTTAGTGCCATATATACAACTGAACAAAACATTATTTTTTCCTGCATTTTCCCGATATGGAGTTTATCAATATGAACCCATAGATCCCTACAATAAAAAATGCACTGTGTCACCCAAATTATATTCTTTATTCAAAATCAAAATGTGTAATGGCAAACCCACAGCTTGCTCATATGGGGCTAGAAAAATTGTCGCTTTAGTGCCAACAGCATATGTTTGTCAGTTTGACTCATGTCTCATCAATCATCTGTAAAACACCACCTGCTTTACTAAGCCATATGTCAGCAAGCAATCTGCATAAGGCTGGCTACAGACCCATTTCATCATCGCAGACTAGAAAAAAATCCAAATAACTTGAGGTGTAAGCACAGAAAGTGCTATAATGCTAAAGAGGACTAAAGCTGTAAACACAGAAAATGATAAAAGCAGTGGATATTTGCTGCCAGTTAATAGCTATGGTGAAATCCAGCAATTGTTTGAATAATGTAATGGGGCACACCTGGGTAACAAAAAATCTCCATCAGTAGCTTGTTCCAATATTTTTGGTCACTTGAAAAATTGGGTTGTCTGCCACCAAAGGCTCCGTTTTCTGTGTTGTTTAGCGCATCTAGATGTAAATATCAAGACATGAAACCTGACATTCTGATACATGATCTCATATTCATCTTTTATTAAATGCAAATGTCTTCATTGTACAGCAAAAACAAAAAGATTTGGCCTTGTCATTCCAATATTTTTGGAAAGGACTGTATTTGACCACCAAATAGCTTTGAGTCGGAAATATTTTGACTCATGATGTAATATATATGCTAATTTGCCTAACGTGATGCTTTAGAGATTTTTCTTTCCTGTATTATGAAAAAACAAGTCTGTTGCAAAGGTTTGATAAGGTTAGGGATTCATTATTAAAATTCCGCTGGAGGTCTGAATATGAGAGGGTCTGTGTGGTTTTACACTTTCGTAATGAAAATGTTCTGGGTCAACTTGTGGGGCTTTACCTATTTAAGGATACTTCTTTGGGATTAATTGCATTTTACTTATAGCAGTGCAAATTGCTTAGTACCCATAAGTAGCTGTGAGGTCTAAATGAATTTATGATATATGAAAGTACTATTAATTTCTGTTTCAGTTTTAGATGTTTCAAGAGATGTTTGTGCTTGTTTGTGCTTACCATAAAAATATTTTTACTACATTAGCATGCTAAAGAATATCAGATATTTTTTCACATTTTAAAGTATGCCATGCAGTTAGTTCATGCATCTGCATTCAGAATATGGTCACTGAGTTTATAGTTTTCTTTATATGATAGTGAAACCCTGAGGCTTTAACTGAAACAAAGATGCATGTGTTGAATACCTTGGTATGTAAGCCAACAACTGTTCCAGGTTATATGTTACAGCTTGTGTCGCTTTCATAATGAGGGAGAAGAAGCAACAAGTGCAAAACAGCCTCCAACTTCAAGGGGATTGTCTGGCTCACATCCTCTACAAATGTCCCACTCAATGCCTGCCTCTAAGTAGTACATTGCAAGAAACAAGCAAGCTAACAAGGTCTATGGCTACCAATTCTCCCTGGAGCATACTCATTATTTTCAGTGGCAAAAGCAGCAAGCCTCCGTGCAAAACCAGGACTCATTCCCATCTTATTTATTTATATATTTATATATTTCTTTAAAACCACCCTTGTCAATTATACAGCAGTAATCCTAATGCGTTTGAAGCCTTACAGCGGGTTTTTTTTTCTCTCTCTCTCTTTTTTTTTTTTGAAAGCTGACATTGAGCTGTCATTTCCTGAGCCTGGGAAAAAGATAAATGATGGAGGTGCAACTTGCATTCATATCTACCTTTTGCACATTAAACACTGTGAGATGTTTGTAAGATAGATGTTTATCCTCTTTTCCAAAATGTCTACATGATAGATAAGACCATCCTTGTAAGTTTTGTTGACTTCATGCAAACCTATCATAAAATCTTTAGTGGAATGCTGGTGAATGTGGCCATGCTCCTTGAACATCAACAGCAAGAAGCTGCTATACTTCTTTCAAACTGGAAACACCAGCACAGGGGAAAGCAGTTGTTTATTTAGGCAAAGGACTTTTACAAAGGACTTATTAAATGTAGGTGTTTGAACACTACCATAAGTGTTACCAAATTATATGAATCTCAGTGTGAGATTCAAGTTAAAAACATCTGTGGTAAGAGTAGTAATGCCCCTTGCAAAACATATTTTATAAATTGATGATATATATATTTCCTGCTAATTCTGTAAAAAAAATAAAATAGACCTCTATCAGAAAAAAAGGGCAACAGCACCTTGGTTTGCATGTTATTTTTAACAAAAAAATGTGCTTTTATGTGCTGACAATTGTACAGAAATTACAGATTATTCCCATGAATATGAGGTTATAGCAGCCACAGGCTTACAGCAACTAGACAGCTGAAGAATTCACCTGTTTTTTTTTTTCCAATTTTCTGTTCCAACTGTCCTGCTCTTTACCTACATTTGCAAGATTATATGTAATGTGCTGGTATTTGAATCCCTGGTTTTTTATCAAAAGAACTGCATGAATGAGCAGGCAAACATAAAAAAAAATGTGTATATATTGCCATCAATAGATAGATTTTATTAGATGAAATATAATCTTGTTATTATTAATTACCACATAACTGTGTCCAGGGAAATGTTCAACCATGTTCAAATGTTCTTGGACAGTGTAAATAAATAGCACTTAAATGTAGACAGTCACACTGATATTCCATAAATTTCGCTCTTATGTCAAGCAGCTTTTCAGTCGGTTCCTGGGTGGTTCCAGGAGACATTCGTGACTTGTATAAATCTACCATTCTATTTTTCCTGATCTCCACTTGGTTCATTGGAACTACCAGCAGTAGTCAATCATGATTACTAACAAGATGGTACGGGGCCTTGGGCTGGGCAAATGAAGACATTTGAGGTCTTTCAAAACTAAATTTTTTATTTATTTTTTTTTTTGTCTGAAAAGTGGTCTTTTATATAATTTGCTTATATCTGTCATACAATTTTTTTTTTTTTGGTAAAATTTCTTTTAAATATATAGTGACTACATGTACTGTATAAGATAATGCTAATAGCTGCCATTTTAAAATGTTTTTTTTTCTGGATTAAAAATTATAAATAAGGTTTTAATTGACACTACTTTTGGTATTTGGGGGTGCTTTGACACCAATGAGTGAGACATTCCTTTGACACATTATAGCCTCTTATAGATTGCATGTGCAAGCTTTTATTTTTAATTAGCCGGCTCTAAATTAGGAAAAGCTATAATGGCATAATGGTGTTAATAATGATGTTACCATGTCACACTACTGTAGATAGAAATGCTTTAATTTCAGATAACTTGCAAACCTCCAGCTAAGTTCCACTTGTTCCATTAATTTTATTTTGACTATTATAGTTAAATTATTATTTTAAATGTATCTCTGTTAGAAAAAGAAATCCAATTTCTTAAGTTTTGTCATTTCAAACTTAAGAAATGCTGTAAACTTTAGCTGTAAATTTTAGTAAATTGTGCTGCTAATTGGTGATTTTTAAGGCTGGTAACTCTAAATGAACTTCTCTTCGGCAGCAGAGGTAAGTTTTGGTCTTACTTTCCTGGGAAAGTCTTCATGAGAGCCAATTTCATCATGGTCCTCTATGGGTTTTGTAAAATGCACTTGACAATATCCCACAGGAACTACCCCAAAAAAGGCTGACCTCCATGTCTTAAAATAACAACTGACTGTGATGATGTTGTTACATAATTGCCTAAATCCATATTTGTTATTTCATAGTTTTGAAATACCCAGTATTGTTGTAGAAAATGAATCACTAAACAAAATCAAAGAAATTTGCAAGTGATCACAAACTTTTGAGCGGTAATATAGTTAAACAGCGGAGTCTGCACACCTTTAAAGTCCCTGTGGGCACATGGCATAGCCCCTTCGATGTGCCACTCTCCTGGCCGACTTCCATATGCTTTGTCCTGACTTCCAAACTCTGCGCTTAGCTCCACACCTCTCTTTTAATGAGCAGAACAAGCCTGAGGTACATAGGTGATCATCTCCCATGTGTGTTTGATTGTGTGTATGTGTGTGCCCTGCAATGGATTGGCACACTGTTGAGGGTGTACCCCCATCTTATGCCCTAAGTCTCCCCTGCAACCCTGTATACTGGATAAAGCAGTATAGACAATGAATGAGTGAGTGAGTGTCCTTAATTTTGTAATGCATCACTGGAAAACTGTTTATGATAATATACCATAATCATAAACTAAGTATGATCAGTTAGGAAGAAAGGACTAAATATGTGAATGTGAATAGATAGTGCATTTTTATAAGTGATATTAATTCAAAGTGTTAAAGGTTGTTTTCCAGTGGTCTTTCAAAACAGAGAGATTTATTAGATTGCAGAGCAAGAAGACAGGAGATAATCTGCATAAAAATTAAAAATAAAAGTGTAAAAATGCACGCAAACTGCAAATTTATACAAATTTATGTCTGATTCCTTCAGGTGATGTGGGGTGGATTTTAACTTTGTGATATATGGATGTAAATGCCTCTATCTTCCATGAATGACGAAGTTGCTGATTTAAAATATTAGCAGTATGAAAACTTCAAGAAATAAGAAAATTCATTAAATAATCAATCAAGCAAACAAAGCTATAAATAAAGTAATTTGGTGCTCAAACATAATTATTTGATAATTTGATCTGATTTTGATATTAAAATTGAATTATTTGTCACATGTACCTTACAGCATAGTGAAAAGATGTCTTCACAAATCTTTTGAGTTTATGATCACTTGCAAATTTCTTTGGTTTTTGTATAGTGATTAATTTTCTACATTCTACAACAATACTGGGGATTTCAACACTATTAAATAACAAATAGGGATTATTTTAAGACATGGAGGTCAGCCTTTTTTGGAATAGTTATTGTGAGATATTGTCAAGTGCATTTTACAAAACCCATCAAGGACCATGATGAAATTGGCTCTCATGAAGACTCTGTAGTTAAGAAATTAGAGTCAGAGCTGAAGTCCCACACAACCAGTAAGAATTTTAGATACACCTAATTTTTGGAGATATTTTAAACAATTATTATAAAAATTAACAATGATGATAAACCAGTTGAAAACTGCTGGGAAAGTTTAAAAAGACAACCTTATGATGGTAATTAAAAGAATACCAAGAGTTTGCAAAGATAAAGCTGTAATAAAACATGTGGCATATCAGTAGATTTCATGTATTTATTTATTTATGTATTAATTTGTTTTTTCACAGCATAAGTTTGTGTTGGTACTCTATAGGTATGCTAATTACATAATTTGGACTCTGTAGTTGTCAGCATGTGGTTTTGAAAACAGTTGTAGCTGTCATGGCCTAAATGTTGGCAAACTGCAGAGCACATTATTATGACAGCTACTTTTGGCAACAGTGCAAATGGGCATATGTGGATTGTGCCCTACTTTCTCAAACTATTCCATGAGGAATTCTTAAAATATCATCTGCTCTTTTTAAAGTCCTCAATTCAGGTGGATTCATGATGAATGTATTTTACCAACCAATTAAACATACTATATTATATGGTTTTGTCAGTAAAGAGTATGATATATATTTTGATTTATTTAAAAATCCCTATAATTAATTTTACTGCAATATTTTTTATGTAATCATGACAAGCACAGGTACGAAATGATGACATATTGTTTCTTGCTGGGATCTCTAGGCAACATCTCACCAAGCACAGCAATAGCATTGACTGATTAAACAAACTACTTTTAATCTTACTTTCACACCCAACAAACTGTTCTACACCTCCAAAATGAATTAGATGGACTTTTATTATTCACACAATGCATTTCTAGGTCATCTTTTTCAGATAGTCTCTTATCAACAGCTTACATCACCCTGCATCACACCAGGTCTTTTATCTAGAAGCAGAATGCAGGCAATTCAACAAGACAAGTTGAACAAAATCAGTGATAAGTGCACAGTTTAAGTTGAATCCATCTAGGAACCTCTCTAGTCCAACCAGAGACCATAGAGGTCAATGGTGACCATTTTGTACTACCTTGGTAGGACTCTGGATAACAATCACACACTATGGCTAAATTGGGACTGCCAGTTAGCGTAATCTGCATGTCTTTGGACTGTGGGAGGAAACTGAAGATCCCGGAAGAAACCGTGGAAGTACGTGGAGAACATACAAATTACCATATGCAACATTGCAAGATAAAGAGGGTACACTTATTGTTAATAACAAGCAAGATGGACAAAAGTAGGTGGTTACAAAATAAAATGTAATGACTGAATATTATAGCTGTAGCAGACTTCTTGCTTTCACACACCTTACTTTGAATGCCACTGTACTGGCTTTGCATTTGTGATGAGAGTAGATGAGATAAAAGACTAAGTGTAAGAAACTGAAGTCATTTTTTTTTTTAAAGTAAGGATATTACATATTTTTAATTGTTTTGTTTTTTTAAACAGGGGTGAGGCACACAATTAGTTATATAGTAAGTGTTAAATATAAAAATGGTTGCAGGGTGAACAAGGGCCACAAAATGGAGACTCTATTTAATCATTTTGCAGTTTGAAAAAACTAGACCATGATATGTCTTGCTGTGGATATTTGCGTGTGTTGCATTTTTTAACTCATTATCCCACAGAAAAGGATGACACTTGGAGCTATTTATTTCCAAGACCTATCATGAAAACCACCCAACAGCATTGGGCAACATGCCTCAGGAAGCTGCTGACACTTGGCAACAGTAATTGTTATAGGTGTTTGAAAGAGTAAATAAGTCCTTATCCAACACTGTACAGTATGTTAGCAAAAGACTTTCAACCCAGATGAAACAGTCAAATTTCTTCATAAACATTTTCGACAAAGAAACATCCAATTAGGAGGAAACAGTGAAAGCGCAACTAAAAGTTACATTCTTTTCTCTTTGTTTTGTTTTATTTTTCAAAGACTATTCCAAATTATAATACATTTTTTTATAATAGATTTTTGTAAATGTATGAAAAGCCTAAGTTTGTAGAATCATACTGTATTTAAAAATGAATACAACGTACAGTCAAGTAGATTTCTCTTAAATTAAACTGAATAAAATTTCCTTACTTATCACCTGCCTATGAATTTTCGAAAAACTGGTAAAAGACAATCCTAAGTAAAATCAATTCAAATTCCTATTTTGTGGCTTTTCGTTAAATAAAGTCATTCAGTCCCATGATGTGATGACTTAGAACAAAATAAATGCCATTTATTTCAACAAGGATACAACAATTACTGTACCTCATTTAACAGAAAAAATATTAAATAAATAAATAAACAAGTAAAAGGGCTACATGTCAGACCCTACAGGCTTTACTGCACATGTTAAATGTTAAAGTTCACGACAGCACAATTAGAAAAAGACTGAACAAGTATGTACGCATTTTTCTGTTTTTTGTTTGGAAGGGTTGCCAGTAGAAAACCGAGACAGAACCGGAGTACCCAGAGGAAACCCACCCCAAGCACTGGGAGAACAATAATAACAGGAATTTAAACCTTACTTACAATACTTGCACTTAAAATACTTGCAACCATACTGTACAATACTTGTTACTTACAATACTTACAACCTTTTGCAATATTTTATGGTTACATACTGTTATTCATTTATTTCAGCATCAGCAGTATTGCAAATAGGAACTTTATACTGTACTCTCAAACATACATAATGGTTTTCATGATTAACCTTAATGCCTTGTCTTCTTACTCCCCTCACAATGAGCTATGTTCACACTACGTCCACACAAAAATGGGTGAACGGAGTAAGAACGTGTACAAGTCAACTGGAATGCAGTAGAAACGGAAAAGGATGTTGTTTTCCTTGATGTGGCGCTGCCATGCTTTATTGGACAAAGAAGGCCTGTTTAAAAAAGGCCTGTTGAGAAGGTGGTCGAAGCAAGAAGCAGGAAGAACTTAATAAGGATGCATTAATGATGCCATTGACCATACTACAAGCATGACGCAGATGGCAAATATTTCTGACTGTGTTGTCATTGGGATGTCACTACAGCATGAAATCCCAATCTCATATCATAGTGACAGCCCATTGACATACTACAAGCATGACGCAGACAGTAAAGATTTCTGACTGTGTTGTAATTGGTTGATCATGCTAGGTCTATACCACATTGTAGAAGGCTGGATTATGGTGTTCTAGTGCCTACCACATTTATGGCTCACATGCAGGTGGTTATCAATCTGTCTATGTCACATTCAGAGAATGTATTATAAACACTGAATCCATTTCCCTACACCATAACTTTGTAATTAAACATATTACGCATGTCGATGTGTTTATACTAACCAGCTGGACACAGTGACAACATGATAAGTTCCTGGTAAGAGAGTAGTGTAATCTGAACTGTCATAGTAATAACTCGGGTCAATATCAATGGATGTGGTGAGCTCAGTTTCATGTGTATTATAGGATGTCAGTGACAACATGCTAGATACATTAAAAATCTGATATGAATGTGGATAGGAAGTAGTATGAACTTCATAACTGGACATTTTCCTATTTTGACCCTGTTCCTGCAGTGTTCATTGATATTTTAAGTGCACTGTGAAAACTTCATGGCCTGCATCCTTGTGTGGCTGGGGTCTTACTTGACTTTTCTATAAATATGAGATATTAACAAAGCTGGTGAAAGCTTTGTTTATTAAGACTTCAAGAGGTAACTTGTTCACTTAAGCTGTAAGCTGTAAGCTAGAATACATGTATTGTTGTAAACACCAATTTACATTGTTATTTAAAGAAACCATGAGATCTGTTGCTCATTTTATTCATAGCAGGCTGCTACAGAGCAAGTAATTTTTTTAATGAATCTAGATGGAAATGAAGTATGCACTCAGCTGTAGATGGAAGCTAATTTCTGGAGCTAATAATTAAGTAATTCTCATCAAGTCAGTCTCTTGTGTGTAATTTATTGTGTTTGTTTAGCAACTCAAGGAGATGTGCAAGGTAAAGAACTGTTTTAGTTAGGTAGTTTGACATTGCTTTTATTTTACTAATGGACATACATTGAGAGATACACACACAATTCTTTTTGTCGGTCTGGTTTTATTGGAATAGAATTTGGGCTGGGAAAGTGTAGGTTGAAAGGTGAAGGTTTTGTAGATATTTTTTTATGGCCTTTTCAGGATTCAAGTGATTCTGTGTTTTTCTTCAATACATGGTGAAAAAGAGATATAATATATTTTAACAACACGTATTCCAGTAATCTATTTAATAATATATTTTTTCTTTTAAAAAAAAATAATATATATTTTTATATTCATAAGTAGTTAATATTTCTTATTAAATTAAAAAAATCATGAATGAAACAAATTCCTGTTGTCTGACTGACATTATAGCAGCTACAGCATAAATTGCTCACTAGCTTCAGGACTCAGTCATGTGACTGAGAATTTTCCATGTTAGGAAATATACTGATTGTTACAAAGTGCTCACTCCCTAGACTATATCTTTCTATAATGCTATAGGAAAGTTGCTTAACAGCATATATAACATATCAGCATTGTATGCTTTATTTTGTTGTGGAAAGTGTAGTTTAAGGAAAGAGAGGAAAGAAAAGGAAAGAAAAGGAACACTAATGGAAAGGAAAGGAGGAAACAGCTGTGCCAATATTATACAATTTTATCAAGGTATATAGGTAACTATGCTGCACAGGTGACCATAAGGAGAAAACACTGAAGGGAGAGTTCTTTTATTGGTTAAGTTTATCTAAGCTAATGGTTAAGCTAATGTAGCACAAGTTGGCTACATTCCCAACAATTCACACTTAACTTCCAGTACACATTATTATGCTGATCATTCTCTGTTATCCGTTATCACCCAGATGAGGATGGGTTCCCTGTTGAGTCTGGTTCCTCTCAAGGTTTCTTCCTATTACCATCTCAGGGAGTTTTTCCTTGCCACCGTCGCCCTCGGCTTGCTCATCAGGGACAATCTTATCATTTTGATTCATACACATTGCATAAAAACTTACTTCTTTTTATTGTGTAAAGCTGCTTTGCGACAATGTCAATTGTTAAAAGCGCTATATAAATAAAATTGAATTGAATTGAATTGAATATTCCCAACAATTTGTCTTGAAGTTGAATAATAATTTCATAATTAACTTTTCTACATGTTTACAACAAACAACTGAATTAAAAATTATCATTTATGTCCCAGGTTCGTACATACTGTACAATACACACATATTAAATTAGACTATGTGTAGACATTTGGCATTGTTGTGCAGTCAACACCACATGTTTGAGCTCTCAGATCAGAAGATTTCTATATCAGCAGCTCTGGGAGTAGTTTTGGCTTTACTTTAAAACATAGCTTAAAGCATCCTTTCAAATGTGTAATTGTTTTTATAGCAACCGTTCATATACAGAAATTTGTATGGCAGGTGTTTATCATTCATTGTCTCTAAGGCTTTATCCTGTACACAGGGTCATAGTGTTCCCCAGGAGACTTAATGAAGGGCACAAGGAGGGGTACACCCTGGACAGGGTGCCAATCTATTGCAGTGCACACATATTCATACACTCCAGGCAATTTAGGGAATGTCAATCAGCCTAATCTGCATGTCTTTGGACTGTAGGAGAAACCGGAGTACCCGGAGGAAACCTACCAAGCATAGGGAGAACTATATTAATAGGAATCAAACCTGGCTGGGAATTGAACCCGGATTCTGGAGGTACAAGGTGACAGAGCTAACCACTAAGCCCCCATGCCACCCATATTTTTTTATGTTCACAGGTTACATATACAGTAATACTTATATGTTGATATATTCTGTTAAGCATAATAATATAGCATTTATAGAAAGAGTCTTGGTTGTGAGCACTTTCTAACAGTTAGTATACTGTATTTTCTAACATTTCTCTATCATATGAAAAAAAAATGTATTAACTACTACTTATAAATATAAAAAAAAGAGTACATAATTATATAGATTACTGGTATACATGTTATTAAAACATGTACATTTTTCCAACATGTATTGCAAGAAAAACACAGTATCACTTCAATGCTGAACAGGTCATCAGAAAATATCTACAAAACCTCAAGCTTTCAAGGTAAACAGCTCATGAATACAAACACATAACCACTCGACACTCAGTGAGGTAGATCATTTAAAACAGCATGATTCATCACTTAAAACTGTATCCACACATCTTATCTATCATGACAAATAGCTTGCAACTACATCCTTTTACCACACTTGTTCCCCACATCAGTGAAAAAAATTGTGCTGAAAAAAGATCTTATCTCCCATTTCTGTGAAGCTGTACACTCAATTAATCAGGAGATATTCTCAAGCTTCCAAAGCAGCTGTCTTCAGAGCCATACCCCGAGAACAAATGCCCAGTGCTAAATTAACTAATTTGTGTCAAGTCTGACTTGTGAATTCATCACTGGATGTTTATTCTACCCTGGATATTTTGTTGTTATTGTCCAGACAGCCATTCTGCACTTAATGGCCCTCTTGCCAGAATGTATGTCTTCTTTACTCCAAAAGAACATATATTTTCTGACAGTTGGAGAGATCTAATTTAAGAATTGAGAACTTTTGTCATGTCCAAGACCATTCAGTCCAGAACCCAGGTCAAAATCTAGTCAAAATAACATAATTACAGACTAGAATTGCATTTATAAATAGGCAATACTTTACAAATACTAGACCAGGACTGCAGAAGTGTGTCTACTACATTTTTCCCCATTTTTGGGCTCAGTTGCACATTATTTATGCCACCAGTTACACTGTCAAAACTTCCAGACAACTAGATAAACATTGAATTAATTATTATTGTATGCTGGCACAACTTCTTATTTGTTGAGACCACAAGTAACACTCACTCACTCACTCACTCATCATCTATACAGCTTAATCCTGTATTCAGGGTCATGGGGGGCCTGGAGCCTATCCCAGGAGACTTAGGGCACATGGCAGGGTACACCCTTGACAGGGTGCCAATCCATCGCAGGGCACAGACACACATACACTCACTCATTCACACACTACGGGCAATTTGGTCTAACCTACATGTCTTTGGACTGCGGGAGGAAAACGGGAGTACCTGGAGGAAACCCACCAAGCATGGGGAGAACATGCAAACTCCATGCACACAGAGACGGGAATCGAGCCTGGCCGGGGATCGAACCCAGACCCTGGCGGTGCAAGGCGACAGTGCTAACCACTACCTCACCGTGCCGCCCACAGGTAACATTATGTATTTAAAAACTTTGAAAAAACAGACTGAATAAACTTTAGCCAGCAAATTACATTCCCTGAGATGAAATCATGTGAAATCACAGGACTGGTGCTGTTAAACTGCACTAAAGAGGGGAAGATTTATTCTCTTTATTCTTTAATTTTGAATAAAATATGTTGCAGTTACAGTAGCTTATAGCGTATTTTAGACAGTTAAGGTTATATATGTGAGGCCGTTATTTTGGCTTCAGAGTTGCTAATGCTTACCTATGAATGTTATATTAGTTAACTCATTTGTATAAAACCAAATTGAGTACATACCCGGTTAATTTAAAACATCACTCCAAACATGTAGATGTAACAGTACGCCATGTCACGCCCTCCGCTCTAACCAAGCCATGATCACCTGCAACTCCTCTCCACATTCCATCCCACGGCTTCTGTTTTGCCGCCTCATTCACCGGCATGAGCACACCTGCTCTGCATCTCATTCGTCACTTTCTCCCTATTTAAACTAGCCACAAACAACCATCCAGTGCCGAATTATTGCGTGCCACAAGCCTAGTGTTTTTTGTGTCTAGTGTTTTGTGAAAATAATACCTTTTTACCTTTTTCATGTTATTGACCCTTTTTTCTCTTCTGGTTACACCCTTAGCTTTACGAGTTGGAACGGTTCACTACATTGATTGATAACCCGGCTTTGAACCTTTGCTTCTGTTTTTGACTCCGGCCCTGCCTTTATCCTCAGGATTGCTGAATCTCCAATCTCTCCCTCAAACTGCACATCGGATTTTACACGTGCACCACAGCCCTCACCTCTCCACACAGCCACGCTCACTCCTCTGCCGTGCTTGCTCAACCTGTGCATTCAGTGCTCTGTCTCTCATCCACCTCCACAACCAAGCCACGCCACAGCTCTTTTCAGACAGCACCCCAAGTACTGGTTTCTTTTGATCATCTCTCTCTCTCTGTTTCACCTCCTCATTTTGAAATAAACTCTGTTATATTGAATCCGACCTATTGTGTCTGCTTTTGGGTCCTCCAAGCCTGCCTCACACGGACCAGCCGTGACAGAATAATTCGGCCAACATGGACCCAGCGGATTTAGGTCAACTCAGGACCGCCTTGGAGGCACAGGGCACCCTTCTCGGCACCCACCAGGGGGAGATTCAGCAAGTGAATCAGAACCTAAGGTCTATGGCGGACACCCTCACTGCACTTGCTTCTCGGATTGAACAGTTCCAGGTCTCATCACCCCCAGCTCCAGTTCGTTCTCCACCTCCTCCGATCAGAGAACCCCGTCTGCCACCCCCTCAGTCCTACAATGGAGAACCCGGCACCTGCCGAGCCTTCCTCTCACAGTGCTCCCTGTCTCTCGAGTTACAAACCTCTACATTTCCCACGGAACGTTCAAAAATAGCCTATGTCATCACACTTCTCTCTGGAAGAGCACGTGAGTGGGGAACGGCACTATGGGACGCCGACGACCCCTGCTGCACTAATTACAACGCATTCACCAGAGAGATGAAAAGAGTCTTTGATCGCTCACTTTCTGGCAAGGAGGCAGCTGGGCAGATGCTGAGACTCCGTCAGGGAGCACGCTCAGTCTACGATTACGCCATCGAGTTCCGCACCCTGGCGGCCTCTTGTGGATGGAATGAATGCGCAATGTGCGACGTGTTTTTTCATGGACTGAGCGAGGCCGTAAAGGATGAGTTGGTCTCTCAGGAGCTCCCTTCAGACCTGAATGGTCTCATGGATCTAGCAGGTCGCATCGATGCACGCCTCCGGCTCAGACGCCAAGAACGCACCAGACCCCTTGTAAGAATGAGACCAATCACCCATCCACAAACTACCGATCCCCCCGCTGAGCCTATGCAGATAGACCGGGCCCGGATCTCTCTTGAGGAACGCCAACGGCGGCGGGATCAAGAGGCCTGCTTCTACTGCGGCCAAGTAGGCCACTTCCGCCTTCAGTGCCCGTTAAAACAATAGGCCCTCCAATGAAACTGGGAGTCTTGGAGGACCTCTCTCAGAGAAATCTCTCAGGCCAACGCCCCTTGCTACCCGTCATGATCATCTTCCAGAACAAGGCCCAACCACTCAAAGCACTCATTGACTCTGGATCTGACCAAGACCTGATGTGCGCTGCTACTGCAAGGGAACTAAGAATACCCTTTCTGGCCTTGGACACCCCACTGTCAGTCCAGGCTCTTGATGGAAGTTCTTTACCATCCATCACTCGCCGCACCCCCCCTCTCACTCTAAGAATCTCTGGTAACCATGTTGAGACCATCTCTTTCTTCATCATGGAGGGTTCTCATGCTCCTGTTGTCCTGGGGGCTCCCTGGCTGCGCAGACATAACCCCAGCATTGACTGGGCCAAGAACACCATCTTGGATTGGAGCCCTGCCTGTCTGTCTTTATGCCTCCACTCTGCCAGAGCCCACTCGTCACACCCTGTTTCCAAGGAAGAACCCCTAGATCTCTCCAATGTTCCCTCTGAATACCAGGACCTCACACAAGTGTTCAGCAAGACACGTGCTCTGTCTCTGCCGCCCCACAGACCCTACGACTGCTCCATCGATCTCTTCCCAGGTACTACCCCCCCAAGAGGGCGCTTGTATTCCCTTTCGGTCCCGGAGAGAGAGGCCATGGATAAATACATAACTGAGTCACTGGCAGCAGGGATCATCCGACCCTCATCCTCACCGGCTGGAGCCGGTTTCTTTTTTGTGGACAAAAAGGACAAGTCCCTTCGTCCCTGTATTGAGTACCGCGGTCTGAATGCCATCACCATCAAAAATCGCTATCCTCTTCCACTCATGAGCACGGCCTTCGAACTTCTGCAAGGAGCATGTGTGTTCACCAAACTGGACTTGCGGAATGCATATCATCTAGTGAGGATGAGGGAGGGGGACGAATGGAAGACTGCATTCAACACACCCACAGGCCACTATGAGTACCTAGTGGTTCCCTTTGGGCTTACCAATGCTCCTGCTGTTTTTCAAGCCTTGGTTAATGACGTGCTCGGAGACTTCCTGAATATTTTCGTTTTTGTGTACCTGGACGACATTTTATTTTTTTCCCGTTCTCTGGAGGAGCACAGATTGCACGTTCGACAAGTCTTGCAGAGACTCCTCGAAAACAAACTTTATGTCAAAGCCGAGAAGTGTGAATTCCACCAAGAATCTGTCTTTCCTTGGCTTTATCATCGCCCCTTCCAGCCTTCAGATGGAGCCATCTAAGTTAACTGCTGTCACCGACTGGCCCACACCCACCACAAGACGAGACCTCCAGCGATTCTTGGGGTTTGCCAATTTTTATAGGCGCTTCATTAGAAATTACAGCTCCGTGGCGGCGCCTCTCACCTTGTTAACCTCCACCAAAGCTCTTTTTCTCTGGAACAAGCAGGCTGAGGACGCATTCACCAACCTAAAACATAGGTTCACATCTGCACCCATATTAATCATCCCGGATCCGTCCCTCCAGTTCGTGGTGGAGGTGGACGCCTCCGAGTCAGGAATTGGGGCTGTCTTGTCCCAAAGATCACTAAAGGACAACAAGTTGCACCCTTGCTCCTTCTTCTCCCGTCGTCTCTCCCCTGCTGAGAAGAATTATAACATAGGAGATCGGGAACTGTTGGCAGTTAAACTTGCTCTGGATGAGTGGAGGCCCTGGCTGGAGGGAACTGCCTCTCCATTTGTGGTCTGGACCGACCATAAGAACTTGGAATATCTCAGGTCAGCCAAGAGACTTAACGCCCATCAAGCCAGGTGGAGCCTGTTCTTTTCTCGTTTTGATTTCGTGCTCTCGTATCGCCCTGGCTCCAAAAACATAAAGCCTGATGCCCTGTCTCGACAGTTTTCCATGCCCCAAGACCCATCACCAAGTGAGACAATTCTGCCTCCTCGTTGCCTGGTGGCGGCCGCGCTCCTGGATATTGAAACGCAGGTGAAGAAGGCACTTAATCGGGAACCAGGTCCAAGCAACATTCCTCCCGGCCTCCTCTTTGTCCCAGCGTCCGTCCGATCCCAGGTGCTGGAATGGGGACACAGCTCTCGAATTGCCTGTCACCCGGGGAGAGCCCGCACCCTATCCCTCCTTCAGGAAAGGTTCTGGTGGCCATCTATGAAGGCGGATGTTCAAGGGTTTGTGACAGCCTGTGACACCTGCATTAGGAACAAGTCGACCAACAAACCTCCCGCTGGCTTCCTAAAACCTCTCCCAGCTCCTCACCGACCTTGGTCTCATATCACCCTGGATTTTGTTACTGGCCTCCCCAATTCTGATGGCAATACCTGTATACTGACCATAGTTGACCACTTCTCCAAGTCTGCCCATTTCGTTCCCTTGCCAAAGCTCCCGTCAGCCAAGGAAACGGCTGAGTTGATGATCCTCCACGTCTTCCGTCTGCATGGCCTCCCCTCCGACATTGTCTCCGACCGTGGCCCCCAGTTCTCAGCAGAGTTCTGGAAGGCATTTTGCAGGTTAATTGGAGCAACAGCAAGCCTATCCTCTGGTTATCACCCTCAGTCAAACGGACAGACAGAGAGATTGAACCAGGAACTGGAAAAGGCCCTAAGGTGCATGGCCTCACGAGATGCAACTACGTGGAGTAGGACACTCCCCTGGATTGAGTATGCGCACAACTCTCTACCAACCTCTGCCACAGGCCTCTCACCCTTCCATTGCTGCTTGGGCTATCAGCCACCACTGTTCCCATCCCAAGAAGAGGAAGTAAACGTACCTTCAGCCCTGTCTTTTGTTCGCCGCTGCAAGAGAGTTTGGTCCCAGGCCAGAACCCGTCTCCTACGCACCATCTGCACCTTCAAACGGCAAGCTGACCGACGCCGCTCGGCAGCCCCCAGGTACAGAGTGGGTCAGAGGGTGATGCTGTCCACCCGAGACATTCCCATCAAAACAACCTCCCACAAATTATCTCCCAGATTCATCGGACCATTCACGATCACCAAAGTAATTAACCCTGTTTCGGTCAGGCTTTCCCTACCCCTCTCTATGCGCCGCATCAACCCGACATTTCATGTCTTGCAGCTCAGACGACTGGTTCCCAGCCCCCTATCCCTTCCCACCCGCCCTCCCCCTCCTCCTCAACTCATCGACGGGGGTGAGGTTTTTACAGTGCACAAACTGCTAAGAGCTCGACGCCGAGGGAGGGGCCTACAGTACCTCGTCGATTGGGAGGGTTATGGGCCAGAAGAAAGAAGTTGGGTCCCTGCCAGGTTCATTGTCGACCCAACTCTAATATCTGACTTCCACCGGCAACACCCAGAAGCACCAGCTAGGACGCCCGGTGGCGCCCATAGGGGGAGGGGTACTGTAACAGTACGCCATGTCACGCCCTCCGCTCTAACCAAGCCATGATCACCTGCAACTCCTCTCCACATTCCATCCCATGGCTTCTGTTTTGCCGCCTCATTCACCGGCATGAGCACACCTGCTCTGCATCTCATTCGTCACTTTCTCCCTATTTAAACCAGCCACAAACAACCATCCAGTGCCGAATTATTGCGTGCCACAAGCCTAGTGTTTTTTGTGTCTAGTGTTTTGTGAAAATAATACCTTTTTACCTTTTTCATGTTATTGACCCTTTTTTCTCTTCTGGTTACACCCTTAGCTTTACGAGTTGGAACGGTTCACTACATTGATTGATAACCCGGCTTTGAACCTTTGCTTCTGTTTTTGACTCCGGCCCTGCCTTTATCCTCAGGATTGCTGAATCTCCAATCTCTCCCTCAAACTGCACATCGGATTTTACACGTGCACCACAGCCCTCACCTCTCCACACAGCCACGCTCACTCCTCTGCCGTGCTTGCTCAACCTGTGCATTCAGTCCTCTGTCTCTCATCCATCTCCACAACCAAGCCACGCCACAGCTCTTTTCAGACAGCACCCCAAGTACTGGTTTCTTTTGATCATCTCTCTCTCTCTCTGTTTCACCTCCTCATTTTGAAATAAACTGTTATATTGAGTCCGACCTATTGTGTCTGCTTTTGGGTCCTCCAAGCCTGCCTCACACGGACCAGCCGTGACAGTAGATACTCTTGAGAATTTCAAAGTCAAACCACTGAAAATATCAAACCCTTTTGAATATAAAACAATCCTTACCTTTAACCCTTCATTACATACAGTACACCATTGAAGCCATTTAAACTTATTGGACTTGGAGAGACGATCCCCTCAGATTATTGTTGCCATAGACTCTTTTCTGTGTTTGACACAATGGGCTAAAGATGAAAACTGTTCATCTTTGACAGATTTATAAAATAAACAAGATGATATTGTAATATATAACAATCAGTAAGAGACTTATAAGCAGCTAGTGTTACCCAATTATTTTTCTATGTTTTCAGCTAAATAGAACCTGTATTCTCCTTTTTTATGCAAATCACTGTTTTAACTTTGACTAGTTTTGGAGGAATAAAGTTTTTTTAAGTAAATGTTTGTGTCTTTTATATTGTTGGGGTATTGTTAGGCTGACATTTTTTTCAGAGTCAAAGTATTTGGCTGCATCAAGCAAACAAAACAACAAAGGAAATTTAAAATTATTAGAACTGGGTTAAAAACCTTACATGTTATAAAACATTCAACGAATCCAGAACTTTGTAGAAGAAATTTAATCAGAATAGCTACAGTATGTTTAACAATGAAATCAGTACTGGGACTAAAGCCACTTCTTAGACTATTCAGAAAAAAGGCTTGGAATTGCTAGGGAGCATAAATATTGGACTTCGGGGAAATAGAAACAGGTCATGTGGTCTAATGAGTTCAGATTGACCCTATTCCAGAGTGATGGGTGCCTCAGGGTAAGAAAGGAATTGCATGAAGTGATGCCCCATGTATTTTAATGCAATACAGGCATGTATTCTCTGGAGGCAGTGTTATGATCTGGGGTTGCTTCAGTTGATCACGTCTATACTTAGCAATGCTATGTGGCAAGAAAATGACATCAGCTTATGACCTGAATCAACATAATGATCAGAACAACTAACACATCAATTGAGTTTTTCTTCCCTAATGACACAGGCATATTGCAGAACTCAAATTGTGAAAGAGTGGTTCTGGGAGCCTGAGAAATAATTTTTACATATGAAATGGCCATTACATTGTCTGCTGTAAGTAAAGCTGAAGATGACTGAAAAGAGTGTGCAACTTTTTTTTTTGACAATCCAGTGTACTTGCAAGATTTAATTAATATTTGTAAAGTTTCAAAGAGTAAGCGTAGGTTTACTGATGTTGCTGCTATTATGGAATATTTTATTATAATTCTAGAAATCAGAGGTTACAACACACAGTGTCTAAGGTATGGTCAAAGGTCTGGACACACCTACTGTACATATTCAAGCGTTTTGTTTATTTTTACTCTATTTAGGCATCTTCTTAAGAGAATTAACTTTTGCTTTAATTACAGCTTTGTACACTCTTGGCATTCTGCCAACCAGCTATATTAGATAGTCCACCTGGTGATTTTCCAGCAGTATTGTGCAAAGCTGTCATCACTTGTAATCACATACAGTAATTGAATATGTGTTATTTCATAATTTTTATGTGCTCAACATTGCAAACAATAGTAAACCTAATAACATAATGTTGACATCTAAACTTTTGACAGATACTGTAGCCTGACTCAATTAAATTACAATGACTGGCATAAGAGTTAATTAAAACACAAGTTGTAGAGTAAACACAGTTTATTTCAGTTTGAACATCAACAATATTCGAGGAAGTTTGAACCTAAAGAAACGTGTGACAATGTATCAGGCTCAATAAAGGTATAAAGTAAAAATAGAGACAAAAAAGTATATTTTTACAAATTGCAATATTCTAACAGAAAATATGTATAGAATAAAGTGTTCTTTCACTTCAGTATGAACATTCATAATCTTTGAATTTAAGAATGAATTAATTTAGAATAAATTGCTCCTTGTTTGGTTTTTAACTCAGAGCTTATTTCCATGGTGTCACTAAAAGTTCTTTAAAGGGAGAGCGAGAAAGAAAGGTGGTGCTGACTAAAAGGAGTGTGTTGCCTAAATACTGTTTTCATGTAGGGGTATTATACACAGTATAAAGACAAGATTTAATCTTTACAAAATACTAAGAACAAAATTATGATATTTGCTTAATTGTTGTTTAGTTGTTTATATTTCCATTGAAAATAAATATAAACGATCCGATTGTCCCTGATGAGCAAGCCAAGGGTGACAATGGCTAGGAAAAACTCCATGTGATTGCAATAGGAAGAAACCATGAGACGAGCCAGACTCAACAGGAAACACATCCTCATTTGTGTGATAACAGAAACGGTAGCAGGGATTGATCTGAAGTCATGCTGATTGTTAGGAGGCTGGAAGTTTAGTGTAGTATAACAGGAGGGGTGTTAAAGTTAGTATGGAGTCCTCTTTTGGTGTTGGAAGCTCAGGCAGAAATTTGTAGGAATTTCAGTTCTGAAATATAGTGTGGCTGCAGTCACAAGTCATCAGAGAACAGCTGTCTACATCAAGACCATCTTTATGGTCAAGTGGAAACGTCCACAGTCACCACACACATACTAATCAGACCTCACAGGGCCTCCATGCGATGGGATCTTCATCAGAAGTGGGACATTAGTCACAGTGCACAAAACTAAACACGAGAGCCACAAAGAAACACATGAGCTCTCCGTGGGAAGTAAAGCAACCAGTCACTCCACTGTCAAAAAACCTAAAGTGATCAATGAGAGAGAAGGAAGACAGCATCTTACCATACCTCTTCACCATAATACTCTATTTCAATGGATCCCCCAGATTTGCACCTTTACCCAACACAAATCTATTCACAAAAGGCTTGGCTAAATAAATAGGTTTTGAACGTAGACTTGAAGACTAAGACTGTGACTGAGTCCCTAACATTAATTGGAAGGTTATTCCATAACTTTGGGGCTTTATAATAAGAAGGCTCTGCCCCCTTCTATTGTTTTCTGTAGGAACTGACAAGCAGCAGAGAGAGTAATGGAGTGGGGAAAACGTCAAATTTTGATTGATTGCTTATAGGTCAAAGGTCATCATAAGATCATAATTATATTGACCTCTCAAGGTCAAAGGTTCCATATGGAAGGGTCATTAAGGTGTTTAATGTCTTCTAAAAGTCTTTTTGACCAATCAGATTAAAGTAACTGATATCCCATAACACCCAGTTTCCTTTCCCACGAGAGTAAATGTTTTTTAGTTCTTTCCTCCAGGATATACAAAATGTCAAATCTTGTTTGATTGCTGATAGGTCAAAGGGGGAGGGGTGTGTGTTAAGGGAGTTTGGTGTCTCCTTTCCCATCAGAGTAAATGTTTTTTAGTTCTTTCCTCCGGATATACAAAATGTCAAATCTTGTTTGATTGCTGATAGGTCAAAGGTGGGTGTTGAGGCTAGGTATCTCTTAATAGTTTTCACATGTTTAAGTCATTAAGGAAGTTTGGTGTCTCCTTTCCCATCAGAGTAAATGTTTTTTAGTTCTTTCCTCGGGATATACAAAATGTCAAATCTTGTTTGATTGCTGATAGGTCAAAGGTGGGTGTTGAGGCTAGGTGTCTCTAATTTGTTTTGCACGTGTTTAAGTCTTTAGGAAAGTAAAAGGTGTTTTTTTTAGGTCTTTCCTCCTGGTGTATCCAAAACGTCAAATGTTGATTGATTGCTGATAGATCAAAGGGGGGGGGGTGTTAATGGAACAGTTGTCTCTTAATAGTTTTCACGAGTTTGAAGTTATATCCAAAACGTCAACCTAATTTTGACGGCTCAAGTCATTAAGGGTGTTTACAACCACCCCTGCCTTCTAAAAGTTTTTTTGACCAATCAGATTCAAGTAACTGATATCACGTAACACCCAGTTTCCTTTCCCGTGAAAGTAAAAGTTTACAAATGTTTAAGTCGTTAAGAAAGTTGATGTTTCCTTCCCCATGAAAGTTTAAGTCATTAAACACAATAACACACAATTAAATGTTTCCTAAACTTTCTATAAAAGCATAACAGAAAATTTAATTTATGTTAGAATAAACTACATTAATAATTTAATGACTGTAGGGGAATGAGAATAATCACTGAGTCTGAAATAGCAAGTTCCTTATTCCTCTGACGTAAATATTGCACAATCAGTACAAATCGACCAAAATCATGTTTACCTGATTTGCTTGTTCCCGTTGTATTAAAGATAACTATTTTACAAAATTAACTTTCTAGAAAACTAAATTTTCTTCACCTCACACCCCAGGAGATACATGCGGGATGCGCACGGAGTTTGTTGAAACAGGTTTTCTCTCGGCATTGCGATTGGCCGGATCTGCGCGTGACGAAACCCCGCCTCCACCTCTTCTGGTTAGTCACAAAAGGCGTTTATTTTTTTCAGAGTGTTCATCTAAATCTGTTGTTTTATCCACATTTTTAGGTAGGACTGTGACTATTTTGTTTTTTAAAAGTTCTCTAACACTAGAGCTGAGGTGACCGTGTGTGTAGTGATTAGTAATAATGGAAGAAACAAAAGCTGCTCTGTGAATCGTCAGTGCACTCTGTACCGTGATCATTTAGTCAGGAATGGCATGCTTAACTGATTCAACAGATCGGCTAAAAGTCTAGCTGGTTTTACATATGCTTATATATACGAGTACCATGTGTTAAAAACCAGGTACTGAAAAGAGTCAATTTGTTTTCTGTTCGTCATAGCAGCGTTGTAATGGCATAGGAGTGTTAGTTAACATCCATTATCAGATTAGGATGTAATAAAAGTTTAACCAGATATTTTTTCATGGGAAGATGAGGCTAATGTTTAATAGCATTGTTTAGAAAATGTTTAAGCCAAGTGTGTGTGTGTGTGTGTGTGTGTGTGTGTGTGTGTGTGTGTGTGTGTGTGTGTGTGTGTGCAAGCATATGTTTATGTTTATGACCATGCATGGGATTGTATTAATATCTGGGTAGGGAAACATTCACACTGGGATAGGAATAACTTACAGTTTTAATTTGATGTTTCACTAGACCCTAACATATAAGCTGAGTTAGCTCTCAATGCTAAGTTAAAATAACCGGTACACCAATAATTTTTTTTAAAGAATCTACCAACATACTGTATCTGAGTCAAAAGTTGATACTGTTGAATGATTAGACTTGTTTCCTCTGTCATTAAACTTACACATATTAACTAATTAACTCTAACACATCTTAGGCAACAGTTTTTGTTCTTGATGGTTTTGTCTTCCATTACAATATTTCTTCACATAAGTAAAAAGTAATTAGACTGGAATTTTAGTTACACAAATAATTTTTCATAAAAATGCAACAACATATCCGAGTCAGAAGTTGACACTGTTGAATGATTAGACTTGTTTCCTCTGTCATTAAACTTACACATATTAAATTTCTTTTAGGTTCTGTTAGTAAATGTTATGAGCAATAATGTTATTTTAGAAACTTAAAAAAAACATCTGACAAAATGTAAAAGTAGAAGTTCTTGATTGTTTAGACTTGGTTCCTCAGCCACTAAACCTTCATGTATGAAAGATCTGTTAAGCATCAAGGCTATGTGTAAGTATAATGTCGTTTTAGAAACTTTTCTAAAGACTAGAGAGTTCCAATTAAACTCTTCTAACACATCTTAGGCAACAGTTTTTGTTCTTGATGGTTTTGTCTTCCATTACAATATTTCTTCACATAAGTAAAAAGTAATTAGACTGGAATTTTAGTTACACAAATAATTTTTCATAAAAATGCAACAACATATCTGAGTCAGAAGTTGACACTGTTGAATGATTGGACTTGTTTCCTCTGTCATTAAACTTACACGTATGAAATTTCTTTTAGGTTCTGTTAGTAAATGTTGTGAGCAATAATTTATTTTAGAAACTTAAAAAACATCTGGCAAAATGTAAAAGTAGAATTTCTTGATTGTTTAGACTTGGTTCCTCTGTCGCTAAACCTTTATGTATGAAAGATCTGTTAAGCATCAAGGCTATGTGTAAGTATAATGTCATTTTAGAAACTTTTCTAAAGACTAGAGAGTTTCTATTAAACTCTAACACATCTTAGGCAACAGTTTTTGTTCTTGATGGTTTTGACTTTGATTACATTATTTCTTCACCTATGAAAACCAGAATTTTAGCTACACAAATTATTTTTTCATAAAAACAAAACATATCTGAGAAAAAAAAGCTGATGTCTTTCAGGGTTTTGTCTTGTTTTCTTGTGTATGTGTCTGCGTACATGTATGTATGTTTGTAGGGATGTAACAAGAGGGTGGATTTAAAAAAAATAATGCACAATGAGGTGTTAAACTTCTGTTTCAAATCTAAGTTAAAGTCAACGTTCTTTATGGTTTTGCCCTGTGTTGCTATGCCTTTACTTTTGAAATTTTGGGGTAACTAAATGTGACTATTAAATCTTTATATGCGTTGCAATTTTGACTACACAGTCTTTTTCATAAACATTTAGCAACATACTTTATTTCAGGAAATTGTTGTTGGTTTTTTCATGTTTCCTCTGTCACTAATGCATGGAAGTTCTGTCAGGGGTCATAGGGGTGATAGTTAATTGAAGATAACGGTTTAGAAGCATTTACGACGGGGCGAGTGTCCTTGTGCCTGATGTAGTAAAAGCTTGGTCAGACAACTTTCAGTTCAAAGGAGATGCTAAACTTCTGTTACAAAGTTTTCTCAAAAAACTAAGGTAAAGTCAACATTATTTAGGGTTTTGTCTTGTTTTCCCTGTGTCACTATGGTAGCTATACACTCTAAAAAGAATTTTTTAGACTCAAAAAAAAAAAAAATTTACGCAATATTTTGCATTAGTCTTTTTGAGTTATGACAACTTCATTTGAAATTATATTGAACTAACAAGCTAGATTGTGTTGGGGGAATTAGCTTTTCCTCTTCAGTCAAAGATTATTTTAATTTCCTCCTACTTATTAAATGTTAGACAAAGGGCATGTTTTTAAGTTGATAACTCATAAAAATTATGTTACTCCAAATGGCTTTACCATATTATTTTAAAGCAGTTGTATATGTTGTCTAGTTAATTACTATAATGTATACAAAATTTCAAATAGCAACCATTTAAAAAATTAAGTTTAAAATTAACTTTTCAGGTTTCTTTTTAAGGGTTTTTTGTTTTTGGTTAATGTAATAGATTGAAAAAGACTTTAGTTCAACCATTATTTCTGTGCAATCAACTTTTTTTTTATTTCAACTGGTCCTCATTAGGCATAAGAAAGCATAATAAAGTATGCCATCACAGCAAAGTTAAGCAAATCTCCATAAATATAACAGTCAAAAGCCAAGTAGCATGTCATGGAACATTCCAAGAGACTAAGCTCTATATGGGTAAGCCCACATCAGTCACTTGCAGTAGCTCAGGTTGAGCGCATATATTATGTCCATCAGCAAAGCACAGCACCTTGCGATATCCTTTCCCACCAGGACATTTGTTCCCTCCACCACAATAGCAATCCAGTAGTCAAATGCAGGGGTAGATCAGTCACCAATGATAGCAATTTCCATTACTTGTCTTTCAAGCTTGGCTTCAAACCCATCATTGTCCTTGTAAAACAAAACATTATAACATAGGTTATAGTTAGTAAAAATGTATTGCTTTAGTAGAATTATTAGATATAAATTAAATATGTTACTCACCATGAAATATTGGTTATATAGAGTTTGGTTGGCATATAAGTCTGCTAACACACAATCTTACCACAGGAACATGTCAAGGCATGTTCTGTGGGGTAGGACGAAACTTAAATCAAGGGATCATGCCAACTTTTTTAAGTTAAGACAACTGAAATTTTGTTTTCAACTCATTAACAATTAAATTTGAGTTTAAATTACATGCAAAGTTAAGTTGATGTAATTACCAACATTATTATTTGTTCACAACTTATAAAAATAAAGTCTGCAACTTAGAAGGTTCATCTAAATCAAGTAGCGGTAAAAGGTCCTCCGAGTTAGTTTTTAGAGTGTAGGTTCTGGTAGCCGAATGTGAAAAAGTTTATATGCTTTCTTTTACCTTCTTCAAGAAGTTCGATAAGCCTCTCCTTTGTTTCAACTGACATGTCTCGTGTTGGAGCCATGAGTTATGTCAATCATCTTGGTTCAACACATCACTAATGTGTACAAGCACTCTTTTTTAACTGCAGACTAATTAGCAGTTGTAATCAGATACAGGTGTTTGTTTTCGAAATGCAAAGTGCATGGTGATTCCATATAATTTTCCTCAGTTTTGTGTGATTCCATTTTTTTTTCCTCTGTTTGATCTGTAAAAACAGTTGTCATTGACTATAGTTATCTTTTTGGTTTTTTAAAAAGTGTTTTATACAGCCACAAGGTTGGATTGTTGAATGAAAATAGTTTTGTGGAATGTATGTGCTTGCTTTTTTCTACACAATTAAACATTTGAATGAACATCTTCTGAGAGAGGTGATTCCTTACTTTTTATACCCTTGATGTAAAAGTAATCAACAAAGAAGTGTTATTTCCTGATAAACTTTGAATTGTCATAATGGTGCTGGATGTTTCATCAAGGGTACACCTTTTGTACTATTACTATGTACCCTTCACCCGGAAACATTGAATATACTGAAGTACAATATATGGACGAAACATTGTCATCACTTTACCATCACACCTGTATGCGCTTGTTGAAGATTTAGTCCCCTTTTTCTGTTATAATAACCTTTACCCTTCTGTGAAGTCTTTCTTGGAACATAGCTGTGAATGTTTTTGTGAGGTGAGACACTAGTGTTGCGTGAGGAGGCCTGGGGTTTATTCAGTGTTCCAGTTTATTCCTGGTGTTCATCTGTGTTGAGTTGCACTTTTTACATTTTTTCACATCAAACTTGGCAAACCATACCTTCATGTAGCATCATGGAGGTGACCACAAACGTTTGTACATATAGTGTACAGCTTTTAAAAAAGATGTATGTTTCATAATGACCTAAAGCACCACTAAGGTATCAATCAAGCTTTACACTAAAAGGCAGTTTAAAGACATACTACATGCCCCAGCCCAGGTAAACGTTTCATACTGATTGTACAGCAGATGTTCCTTTGATGCATGATCCCAGCAACCAGGCAAATAGAGTTGAGTATTCTTAAGTTTTAAGCTGAAACTTTGTTTAGAAATGTTTTAAAGGCTGATCCAGTGAATCTCTTTCTCCTAGAGACTTTGTAAGCAATAACTAATTGATAATGACCTTAATTAACTAGACTTAGTGTGGCCCTCTAGGATCAAGGGTTCGATTCCTGCCTCCGGTCTGTGTGTGTGGAGTTTGCATGTTCTCCCCTACTTGGTGGGTTTCCTCTGTGTAGTGCAGTTTCCTCCAACAGTCCAAAGACAAAGATTAAGCTAATTGCAATTACTCGAATTCCCTGTAATGTGAGAGTGAGTGTGGGTGTGCTCTTTTGTGCCCTGTGTTGGATTTGAACCCACTTCATGCCCCGAGTCCATTGAGATAGGCTGCATGCCTCTCACGATCCTGTACATTGTAAGCAATATAGGGACTGAGTGAGTGAGTGAGTGAACTGGATTTAGAAAGTGTGTTAAAGTAGAGCATTCCTTCATTTTATTTTATTTATTTAATTTGACTGATGTACATGTGAGTTCATTATATCATTTATTATATCAATTACCTGAATTATATTAATTTACAATGATTAAGTAGATCCTCTTCTTTTGTTGCAAAAAAATAAAAATAAAAAATGTAACCGAGAATAGTCTATCACAATTGGATAACGAGTGGCATTTAAATCCAACCCATACCAGGTTTATGACTGTTACACCCGCTGTATACATTTCACATCAAACGTCAGGATGGGGTATAATGTGATCACTATGTGGAAATGTGTTGCTTCAAAAGTAGACATATTTTCAACATTTGGTTGTTTTAATTAACTTTAATATATTTAACCTATAACAGAAACTTTGCATAAAGTAGCCTGTAGTCATGATTATACAATTTCTTCATATACAAACACAAAAAAACATCCTCTAAATGCACCGACTGGTCTGAGCCGATAGAAGGTCTACAGCATGAAGAAATTGTATAATCATGACTACAGGCTACTTTATGCAAAGTTTCTGTTATAGGTTAAATATATTAAAGTTATGCTACTTAATCATTGTAAATTAATATAATTCAGGTAATTGATATAATAAATGATATAATGAACTCACATGTACATCAGTCAAATTAAATAAATAAAATAAAATGAAGGAATGCTCTACTTTAACACACTTTCTAAATCCAGTTCACTCACTCACTCACTCAGTCCCTATATTGCTTACAATGTACAGGATCGTGAGAGGCATGCAGCCTATCTCAATGGACTCGGGGCATGAAGTGGGTTCAAATCCAACACAGGGCACAAAAGAGCACACCCACACTCACTCTCACATTACAGGGAATTCGGTAATTGCAATTAGCTTAATCTTTGTCTTTGGACTGTTGGAGGAAACTGCACTACACAGAGGAAACCCACCAAGTAGGGGGAGAACATGCAAACTCCACACACACAGACCGGAGGCAGGAATCGAACCCTTGATCCTAGAGGGCCACACTAAGTCTAGTTAATTAAGGTCATTATCAATTAGTTATTGCTTACAAAGTCTCTAGGAGAAAGGGATTCACCGGATCAGCCTTTAAAACATTTCTAAACAAAGTTTCAGCTTAAAACTTAAGAATACTCAACTCTATTTGCCTGGTTGCTGGGATCATGCATCAAAGGAACATCTGCTGTACAATCAGTATGAAACTTTTACCTGGGCTGGGGCATGTAGTATGTCTTTAAACTGCCTTTTAGTGTAAAGCTTGATTGATACCTTAGTGGTGCTTTAGGTCATTATGAAACATACATCTTTTTTAAAAGCTGTACACTATATGTACAAACGTTTGTGGTCACCTCCATGATGCTACATGAAGGTATGGTTTGCCAAGTTTGATGTGAAAAAAATGTAAAAAGTGCACCTCAACACAGATGAACACCAGGAATAAACTGGAACACTGAATAAACCCCAGGCCTCCTCACGCAACACTAGTGTCTCACCTCACAAAAACATTCACAGCTATGTTCCAAGAAAGACTTCACAGAAGGGTAAAGGTTATTATAACAGAAAAAGGGGACTAAATCTTCAACAAGCACATACAGGTGTGATGGTAAAGTGATGACAATGTTTCGTCCATATATTGTACTTCAGTATATTCAATGTTTCCGGGTGAAGGGTACATAGTAATAGTACAAAAGGTGTACCCTTGATGAAACATCCAGCACCATTATGACAATTCAAAGTTTATCAGGAAATAACACTTCTTTGTTGATTACTTTTACATCAAGGGTATAAAAAGTAAGGAATCACCTCTCTCAGAAGATGTTCATTCAAATGTTTAATTGTGTAGAAAAAAGCAAGCACATACATTCCACAAAACTATTTTCATTCAACAATCCAACCTTGTGGCTGTATAAAACACTTTTTAAAAAACCAAAAAGATAACTATAGTCAATGACAACTGTTTTTACAGATCAAACAGAGGAAAAAAAAAATGGAATCACACAAAACTGAGGAAAATTATATGGAATCACCATGCACTTTGCATTTCGAAAACAAACACCTGTATCTGATTACAACTGCTAATTAGTCTGCAGTTAAAAAAGAGTGCTTGTACACATTAGTGATGTGTTGAACCAAGATGATTGACATAACTCATGGCTCCAACACGAGGCATGTCAGTTGAAACAAAGGAGAGGCTTATCGAACTTCTTGAAGAAGGTAAAAGAAAGCATATAAACTTTTTCACATTCGGCTACCAGAACCTACACTCTAAAAACTAACTCGGAGGACCTTTTACCGCCACTTGATTTAGATGAACCTTCTAAGTTGCAGACTTTATTTTTATAAGTTGTGAACAAATAATAATGTTGGTAATTACATCAACTTAACTTTGCATGTAATTTAAACTCAAATTTAATTGTTAATGAGTTGAAAACAAAATTTCAGTTGTCTTAACTTAAAAAAGTTGGCATGATCCCTTGACTTAAGTTTCGTCCTACCCCACAGAACATGCCTTGACATGTTCCTGTGGTAAGATTGTGTGTTAGCAGACTTATATGCCAACCAAACTCTATATAACCAATATTTCATGGTGAGTAACATTTAATTTATATCTAATAATTCTACTAAAGCAATACATTTTTACTAACTATAACCTATGTTATAATGTTTTGTTTTACAAGGACAATGATGGGTTTGAAGCCAAGCTTGAAAGACAAGTAATGGAAATTGCTATCATTGGTGACTGATCTACCCCTGCATTTGACTACTGGATTGCTATTGTGGTGGAGGGAACAAATGTCCTGGTGGGAAAGGATATCGCAAGGTGCTGTGCTTTGCTGATGGACATAATATATGCGCTCAACCTGAGCTACTGCAAGTGACTGATGTGGGCTTACCCATATAGAGCTTAGTCTCTTGGAATGTTCCATGACATGCTACTTGGCTTTTGACTGTTATATTTATGGAGATTTGCTTAACTTTGCTGTGATGGCATACTTTATTATGCTTTCTTATGCCTAATGAGGACCAGTTGAAATTAAAAAAAAGTTGATTGCACAGAAATAATGGTTGAACTAAAGTCTTTTTCAATCTATTACATTAACCAAAAACAAAAAACCCTTAAAAAGAAACCTGAAAAGTTAATTTTAAACTTAATTTTTTAAATGGTTGCTATTTGAAATTTTGTGTACATTATAGTAATTAACTAGACAACATATACAACTGCTTTAAAATAATATGGTAAAGCCATTTGGAGTAACATAATTTTTATGAGTTATCAACTTAAAAACATGCCCTTTGTCTAACATTTAATAAGTAGGAGGAAATTAAAATAATCTTTGACTGAAGAAGAAAAGCTAATTCCCCCAACACAATCTAGCTTCTTAGTTCAATATAATTTCAAATGAAGTTGTCATAACTCAAAAAGACTAATGCAAAATATTGCGTAAATTTTTTTTTTTTGAGTCTAAAAAATTCTTTTTAGAGTGTATAGCTACCATAGTGACACAGGGAAAACAAGACAAAACCCTAAATAATGTTGACTTTACCTTAGTTTTTTGAGAAAATTTGTAACAGAAGTTTAGCATCTCCTTTGAACTGAAAGTTGTCTGACCAAGCCTTTACTACATCAGGCACAAGGACACTCGCCCCGTCGTAAATGCTTCTAAACCGTTATCTTCAATTAACTATCACCCCTATGACCCCTGACAGAACTTCCATGCATTAGTGACAGAGGAAACATGAAAAAACCAACAACAATTTCCTGAAATAAAGTATGTTGCTAAATGTTTATGAAAAAGACTGTGTAGTCAAAATTGCAACGCATATAAAGATTTAATAGTCACATTTAGTTACCCCAAAATTTCAAAAGTAAAGGCATAGCAACACAGGGCAAAACCATAAAGAACGTTGACTTTAACTTAGATTTGAAACAGAAGTTTAACACCTCATTGTGCATTATTTTTTTTAAATCCACCCTCTTGTTACATCCCTACAAACATACATACATGTACGCAGACACATACACAAGAAAACAAGACAAAACCCTGAAAGACATCAGCTTTTTTTTTCTCAGATATGTTTTGTTTTTATGAAAAAATAATTTGTGTAGCTAAAATTCTGGTTTTCATAGGTGAAGAAATAACGTAATCAAAGACAAAACCATCAAGAACAAAAACTGTTGCCTAAGATGTGTTAGAGTTTAATAGAAACTCTCTAGTCTTTAGAAAAGTTTCTAAAACGACATTATACTTACACATGGCCTTGATGCTTAACAGATCTTTCATACATGAAGGTTTAGTGGCTGAGGAACCAAGTCTAAACAATCAAGAACTTCTACTTTTACATTTTGTCAGATGTTTTTTGTAAGTTTCTAAAATAACATTATTGCTCATAACATTTACTAACAGAACCTAAAAGAAATGTAATACGTGTAAGTTTAAT